>JAFJYI010000055.1:0-600000 GCA_019022655.1 Acacia acuminata
AAAATATTGAGATAGGAAAAAGGAAAAAATAAATGAATAAATACATATGTCACACACACACACACACAAAATAATCCTTTACAACAAGAAAATTGAGATAGGACAAAAGGAAACGATAAATATGAAAAAATACATATGTCACACACACAAAATAATCAATTACAACATGAAAATTGAGATACGAAAAAGGAAAAGATAAATCAATAAATGCATATGTAAATAAATTAAATAAGTAGGTAGAAAACGAACAATATCAACAAAAGAAAGCAAATTGAAAGCATGCAACAAACCAATAATCAAGAACAACGCAAAATATTACGACAAAAATATTGAGATAGCATAAAGGAAAAAAATAAATGAATAAATACATATGTCACACACACACACACACACACAAAAATAATCCTTTACAACAAGAAAATTGAGATAGGACAAAAGGAAACGATAAATATAAAAAAAAAAAATATGTCACACACACAAAATAATCAATTACAACACGAAAATTGAGATACGGTAAAAAGGAAAAGATAAATCAATAAATGCATATGTAAATAAATTAAATAAGTAGGTAGAAAACGAACAATATCAACACTAAATTAATTGAAACCAAGCAAACAAACCAATAATCAAGTACAACACAAAATAATACAACAAAAATATTGAGATAGGAAAAAGGAAAAAATAAATGAATAAATACATATGTCACACACACACACACACAAAATAATCCTTTACAACAAGAAAATTTAGATAGGACAAAAGGAAACGATAAATATGAAAAATGCATATGTCACACACACAAAATAATCAATTACAACATGAAAATTGAGATACGAAAAAGGAAAAGATAAATCAATAAATGCATATGTAAATAAATTAAATAAGTAGGTAGAAAACGAACAATATCAACAAGAAAGATAATTGAAACCAAGCAAACAAACGAATAATCAAGTACAACGCAAAATATTACGACAAAAATATTGAGATAGGATAAAGGAAAAAATAAATGAATAAATACATATGTCACACACACACACACACAATAATCCTTTACAACAAGAAAATTGAGATAGGACAAAAGGAAACGATAATTATGAATAAATACATATCACACACAAAATAATCAATTACAACACGAAAATTGAGATACAAAAAAAGGAAAAGATAAATCAATAAATGCATATGTAAATAAATTAAATAAGTAGGTAGAAAACGAACAATATCAACAAGTAAAGATAATTGAAACCAAGCAAACAAACCAATAATCAAGTACAACGCAAAATATTACGACAAAAATATTGAGATAGGATAAAGGAAAAAAAAATGAATAAATACATATGTCACACACACACACACACACAAAATAATCCTTTACAACAAGAAATTTGAGATTGGACAAAAGGAAACGATAAATATAAAAAAAATACATATGTCACACACACAAAATAATCAATTACAACACGAAAATTGAGATAGGAAAAAAGGAAAAGATAAATCAATAAATGCATATGTAAATAAATTAAATAAGTAGGTAGAAAACGAACAATATCAACAGTAAAGATAATTGAAACCAAGCAAACAAACCAATAATCAAGTACAACAAAAACTAATACAACAAAAAAATTCAGATAGGAAAAACGGAAAAAATAAATGAATAAATACATATGTCCCACACACACACACACACAAAATAATCCTTTACAACAAGAAAATTGAGATAGGACAAAAGGAAACGATAAATATGAAAAAATACATATGTCACACACACAAAATAATCAATTACAAACACAAAATAATCAATTGAGATAGATAAAAAAGGAAAAGATAAATCAATAAATGCATATGTAAATAAATTAAATAAGTAGGTAGAAAACGAACAATATCAAAAGTAAAGCAAATTGAAACCAAGCAAACAAACCAATAATCAAGTACAACACAAACTAATACAACAAAAATATTCAGATAGGAAAAAAGGAAAAAATAAATGAATAAATACATATGTCACACACACACACACAATAATCCTATACAACAAGAAAATTAAGGAAGGAAAAAAGGAAAAAATAAATATGAATAAATACATATGTCACACACACAAAATAATCAATTACAACATGAAAATTGAGATAGGAAAAAAGGAAAAGATAAATGAATAAATGCATATGTAAATAAATTTAATAAGTAGGTAGAAAACGAACAATATCAACAGTAAAGCAAATTGAAACCAAGAAAACTAACCAATAATACAGTACAACACTAAATAATACAACAAAAATATTCAGATAGGAAAAAAGGAAAAAATAAATGAATAAATACATATGTCCCACACACACACACACAAAATAATCCTTTACAAGAAGAAAATTGAGATAGGACAAAAGGGAAAGATAAATATGAAAAATTACATATGTCACACACACAAAATAATCAATTACAACACGAAAATTGAGATACGAAAAAAGGAAAACATAAATCAATAAATGCATAAGTAAATAAATTAAATAAGTAGGTAGAAAACGAACAATATCAACAGTAAAGCAAATTGAAAGCATGCAACAAACCAATAATCAAGAACAACGCAAAATATTACGACAAAAATATTGAGATAGCATAAAGGAAAAAATAAATGAATAAATACATATGTCACACACACACACACACACACAAAATAATCCTTTACAACAAGAAAATTGAGATAGGACAAAAGGAAACGATAAATATAAAAAAAAAAAAATATGTCACACACACAAAATAATCAATTACAACACGAAAATTGAGATACGGTAAAAAGGAAAAGATAAATCAATAAATGCATATGTAAATAAATTAAATAAGTAGGTAGAAAACGAACAATATCAACAGTAAAGATAATTGAAACCAAGCAAACAAACCAATAATCAAGTACAACGCAAAATATTACGACAAAAATATTGAGATAGGATAAAGGAAAAAATAAATGAATAAATACATATGTCACACACACACACACACAAAATAATCCTTTACAACAAGAAAATTTAGATAGGACAAAAGGAAACGATAAATATGAAAAAATGCATATGTCACACACACAAAATAATCAATTACAACACGAAAATTGAGATACGAAAAAAGGAAAAGATAAATCAATAAATGCATATGTAAATAAATTAAATAAGTAGGTAGAAAACGAACAATATCAACAGTAAAGCAAATTGAAAGCATGCAACAAACCAATAATCAAGAACAACGCAAAATATTACGACAAAAATATTGAGATAGGATAAAGGAAAAAATAAATGAATAAATACATATGTCACACACACACACACACACAAAATAATCCTTTACAACAAGAAAATTGAGATAGGACAAAAGGAAACGATAATTATGAATAAATACATATGTCACACACACAAAATAATCAATTACAACACGAAAATTGAGATACGAAAAAAGGAAAAGATAAATCAATAAATGCATATGTAAAAAATTAAATAAGTAGGTAGAAAACGAACAATATCAACAGTAAAGCAAATTGAAAGCAAGCAAACAAACCAATAATCAAGTACAACACAAACTAATACAACAAAAATATTCAGATAGGAAAAAAAGGAAAAAATAAATGAATAAATACATATGTCCCACACACACACACACAAAATAATCCTTTACAACAAGAAAATTGAGATAGGACAAAAGGAAATGATAATTATGAATAAATACATATGTCACACACACAAAATAATCAATTACAACACGAAAATTGAGATACGAAAAAAAAAGGAAAAGATAAATCAATAAATGCATATGTAAATAAATTAAATAAGTAGGTAGAAAACGAACAATATCAACAAGTAAAGCAAATTGAAACCAAGCAAACAAACCAATAATCAAGTACAACACAAACTATTACAACAAAAATATTGAGATAGGAAAAAAGGAAAAAATAAATGAATAAATACATATGTCACACACACACACACACAAAATAATCCTTTACAACAAGAAAATTGAGATAGGACAAAAGGAAACGATAATTATGAATAAATATATATGTCACACACACAAAATAATCAATTACAACACGAAAATTGAGATACGAAAAAAGGAAAAGATAAATCAATAAATGCATATGTAAATAAATTAAATAAGTAGGTAGAAAACGAACAATATCAACACTAAAGAAATTGAAACCAAGCAAACAAACCAATAATCAAGTACAACACAAACTATTACAACAAAAATATTGAGATAGGAAAAAGGAAAAAATAAATGAATAAATACATATGTCACACACACACACACACACACAAAATAATCCTTTACAACAAGAAAATTGAGATAGGACAAAAGGAAACGATAAATATGAATAAATACATATGTCACACACACAAAATAATCAATTACAACACGAAAATTGAGATACGAAAAAAGGAAAAGATAAATCAATAAATGCATATGTAAATAAATTAAATAAGTAGGTAGAAAACGAACAATATCAACACTAAAGCAAATTGAAAGCAAGCAAACAAACCAATAATCAAGTACAACACAAACTAATACAACAAAAATATTGAGATAGGAAAAAGGAAAAAAATAAATGAATAAATACATATGTCACACACACACACACACACACAAAATAATCCTTTACAACAAGAAAATTGAGATAGGACAAAAGGAAACGATAAATATGAATAAATACATATGTCACACACACAAAATAATCAATTACAACACGAAAATTGAGATAGGAAAAAAGGAAAAGATAAATCAATAAATGCATATGTAAATAAATTAAATAAGTAGGTAGAAAACGAACAATATCAACAGTAAAGATAATTGAAACCAAGCAAACAAACCAATAATCAAGTACAACAAAACTATTACAACAAAAATATTGAGATAGGAAAAAGGAAAAAAATAAATGAATAAATACATATGTCACACACACACACACACAAAATAATCCTTTACAACAAGAAAATTGAGATAGGACAAAAGGAAACGATAAATATGAAAAAATACATATGTCACACACACAAAATAATCAATTACAACACGAAAATTGAGATACGAAAAAAGGAAAAGATAAATCAATAAATGCATATGTAAATAAATTAAATAAGTAGGTAGAAAACGAACAATATCAACACTAAAGCAAATTGAAAGCAAGCAAACAAACCAATAATCAAGAACAACACAAATATTACGACAAAAATATTGAGATAGGAAAAAGGAAAAAATAAATGAATAAATACATATGTCACACACACACACACACACACAAAATAATCCTTTACAACAAGAAAATTGAGATAGGAAAAAGGAAACGATAATTATGAATAAATACATATGTCACACACACAAAATAATCAATTACAACATGAAAATTGAGATAGGAAAAAAGGAAAAGATAAATCAATAAATGCATATGTAAATAAATTAAATAAGTAGGTAGAAAACGAACAATATTTGAACAAACTAAAGCAAATTGAAAGCAAGCAAACAAACCAATAATCAAGTACAACACAAACTAATACAACAAAAATATTGAGATAGGAAAAAAGGAAAAAATAAATTAATAAATACATATGTCACACACACACACACACACACAAAATAATCCTTTACAACAAGAAAATTGAGATAGGACAAAAGGAAACGATAATTATGAATAAATACATATGTCACACTTACAAAATAATCAATTACAACACGAAAATTGAGATACGAAAAAAGGAAAAGATAAATCAATAAATGCATATGTAAATAAATTAAATAAGTAGGTAGAAAACGAACAATATCAACACTAAAGCAAATTGAAAGCAAGCAAACAAACCAATAATCAAGTACAACACAAACTAATACAACAAAAATATTGAGATAGGAAAAAAGGAAAAAATAAATGAATAAATACATATGTCACACACACACACACACACACACACACACACAAAATAATCCTTTACAACAAGAAAATTGAGATAGGAAAAAAGGAAACGATAAATATGAATAAATACATATGTCACACACAAGCACACACATGCACACAATAATCAATTACAACACGAAAATTGAGATAGGAAAAAAGGAAAAGATAAATCAATAAATGCATATGTAAATAAATTAAATAAGTAGGTAGAAAACGAACAATATCAACACTAAAGCAAATTGAAACCAAGCAAACAAACCAATAATCAAGTACAACACAAACTATTACAACAAAAATATTGAGATAGGAAAAAAGGAAAAAATAAATGAATAAATACATATGTCACACACACACACACACAAAATAATCCTTTACAACAAGAAAATTGAGATAGGACAAAAGGAAACGATAATTATGAAAAATACATATGTCACACACACAAAATAATCAATTACAACACGAAAATTGAGATACGAAAAAAGGAAAAGATAAATCAATAAATGCATATGTAAATAAATTAAATAAGTAGGTAGAAAACGAACAATATCAACACTAAAGCAAATTGAAAGCAAGCAAACAAACCAATAATCAAGTACAACACAAACTATTACAACAAAAATATTGAGATAGGAAAAAAGGAAAAAATAAATGAATAAATACATATGTCACACACACACACACACACAAAATAATCCTTTACAACAAGAAAATTGAGATAGGACAAAAGGAAACGATAAATATGAAAAAATGCATATGTCACACACACAAAATAATCAATTACAACACGAAAATTGAGATACGAAAAAAGGAAAAGATAAATCAATAAATGCATATGTAAATAAATTAAATAAGTAGGTAGAAAACGAACAATATCAACAGTAAAGATAATTGAAACCAAGCAAACAAACCAATAATCAAGTACAACGCAAAATATTACGACAAAAATATTGAGATAGGATAAAGGAAAAAATAAATGAATAAATACATATGTCACACACACACACACACAAAATAATCCTTTACAACAAGAAAATTGAGATAGGACAAAAGGAAACGATAAATATGAAAAAATACATATGTCACACACACAAAATAATCAATTACAACACGAAAATTGAGATACGAAAAAAGGAAAAGATAAATCAATAAATGCATATGTAAATAAATTAAATAAGTAGGTAGAAAACGAACAATATCAACACTAAAGCAAATTGAAAGCAATGCAACAAACCAATAATCAAGAACAACGCAAAATATTACGACAAAAATATTGAGATAGGATAAAGGAAAAAATAAATGAATAAATACATATGTCCCACACACACACACACACACAAAATAATCCTTTACGAAAAGAAAATTGAGATAGGACAAAAGGAACGATAATTATGAATAAATACATATGTCACACTTACAAAATAATCAATTACAACACGACAATTGAGATACGAAAAATGGAAAAGATAAATCAATAAATGCATATGTAAATAAATTAAATAAGTAGGTAGAAAACGAACAATATCAACAGTAAAGCAAATTGAAACCAAGCAAACAAACCAATAATCAAGTACAACACAAACTAATACAACAAAAATATTCAGATAGGAAAAAAGGAAAAAATAAATGAATAAATACATATGTCACACACACACACACACAAAATAATCCTTTACAACAAGAAAATTGAGATAGGACAAAAGGAAACGATAATTATGAATAAATACATATGTCACACACACAAAATAATCAATTACAACACGAAAATTGAGATACGAAAAAAGGAAAAGATAAATCAATAAATGCATATGTAAATAAATTAAATAAGTAGGTAGAAAACGAACAATATCAACACTAAAGCAAATTGAAACCAAGCAAACAAACCAATAATCAAGTACAACACAAAATATTACAACAAAAATATTGAGATAGGAAAAAGGAAAAAATAAATGAATAAATACATATGTCACACACACACACACACACACACAAAATAATCCTTTACAACAAGAAAATTGAGATAGGACAAAAGGAAACGATAAATATGAAAAAATACATATGTCACACACACAAAATAATCAATTACAACACGAAAATTGAGATACGAAAAAAGGAAAAGATAAATCAATAAATGCATATGTAAATAAATTAAATAAGTAGGTAGAAAACGAACAATATCAACAGTAAAGATAATTGAAACCAAGCAAACAAACGAATAATCAAGTACAACACAAAACTATTACAACAAAAATATTGAGATAGGAAAAAAGGAAAAAATAAATGAATAAATACATATGTCACACACACACACACACACACAAAATAATCCTTTACAACAAGAAAATTGAGATAGGACAAAAGGAAACGATAAATTATGAATAAATACATATGTCACACACACAAAATAATCAATTACAACACGAAAATTGAGATACGAAAAAAGGAAAAGATAAATCAATAAATGCATATGTAAATAAATTAAATAAGTAGGTAGAAAACGAACAATATCAAAAATTAAAGCAAATTGAAAGCAAGCAAACAAACCAATAATCAAGTACAACACAAACTAATACAACAAAAATATTGAGATAGGAAAAAAGGAAAAAATAAATGAATAAATACATATGTCACACACACACACACACACAAAATAATCCTTTACAACAAGAAAATTGAGATAGGACAAAAGGAAACGATAATTATGAATAAATACCTATGTCACACACAAAATAATCAATTACAACATGAAAATTGAGATACGAAAAAAAGGAAAAGATAAATCAATAAATGCATATGTAAAAAATTAAATAAGTAGGTAGAAAACGAACAATATCAACAACTAAAGCAAATTGAAAGCAAGCAAACAAACCAATAATCAAGTACAACACAAACTAATACAACAAAAATATTGAGATAGGAAAAAAGGAAAAAATAAATGAATAAATACATATGTCACACACACACACACACAAAATAATCCTTTACAACAAGAAAATTGAGATAGGACAAAAGGAAACGATAAATATGAATAAATACATATGTCACACACACAAAATAATCAATTACAACATGAAAATTGAGATAGGAAAAAAGGAAAAGATAAATGAATAAATGCATATGTAAATAAATTAAATAAGTAGGTAAAAAACGAACAATATCAACACTAAAGCAAATTGAAAGCAAGCAAACAAACCAATAATCAAGTACAACACAAACTAATACAACAAAAATATTGAGATAGGAAAAAAGGAAAAAATAAATGAATAAATACATATGTCACACACACACACACACACAAAATAATCCTTTACAACAAGAAAATTGAGATAGGACAAAAGGAAAACGATAATTATGAATAAATACATATGTCACACACACAAAATAATCAATTACAACATGAAAATTGAGATACGAAAAAAAGGAAAAGATAAATCAATAAATGCATATGTAAATAAATTAAATAAGTAGGTAGAAAACGAACAATATCAACACTAAAGCAAATTGAAAGCAAGCAAACAAACCAATAATCAAGTACAACACAAACTAATACAACAAAAATATTGAGATAGGAAAAAAGGAAAAAATAAATGAATAAATACATATGTCACACACACACACACACACACACAAAATAATCCTTTACAACAAGAAAATTGAGATAGGACAAAAGGAAACGATAATTATGAAAAAAATACATATGTCACACACACAAAATAATCAATTACAACACGAAAATTGAGATACGAAAAAAGGAAAAGATAAATCAATAAATGCATATGTAAATAAATTAAATAAGTAGGTAGAAAACGAACAATATCAACACTAAAGAAATTGAAAGCAAGCAAACAAACCAATAATCAAGTACAACACAAACTAATACAACAAAAATATTGAGATAGGAAAAAGGAAAAAATAAATGAATAAATACATATGTCACACACACACACACACAAAATAATCCTTTACAACAAGAAAATTTAGATAGGACAAAAGGAAACGATAAATATGAAAAAATACATATGTCACACACACAAAATAATCAATTACAACACGAAAATTGAGATACGAAAAAAGGAAAAGATAAATCAATAAATGCATATGTAAATAAATTAAATAAGTAGGTAGAAAACGAACAATATCAACAACTAAAGCAAATTGAAAGCAAGCAAACAAACCAATAATCAAGTACAACGCAAAATATTACAACAAAAATATTGAGATAGGATAAAGGAAAAAATAAATGAATAAATACATATGTCACACACACACACACACACAAAATAATCCTTTACAACAAGAAAATTGAGATAGGACAAAAGGAAACGATAAATATGAATAAATACATATGTCACACACACAAAATAATCAATTACAACACGAAAATTGAGATACGAAAAAAGGAAAAGATAAATCAATAAATGCATATGTAAATAAATTAAATAAGTAGGTAGAAAACGAACAATATCAACGGTAAAGCAAATTGAAAGCAAGCAAACAAACCAATAATCAAGTACAACACAAACTAATACAACAAAAATATTGAGATAGGAAAAAAGGAAAAAATAAATGAATAAATACATATGTCACACACACACACACACACAAAATAATCCTTTACAACAAGAAAATTGAGATAGGACAAAAGGAAACGATAATTATGAATAAATACATATGTCACACACACAAAATAATCAATTACAACATGAAAATTGAGATACGAAAAAAGGAAAAGATAAATCAATAAATGCATATGTAAATAAATTAAATAAGTAGGTAGAAAACGAACAATATCAACACTAAAGCAAATTGAAAGCAAGCAAACAAACCAATAATCAAGTACAACACAAACTAATACAACAAAAATATTGAGAAAAAAGGAAAAAATAAATGAATAAATACATATGTCACACACACACACACACACAAAATAATCCTTTACAACAAGAAAATTGAGATAGGACAAAAGGAAACGATAAATATGAAAAAATACATATGTCACACACACAAAATAATCAATTACAACACGAAAATTGAGATACGAAAAAAGGAAAAGATAAATCAATAAATGCATATGTAAATAAATTAAATAAGTAGGTAGAAAACGAACAATATCAACAGTAAAGCAAATTGAAACCAAGCAAACAAACCAATAATCAAGTACAACACAAACTAATACAACAAAAATATTCAGATAGGAAAAAGGAAAAAATAAATGAATAAATACATATATGTCACACACACACACACACAAAATAATCCTTTACAACAAGAAAATTGAGATAGGACAAAAGGAAACGATAAATATAAAAAAAATACATATGTCACACACACAAAATAATCAATTACAACACGAAAATTGAGATAGGAAAAAAAGGAAAAGATAAATCAATAAATGCATATGTAAATAAATTAAATAAGTAGGTAGAAAACGAACAATATCAACACTAAAGAAATTGAAACCAAGCAAACAAACCAATAATCAAGTACAACAAAACTAATACAACAAAAATATTGAGATAGGAAAAAGGAAAAAATAAATGAATAAATACATATGTCACACACACACACACACACAAAATAATCCTTTACAACAAGAAAATTGAGATAGGACAAAAGGAAACGATAAATATGAAAAAATACATATGTCACACACACAAAATAATCAATTACAACACGAAAATTGAGATACGAAAAAAGGAAAAGATAAATCAATAAATGCATATGTAAATAAATTAAATAAGTAGGTAGAAAACGAACAATATCAACAAGTAAAGAAATTGAAACCAAGCAAACAAACCAATAATCAAGTACAACACAAACTAATACAACAAAAATATTGAGATAGGAAAAAGGAAAAAATAAATGAATAAATACATATGTCACACACACACACACACAAAATAATCCTTTACAACAAGAAAATTGAGATAGGACAAAAGGAAACGATAAATATGAATAAATACATATGTCACACACACAAAATAATCAATTACAACATGAAAATTGAGATAGGAAAAAAGGAAAAGATAAATCAATAAATGCATATGTAAATAAATTAAATAAGTAGGTAGAAAACGAACAATATCAACAACTAAAGCAAATTGAAACCAAGCAAACAAACCAATAATCAAGTACAACACAAACTAATACAACAAAAATATTGAGATAGGAAAAAAGGAAAAAATAAATGAATAAATACATATGTCACACACACACACACACACAAAATAATCCTTTACAACAAGAAAATTGAGATAGGACAAAAGGAAACGATAAATATGAAAAATACATATGTCACACACACAAAATAATCAATTACAACACGAAAATTGAGATACGAAAAAAGGAAAAGATAAATCAATAAATGCATATGTAAATAAATTAAATAAGTAGGTAGAAAACGAACAATATCAACACTAAAGCAAATTGAAAGCAAGCAAACAAACCAATAATCAAGTACAACACAAACTAATACAACAAAAATATTGAGATAGGAAAAAAGGAAAAAATAAATGAATAAATACATATGTCACACACACACACACACACAAAATAATCCTTTACAACAAGAAAATTGAGATAGGACAAAAGGAAACGATAAATATGAAAAATACATATGTCACACACACAAAATAATCAATTACAACACGAAAATTGAGATAGGAAAAAAGGAAAAGATAAATCAATAAATGCATATGTAAATAAATTAAATAAGTAGGTAGAAAACGAACAATATCAACAGTAAAGCAAATTGAAAGCAAGCAAACAAACCAATAATCAAGAACAACGCAAAATATTACGACAAAAATATTGAGATAGGATAAAGGAAAAAATAAATGAATAAATACATATGTCACACACACACACACACAAAATAATCCTTTACAACAAGAAAATTGAGATAGGACAAAAGGAAACGATAAATATGAAAAAATACATATGTCACACACACAAAATAATCAATTACAACACGAAAATTGAGATACGAAAAAAGGAAAAGATAAATCAATAAATGCATATGTAAATAAATTAAATAAGTAGGTAGAAAACGAACAATATCAACAAGTAAAGCAAATTGAAAGCAAGCAAACAAACCAATAATCAAGTACAACACAAAATATTACAACAAAAATATTGAGATAGGAAAAAAGGAAAAAATAAATGAATAAATACATATGTCACACACACACACACACAAAATAATCCTTTACAACAAGAAAATTGAGATAGGACAAAAGGAAACGATAAATATGAAAAAATACATATGTCACACACACAAAATAATCAATTACAACACGAAAATTGAGATACGAAAAAAAGGAAAAGATAAATCAATAAATGCATATGTAAATAAATTAAATAAGTAGGTAGAAAACGAACAATATCAACAACTAAAGCAAATTGAAAGCAAGCAAACAAACCAATAATCAAGTACAACACAAAACTAATACAACAAAAATATTGAGATAGGAAAAAGGAAAAAATAAATGAATAAATACATATGTCACACACACACACACACAAAATAATCCTTTACAACAAGAAAATTGAGATAGGACAAAAGGAAACGATAAATATGAATAAATACATATGTCACACACACAAAATAATCAATTACAACACGAAAATTGAGATACGAAAAAAGGAAAAGATAAATCAATAAATGCATATGTAAATAAATTAAATAAGTAGGTAGAAAACGAACAATATCAACAACAAAAGCAAATTGAAACCAAGCAAACAAACCAATAATCAAGTACAACACAAAAACTAATACAACAAAAATATTGAGATAGGAAAAAAAGGAAAAAATAAATGAATAAATACATATGTCACACACACACACACACACAAAATAATCCTTTACAACAAGAAAATTGAGATAGGACAAAAGGAAACGATAAATATGAAAAAATACATATGTCACACACACAAAATAATCAATTACAACACGAAAATTGAGATACGAAAAAAGGAAAAGATAAATCAATAAATGCATATGTAAATAAATTAAATAAGTAGGTAGAAAACGAACAAACAATATCAACACTAAAGCAAATTGAAAGCAAGCAAACAAACCAATAATCAAGTACAACACAAACTAATACAACAAAAATATTGAGATAGGAAAAAAGGAAAAATTAAATGAATAAATACATATGTCACACACGCACAAAATAATCCTTTACAACAAGCAAATTGAGAAAGGAAAAAAGGAAAAATAAATATGAATCAATACATATGTCACACACAGAAAATAATCAATTACAACAGGAAAATTGAGATAGAAAAAAGGAAAAGATAAATCAATAAATGCATATGTAAATAAATTAAATAAGTAGGTAGAAAACGAACAATATCAACACTAAATTAAATTGAAAGCAAGCAAACAAACCAATAATCAAGTACAACACAAACTAATACAACAAAAATATTGAGATAGGAAAAAAAAAAATAAATGAATAAATACATATGTCACACACACACACACACACAAAATAATCCTTTACAACAAGAAAATTGAGATAGGACAAAAGGAAACGATAAATATGAAAAAATACATATGTCACACACACAAAATAATCAATTACAACACGAAAATTGAGATACGAAAAAAGGAAAAGATAAATCAATAAATGCATATGTAAATAAATTAAATAAGTAGGTAGAAAACGAACAATATCAACAAGTAAAGCAAATTGAAACCAAGCAAACAAACCAATAATCAAGTACAACACAAAATATTACAACAAAAATATTGAGATAGGATAAAGGAAAAAATAAATGAATAAATACATATGTCACACACACACACACACAAAATGATCCTTTACAACAAGAAAATTGAGATAGCAAAAGAGCAAACAATAAATATGAATAAATACATATGTCGCACACACAAAATAATCAATTACAACATGAAAATTGAGATACAAAAAAAAGAAAAAGATAAATCAAAAAATGCATATGTAAATAAATTAAATAAGTAGGTAGAAAACGAACAATATCAACAGTAAAGCAAATTGAAAGCAAGCAAACAAACCAATAATCAAGTACAACAAAATATTACAACAAAAATATTGAGATAGGAAAAAAGGAAAAAATAAATGAATAAATACATATGTCACACACACACACACACAAAATAATCCTTTACAACAAGAAAATTGAGATAGGACAAAAGGAAACGATAATTATGAATAAATACATATGTCACACACACAAAATAATCAATTACAACATGAAAATTGAGATACGAAAAAAGGAAAAGATAAATCAATAAATGCATATGTAAATAAATTAAATAAGTAGGTAGAAAACGAACAATATCAAAAGTAAAGCAAATTGAAAGCAAGCAAACAAACCAATAATCAAGTACAACACAAACTAATACAACAAAAATATTCAGATAGGAAAAAAGGAAAAAATAAATGAATAAATACATATGTCACACACACACACACAAAATAATCCTTTACAACAAGAAAATTGAGATAGGACAAAAGGAAACGATAAATATGAAAAAATACATATGTCACACACACAAAATAATCAATTACAACACGAAAATTGAGATACGAAAAAAGGAAAAGATAAATCAATAAATGCATATGTAAATAAATTAAATAAGTAGGTAGAAAACGAACAATATCAACAAGTAAAGCAAATTGAAACCAAGCAAACAAACCAATAATCAAGTACAACACAAAATAATACAACAAAAATATTGAGATAGGAAAAAAGGAAAAAATAAATGAATAAATACATATGTCACACACACACACACACAAAATAATCCTTTACAACAAGAAAATTGAGATAGGACAAAAGGAAACGATAATTATGAATAAATACATATGTCACACACACAAAATAATCAATTACAACACGAAAATTGAGATACGAAAAAAGGAAAAGATAAATCAATAAATGCATATGTAAATAAATTAAATAAGTAGGTAGAAAACGAACAATATCAACACTAAATTAAATTGAAAGCAAGCAAACAAACCAATAATCAAGTACAACACAAACTAATACAACAAAAATATTGAGATAGGAAAAAAAGGAAAAAATAAATGAATAAATACATATGTCACACACACACACACACACAAAATAATCCTTTACAACAAGAAAATTGAGATAGGACAAAAGGAAACGATAAATATGAAAAAATACATATGTCACACACACAAAATAATCAATTACAACACGAAAATTGAGATACGAAAAAAGGAAAAGATAAATCAATAAATGCATATGTAAATAAATTAAATAAGTAGGTAGAAAACGAACAATATCAACAGTAAAGATAATTGAAACCAAGCAAACAAACCAATAATCAAGTACAACGCAAAATATTACGACAAAAATATTGAGATAGGATAAAGGAAAAAATAAATGAATAAATACATATGTCACACACACACACACACAAAATAATCCTTTACAACAAGAAAATTTGAGATAGGACAAAAGGAAACGATAAATATAAAAAAATACATATGTCACACACACAAAATAATCAATTACAACACGAAAATTGAGATAGGAAAAAAGGAAAAGATAAATCAATAAATGCATATGTAAATAAATTAAATAAGTAGGTAGAAAACGAACAATATCAACAAGTAAAGCAAATTGAAACCAAGCAAACAAACCAATAATCAAGTACAACAAAACTAATACAACAAAAATATTGAGATAGGAAAAAGGAAAAAATAAATGAATAAATACATATGTCCCACACACACACACACACAAAATAATCCTTTACAACAAGAAAATTGAGATAGGACAAAAGGAAACGATAAATATGAATAAATACATATGTCACACACACAAAATAATCAATTACAACACGAAAATTGAGATACGAAAAAAGGAAAAGATAAATCAATAAATGCATATGTAAATAAATTAAATAAGTAGGTAGAAAACGAACAATATCAACAAGTAAAGCAAATTGAAACCAAGCAAACAAACCAATAATCAAGTACAACACAAACTAATACAACAAAAATATTGAGATAGGAAAAAAAGGAAAAAATAAATGAATAAATACATATGTCACACACACACACACACACAAAATAATCCTTTACAACAAGAAAATTGAGATAGGACAAAAGGAAACGATAATTATGAAAAAATGCATATGTCACACACACAAAATAATCAATTACAACATGAAAATTGAGATAGGAAAAAAGGAAAAGATAAATGAATAAATGCATATGTAAATAAATTTAATAAGTAGGTAGAAAACGAACAATATCAACAGTAAAGCAAATTGAAACCAAGAAAACAAACCAATAATCAAGTACAACACAAATAATACAACAAAAATATTGAGATAGGAAAAAAGGAAAAAATAAATGAATAAATACATATGTCCACACACACACACACACAAAATAATCCTTTACAACAAGAAAATTGAGATAGGACAAAAGGGAAAGATAAATATGAAAAAATACATATGTCACACACACAAAATAATCAATTACAACACGAAAATTGAGATACGAAAAAAGGAAAAAATAAATCAATAAATGCATATGTAAATAAATTAAATAAGTAGGTAGAAAACGAACAATATCAACAGTAAAGCAAATTGAAAGCATGCAACAAACCAATAATCAAGAACAACGCAAAATATTACGACAAAAATATTGAGATAGGATAAAGGAAAAAATAAATGAATAAATACATATGTCACACACACACACACACACACACAAAATAATCCTTTACAACAAGAAAATTGAGATAGGACAAAAGGAAACGATAAATATGAATAAATATATATGTCACACACACAAAATAATCAATTACAACACGAAAATTGAGATACGAAAAAAGGAAAAGATAAATCAATAAATGCATATGTAAATAAATTAAATAAGTAGGTAGAAAACGAACAATATCAACAGTAAAGATAATTGAAACCAAGCAAACAAACCAATAATCAAGTACAACGCAAAATAATACAACAAAAATATTGAGATAGGATAAAGGAAAAAAATAAATGAATAAATACATATGTCACACACACACACACACAAAATAATCCTTTACAACAAGAAAATTTAGATAGGACAAAAGGAAACGATAAATATGAAAAAATGCATATGTCACACACACAAAATAATCAATTACAACACGAAAATTGAGATACGAAAAAAGGAAAAGATAAATCAATAAATGCATATGTAAATAAATTAAATAAGTAGGCAGAAAACGAACAATATCAACAGTAAAGCAAATTGAAAGCATGCAACAAACCAATAATCAAGAACAACGCAAAATATTACGACAAAAATATTGAGATAGGATAAAGGAAAAAATAAATGAATAAATACATATGTCACACACACACACACACAATAATCCTTTACAACAAGAAAATTGAGATAGGACAAAAAGGAAACGATAATTATGAATAAATACATATGTCACACTTACAAAATAATCAATTACAACACGAAAATTGAGATACGAAAAAAGGAAAAGATAAATCAATAAGTACATATGTAAAAAACTAAATAAGTAGGTAGAAAACGAACAATATCAACAGTAAAGCAAATTGAAAGCAAGCAAACAAACCAATAATCAAGTACAACACAAACTAATAGAACAAAAATTTTCAGATAGGAAAAAAGGAAAAAATAAATGAATAAATACATATGTCCCACACACACACACACAAAATAATCCTTTACAACAAGAAAATTGAGATAGGACAAAAGGAAACGATAAATTATGAATAAATACATATGTCACACACACAAAATAATCAATTACAACACGAAAATTGAGATACGAAAAAAGGAAAAGATAAATCAATAAATGCATATGTAAATAAATTAAATAAGTAGGTAGAAAACGAACAATATCAACAAGTAAAGCAAATTGAAAGCAAGCAAACAAACCAATAATCAAGTACAACACAAACTAATACAACAAAAATATTGAGATAGGAAAAAAGGAAAAAATAAATGAATAAATACATATGTCACACACACACACACACAAAATAATCCTTTACAACAAGAAAATTGAGATAGGACAAAAGGAAACGATAAATTATGAAAAAAACATATGTCACACACACAAAATAATCAATTACAACACGAAAATTGAGATACGAAAAAAGGAAAAGATAAATCAATAAATGCATATGTAAATAAATTAAATAAGTAGGTAGAAAACGAACAATATCAACACTAAAGCAAATTGAAAGCAAGCAAACAAACCAATAATCAAGTACAACACAAACTAATACAACAAAAATATTCAGATAGGAAAAAAGGAAAAAATAAATGAATAAATACATATGTCACACACACACACACACAAAATAATCCTTTACAACAAGAAAATTGAGATAGGACAAAAGGAAACGATAATTATGAATAAATATATATGTCACACACACAAAATAATCAATTACAACAGGAAAATTGAGATACGAAAAAAGGAAAAGATAAATCAATAAATGCATATGTAAATAAATTTGATAAGTAGGTAGAAAACGAACAATATCAACACTAAATTAAATTGAAAGCAAGCAAACAAACCAATAATCAAGTACAACACAAACTAATACAACAAAAATATTGAGATAGGAAAAAAGGAAAAAATAAATGAATAAATACATATGTCACACACACACACACACACAAAATAATCCTTTACAACAAGAAAATTGAGATAGGACAAAAGGAAACGATAAATATGAAAAAATACATATGTCACACACACAAAATAATCAATTACAACACGAAAATTGAGATACGAAAAAAGGAAAAGATAAATCAATAAATGCATATGTAAATAAATTAAATAAGTAGGTAGAAAACGAACAATATCAACAAGTAAAGATAATTGAAACCAAGCAAACAAACCAATAATCAAGTACAAACAAAATATTACGACAAAAATATTGAGATAGGATAAAGGAAAAAATAAATGAATAAATACATATGTCACACACACACACACACAAAATAATCCTTTACAACAAGAAAATTGAGATAGGACAAAAGGAAACGATAAATATGAAAAAATACATATGTCACACACACAAAATAATCAATTACAACACGAAAATTGAGATACGAAAAAAAGGAAAAGATAAATCAATAAATGCATATGTAAATAAATTAAATAAGTAGGTAGAAAACGAACAATATCAGTAAAAGCAAATTGAAAGCAAGCAAACAAACCAATAATCAAGAACAACACAAAATATTACGACAAAAATATTGAGATAGGAAAAAAGGAAAAAATAAATGAATAAATACATATGTCACACACACACACACACAAAATAATCCTTTACAACAAGAAAATTGAGATAGGACAAAAGGAAACGATAATTATGAATAAATACATATGTCACACACACAAAATAATCAATTACAACACGAAAATTGAGATACGAAAAAAGGAAAAGATAAATCAATAAATGCATATGTAAATAAATTAAATAAGTAGGTAGAAAACGAACAATATCAACAGTAAAGCAAATTGAAAGCAAGCAAACAAACCAATAATCAAGTACAACACAAACTAATACAACAAAAATATTGAGATAGGAAAAAGGAAAAAATAAATGAATAAATACATATGTCACACACACACACACACACAAAATAATCCTTTACAACAAGAAAATTGAGATAGGACAAAAGGAAACGATAATTATGAATAAATACATATGTCACACACACAAAATAATCAATTACAACATGAAAATTGAGATACGAAAAAAGGAAAAGATAAATCAATAAATGCATATGTAAATAAATTAAATAAGTAGGTAGAAAACGAACAATATCAACAGTAAAGCAAATTGAAAGCAAGCAAACAAACCAATAATCAAGTACAACACAAACTAATACAACAAAAATATTCAGATAGGAAAAAAGGAAAAAATAAATGAATAAATACATATGTCACACACACACACACACACACAAAATAATCCTTTACAACAAGAAAATTGAGATAGGACAAAAGGAAACGATAAATATGAAAAAATACATATGTCACACACACAAAATAATCAATTACAACACGAAAATTGAGATACGAAAAAAAGGAAAAGATAAATCAATAAATGCATATGTAAATAAATTAAATAAGTAGGTAGAAAACGAACAATATCAACAAGTAAAGCAAATTGAAACCAAGCAAACAAACCAATAATCAAGTACAACACAAACTAATACAACAAAAATATTGAGATAGGAAAAAGGAAAAAATAAATGAATAAATACATATGTCACACACACACACACACAAAATAATCCTTTACAACAAGAAAATTGAGATAGGACAAAAGGAAACGATAAATTATGAATAAATACATATGTCACACACACAAAATAATCAATTACAACACGAAAATTGAGATACGAAAAAAGGAAAAGATAAATCAATAAATGCATATGTAAATAAATTAAATAAGTAGGTAGAAAACGAACAATATCAACAGTAAAGCAAATTGAAACCAAGCAAACAAACCAATAATCAAGTACAACACAAACTAATACAACAAAAATATTCAGATAGGAAAAAAGGAAAAAATAAATGAATAAATACATATGTCACACACACACACACACACACAATAATCCTTTACAACAAGAAAATTGAGATAGGACAAAAGGAAACGATAATTATGAATAAATACCTATATCACACACAAAATAATCAATTACAACATGAAAATTGAGATACGAAAAAAAGGAAAAGATAAATCAATAAATGCATATGTAAATAAATTAAATAAGTAGGTAGAAAACGAACAATATCAACAGTAAAGCAAATTGAAAGCAAGCAAACAAACCAATAATCAAGTACAACACAAACTAATACAACAAAAATATTGAGATAGAAAAAAAGGAAAAAATAAATGAATAAATACATATGTCACACACACACACACACACACAAAATAATCCTTTACAACAAGAAAATTGAGATAGGACAAAAGGAAACGATAAATATGAAAAAATACATATGTCACACACACAAAATAATCAATTACAACACGAAAATTGAGATACGAAAAAAGGAAAAGATAAATCAATAAATGCATATGTAAATAAATTAAATAAGTAGGTAGAAAACGAACAATATCAACACTAAATTAAATTGAAACCAAGCAAACAAACCAATAATCAAGTACAACACAAATAATACAACAAAAATATTGAGATAGGAAAAAGGAAAAAATAAATGAATAAATACATATGTCACACACACACACACACAAAATAATCCTTTACAACAAGAAAATTTAGATAGGACAAAAGGAAACGATAAATATGAAAAAATGCATATGTCACACACACAAAATAATCAATTACAACACGAAAATTGAGATACGAAAAAAGGAAAAGATAAATCAATAAATGCATATGTAAATAAATTAAATAAGTAGGTAGAAAACGAACAATATCAACAGTAAAGCAAATTGAAAGCATGCAACAAACCAATAATCAAGAACAACGCAAAATATTACGACAAAAATATTGAGATAGGATAAAGGAAAAAATAAATGAATAAATACATATGTCACACACACACACACACCAATAATCCTTTACAACAAGAAAATTGAGATAGGACAAAAGGAAACGATAATTATGAATAAATACATATGTCACACTTACAAAATAATCAATTACAACACGAAAATTGAGATACGAAAAAAGGAAAAGATAAATCAATAAATACATATGTAAAAAATTAAATAAGTAGGTAGAAAACGAACAATATCAACAAGAAAGCAAATTGAAAGCAAGCAAACAAACCAATAATCAAGTACAACACAAACTAATAGAACAAAAATTTTCAGATAGGAAAAAAGGAAAAAATAAATGAATAAATACATATGTCCCACACACACACACACAAAATAATCCTTTACAACAAGAAAATTTAGATAGGACAAAAGGAAACGATAAATATGAAAAAATGCATATGTCACACACACAAAATAATCAATTACAACACGAAAATTGAGATACGAAAAAAGGAAAAGATAAATCAATAAATGCATATGTAAATAAATTAAATAAGTAGGTAGAAAACGAACAATATCAACAGTAAAGCAAATTGAAAGCATGCAACAAACCAATAATCAAGAACAACGCAAAATATTACGACAAAAATATTGAGATAGGATAAAGGAAAAAATAAATGAATAAATACATATGTCACACACACACACACACAATAATCCTTTACAACAAGAAAATTGAGATAGGACAAAAGGAAACGATAATTATGAATAAATACATATGTCACACTTACAAAATAATCAATTACAACACGAAAATTGAGATACGAAAAAAGGAAAAGATAAATCAATAAGTACATATGTAAAAAACTAAATAAGTAGGTAGAAAACGAACAATATCAACAGTAAAGCAAATTGAAAGCAAGCAAACAAACCAATAATCAAGTACAACACAAACTAATAGAACAAAAATTTTCAGATAGGAAAAAAGGAAAAAATAAAAGAAAAATTACATATGTCACACACACACACACACCCACAATAATCCTTTACAACAAGAAAATTGAGATAGGACAAAAGGAAACGATAATTATGAATAAATATATATGTCACACACACAAAATAATCAATTACAACATGAAAATTGAGATACGAAAAAAGGAAAAGATAAATCAATAAATGCATATGTAAATAAATTTAATAAGTAGGTAGAAAACGAACAATATCAACACTAAATTAAATTGAAAGCAAGCAACAATCCAATAATCAAGTACAACACAAACTAATACAACAAAAATATTCAGATAGGAAAAAAGGAAAAAATAAATGAATAAATACATATGTCACACACACACACACACACAAAATAATCCTTTACAACAAGAAAATTGAGATAGGACAAAAGGAAACGATAAATATGAAAAAATACATATGTCACACACACAAAATAATCAATTACAACACGAAAATTGAGATACGAAAAAAGGAAAAGATAAATCAATAAATGCATATGTAAATAAATTAAATAAGTAGGTATAAAACGAACAATATCAACACTAAAGCAAATTGAAAGCAACCAAACAAACCAATAATCAACTACAACGCAAACTATTACGACAAAAATATTGAGATAGGAAAAAGGAAAAAATAAATGAATAACTACATATGTCACACACACACACACACAAAATAATCCTTTACAACAAGAAAATTGAGATAGGACAAAAGGAAAAATAAATGTGAATAAATACATATGTCACACACACAAAATAATCAATTCCAACAGGAAAATTGAGATAGAAAAAAAGGAAAAGATAAATGAATAAATGCATATGTAAATAAATTAAATAAGTAGGTAAAAAACGAACAATATCAACAAGAAAGCAAATTGAAAGCAAGCAAACAAACCAATAATCAAGTACAACACAAACTAATACAACAAAAATATTGAGATAGGAAAAAAGGAAAAAATAAATGAATAACTACATATGTCACACACACACAATAATCCATTACAACAAGAAAATTGAGATAGGAAAAAAGGAAACGATAAATATGAATAAATACATATGTCACACACAAAATAATCAATTACAACACGAAAATTGAGATACGGAAAAAAAGGAAAAGATAAATCAATAAATGCATATGTAAATAAATTAAATAAGTAGGTAGAAAACGAACAATATCAACAACTAAAGCAAATTGAAAGCAAGCAAACAAACCAATAATCAAGTACAACACAAACTAATACAACAAAAATATTCAGATAGGAAAAAAGGAAAAAATAAATGAATAAATACATATGTCACACACACACACACACAAAATAATCCTTTACAACAAGAAAATTGAGATAGGACAAAAGGAAACGATAATTATGAATAAATACATATGTCACACACACAAAATAATCAATTACAACACGAAAATTGAGATACGAAAAAAGGAAAAGATAAATCAATAAATGCATATGTAAATAAATTAAATAAGTAGGTAGAAAACGAACAATATCAACACTAAAGCAAATTGAAACCAAGCAAACAAACCAATAATCAAGTACAACACAAACTATACAACAAAAATATTGAGATAGGAAAAAAAAAAAAATAAATGAATAAATACATATGTCACACACACACACACACACAAAATAACCCTTTAAAACAAGAAAATTGAGAAAAGAAAAAAGGAAAAATAAATATGAATAAATACATATGTCACACACACAAAATAATCAATTACAACATGAAAATTGAGATAGGAAAAAAAGAAAAGATAAATCAATAAATGCATATGTAAATAAATTAAATAAGTAGGTAGAAAACGAACAATATCAAAACTAAAGCAAATTGAAAACAAGCAAACAAACCAATAATCAATACAACACAAACTAATACAACAAAAATATTGAGATAGGAAAAAAGGAAAAAATAAATGAAAAATACATATGTCACACACACACACACACACACAAAATAATCCTTTACAACAAGAAAATTGAGATAGGACAAAAGGAAACGATAATTATGAATAAATACCTATATCACACACAAAAAAATCAATTACAAAATGAAAATTGAGATACGAAAAAAAGGAAAAATAAATGCATATGTAAATAAATTAAATAAGTACGTAGAAAACGAACAATATCAACACTAAAGCAAATTGAAAGCAAGCAAACAACAAACCAATAATCAAGTACAACACAAACTATTACAACAAAAATATTGAGATAGGAAAAAAGGAAAAAATAAATGAATAAATACATATGTCACACACACACACACACACAAAATAATCCTTTACAAAAGAAAATTGAGATAGGACAAAAGGAAACGATAAATATGAATAAATACATATGTCACACACCCACACAATAATCAATTACAACAAGAAAATTGAGATAGGAAAAAAAGGAAAAGATAAATGAATAAATGCATATGTAAATAAATTAAATAAGTAGGTATAAAACGAACAATATCAACACTAAAGCAAATTGAAAGCAAGCAAACAAACCAATAATCAAGTACAACACAAACTAATACAACAAAAGTATTGAGATAGGAAAAAAGGAAAAAAATAAATGAATAAATATATATGCCACACACACAAAATAATCAATTACAACAAGAAAATTGAGTAGGAAAAAGGAAACGATAAAAATGAATAAATACATGTCATACACACACAAAATAATCAATTACAAAATGAAAATTGAGATATAAAAAAAGGAAAAGATAAATCAATAAATGCATATGTAAATAAATTAAATAAGTAGGTAGAAAACGAACAATATAAACAATAAAGCAAATTGAAACCAAGCAAACAAACCAATAATCAAGTACAACACAAACTACAACAAAAATATTGAGATAGGAAAAAGGAAAAAATAAATGAATAAATACATATGTCACACACACACACACACAAATAATCTTTACAACAAGAAAATTGAGATAGGACAAAAGGAAAAGATAGTTATGAATAAATACATATGTCACACACACAAAATAATCAATTACAACATAAAAATTGAGATAAGAAAAAAAAGCAAAAGATAAATCAATAAATGCATATGTAAAAAAATTAAATAAGTAGATAGAAAACGAACAATATCAACAGTAAAGTAAATTGAAACCAAGCAAACAAACCAATAATCAAGTACAACACAAACTAATACAACAAAAATATTCAGATAGGAAAAAAGGAAAAAATAAATGAATAAATACATATGTCACACACACACACACACAATAATCCTTTACAACAAGAAAATTGAGATAGGACAAAAAGAAAACGATAATTATGAATAAATACATATGTCACACACACAAAATAATCAATTACAACATGAAAATTGAGATAGAAAAAAGGAAAAGATAAATCAATAAATGCATATGTAAAAAATTAAATAAGTAGGTAGAAAACGAACAAATACTAAAGCAAATTGAAAGCAAGCAAACAAACCAATAATCAAGTACAACACAAAGTAATACAACAAAAATATTCAAATAGGAAAAAAGGAAAAAATAAATGAATAAAAATACATATGTCACACACACACACACACAAAATAATCCTTTACGAAAAGAAAATTGAGATAGGACAAAAGGAACGATAATTATGAATAAATACATGTCACACACACACAATAATCAATTACAACAAGAAAATTGAGATACGAAAAAAGGAAAAGATAAATGAATAAATGCAAATGTAAATAAATTAAATAAGTAGGTATAAAACGAACAATATCAACACTAAATTAAATTGAAAGCAAGCAACAAACCAATAATCAAGTACAACACAAACTAATACAACAAAAATATTGAGATAGGAGATAGGAAAAAATAAATGAATAAATACATATGTCACACACACACACACACAAAATAATCCTTTACAACAAGAAAATTGAGATAGGACAAAAGGAAACGATAAATTATGAATAAATACATATGTCACACACACAAAATAATCAATTACAACAAAAAATTGAGATACGAAAAAAAGGAAAAGATAAATCAATAAATGCATATGTAAATAAATTAAATAAGTAGGTAGAAAACGAACAATATCAACACTAAAGCAAATTGAAAGCAAGCAAACAAACCAATAATACAACACAAACTATTACAACAAAAATATTGAGATAGGAAAAAGGAAAAAATAAATGAATAAATACATATGTCACACACACACACACACACACAATAATCCTTTACAACAAGAAAATTGAGATAGGACAAAAGGAAAAGAAAATATGAATAAATACATATGTCACACACAAAATAATCAATTACAACATGAAAATTGAGATAGGAAAAAAGGAAAAGATAAATAATAAATGCATATGTAAATAAATTAAATAAGTAGGTAGAAAACGAACAATATCAACACTAAATTAAATTGAAAGCAAGAAAACAAACCAATAATCAAGTACAACACAAACTATTACAACAAAAATATTGAGATAGGAAAAAAGGAAAAAATAAATGAATAAATACATATGTCACACACACACACAAAAAATAATCTTTACAACAAGAAAATTGAGAGTGGAAAAAAGGAAACGATAAATATGAATAAATACATATGTCTCACACACACGCACACACAAAATAATCAATTACAACATGAAAATTGAGATACGAAAAAATGAAAAGATAAATCAATAAATGCATATGTAAATAAATTAAATAAGTAGGTATAAAACGAACAATATCAACAAGTAAAGCAAATTGAAAGCAAGCAAACAAACCAATAATCAACAACAACACAAAGTATTACAACAAAAATATTGAGATAGGATAAAGGAAAAAATAAATTAATAAATACATATGTCACACACACACACACAATAATCAATTACAACAAGAAAATTGAGATAGGAAAAAAGGAAAAAATAAATATGAATAAATACATATGTCACACACACAAAATAATCAATTACAACATGAAAATTGAGATACGAAAAAAGAAAAGATAAATATATAAATGCATATGTAAATAAATTAAATAAGTAGGTATAAAACAAACAATATCAACACTAATGCAAATTGAAACGAAGCAAACAAACCAATAATCAAGTACAACACAAACTAATACAACAAAAATATTCAGATAGGAAAAAAGGAAAAAAAAATAAATGAATAAATACATATGTCACACACACACACACAATAATCCTTTACAACAAGAAAATTGAGATAGGACAAAAGAAAACGATAATTATGAATAAATACATATGTCACACACACAAAATAATCAATTACAACATGAAAATTGAGATACGAAAAAAGGAAAAGATAAATGAATAAATGCATATGTAAATAAATTAAATAAGTAGGTATAAAACGAACAATAGCAACACTCAAGCAAATTGAAAACAAACAAACAAACCATCAATCAAATACAACGCAAACTATTACAACAAAAATATTGAGATAGGAAAAAAGGAAAAATAAATGAATAAATACATATGTCACACACAAAAAAAATAATTAATTTACAACAAGAAAATTGAGAGTAGGAAAAAAAAAAATAATATGAATAAATTACAACACAAAATAATCAATTTGAAAATTGAGATGGAAAAAAGGAAAAGATAAATCAATAAATGCATATAAAAATAAATTAAAAAAGTAGGTATAAAACGAACAATATCAACGCAAAAGCAAATTGAAAGCAAGCAACAAACCAATAATCAACAACAACGCAAAGTATTACGACAAATATTGAGATAGGATAAAGGAAAAAATAAATTAATAAATACATATGTCACACACACACACACAAAATAATCAATTACAACAAGAAAATTGAGATAGGAATAAATACAAAAAACACACCTAATAATCAATTACAAAAAGGAAACAATAAATATGAATAAATACATATGTCACACACACAAAATAATCAATTACAACATGAAAATTGAGATACGAAAAAACGAAAAGATAAATCAATAAATGCATATGTAAATAAATTAAATAAGTAGGTATAAAACCAACAATATCAACACTAATGCAAATTGAAACCAAGCAAACAAACCAATAATCAAGTACAACACAAACTAATACAACAAAAATATTCAGATAGGAAAAAAAATGAATAAATACATATGTCACACACACACACAATTGAGATACAAAAAAAGGAAAAGATAATTATGAATAAATACATATGTCACACACACAAAATAATCAATTACAACATGAAAATTGAGATACGAAAAAAGGAAAAGATAAATCAATAAATGCATATGTAAATAAATTAAATAAGTAGGTATAAAACGAACAATATCAACAGTAAAGCAAATTGAAAAAGCAAACAAACCAATAATCAAGTACAACACAAATTAAAAACAAACAAACAAACCATCAATCAAATACAACGCAAACTATTACAACAAAAATATTGAGATAGGAAAAAACGAAAAATAAATGAGTAAATACATATGTCACACAGAAAAACAAAATAATCAATTAGAACAAGAAAATTGAGAGTGGAAAATAGGAAACGATAAATATGAATAAAATATATATGTCACAATAACACACACAATAATCAATACTGAACCAACAATAATCAACTAGGACAAACTATCAAAATTAAATATGAAAAATACATATGTCACACACACACACACACAATAATCCTTTACAAAAAAAATTGAGATAGGAAAAAAGGAAAAATAAATGAATAAATACATATAAACAATAATAATCAATTACAACATGAAAATTGAGATACGAAAAAAGGAAAAAAAGATAAAAATAAATGCATATAAATAAATTAATTAGTTATAAAATGAACAATATCAACACTGAAGCAAAATTGAAAACAAACAAACAAACCAATAATCAACAACAACACAAAACTATTACAACAAAAATATTGAGAAATAAAAAAAAAAAGGAAAAAATAAATGAATAAATACATATGTCACACACACACACAAAATAATCAATTACAACAAGAAAATTGAGATAGGAAAAAAGGAAAAACAATAAATATGAATAAATACATAATCACACACACACACAAAATAATCAATTACAACATGAAAATTGAGATAAAAGGAAAAAAAAATGAAAAGATAAATAATAAAAATATGTAAATAAATTAAATAAGTAGATATAAAACCAACAATATCAACACTAATGCAAATTGAAACCAAGCAAACAAACCAATAATCAAATACAACACAAACTAATACAACAAAAATATTTAAATAGGAAAAAAGAAAAAAAATAAATGAATAAATACATATGTCACACACACACACAATAATTACAACAAGAAAATTGAGATAGGAAAAAAGGAAAAATAATTATGAATAAATAAATATATCACACACAAAATGAATCAATTACAACATGAAAATGAATGAATAAAAATTAATATGAAATGAACAACATATGTAAACAAAATTAAATAAACAATATTGAAAACGAAAAATCAAAAATAAACAATAACTAATACAACAAAAATAATTACAAAAAAAAATAGGAAAGAAAAAATGAAAAAAATATGAAGCAACTTTAAAATAACAGACAAACCAATAATCAATTAACACACACTATTAACTAATTAATTATAAAATGACAGACAAACACAATAATCAATACAACAAAAAAATTGATATAGGAAAAAAAAAAATAAAATAAATAAATACATACAACACACACACACAATAATCAATTATAACATGAAAATTGACAAAAAAAAAAAGGAAAAATAAATGAATGAATAAATAATTAGTTATGAAATGAACAATATCAACACGAAACAAATTTAAAACAAACAAACAAACAAATAATCAACTACAACACATGCTATTACAACAAAAATATAGACAAAGGAAAAAAGGTAAGAATAAATGAATAAATATATATGTAACACATACACAATAATCAATTACAACAAAAAAATAATCAGATAGGAAAAAAGGAAAAGATAAATGAATAACTAATTAATTATAAAATGAGCAGACACAACCAATAATCAACAATATACAATTAACTAATTAATTATAAAGGACACACACAAAAATATTCATATAGGAAAAAAAATAAATGAATAAATACATATATTACACACACATAATCAATTATAACATGAAAATTGACAAAGGAAAAAAGGAAAAATAAATGAATAAATAAATAATTAGTTTAGGAAATGAACAATATCAACACTGAAACAAATTTAAAACAAGCAAACAAAACGAATAATCAACTACAACACATGCTATTACAATAGAAATATAGACATAGGAAAAAAGGCAAGAATAAATGAATAAATATATGTGACACACACATAAAATGATAGACACACACAATAATCAATTACATGATATAGGAAAAAATAAATGAACAAATACATATATCACACACACAAAATAATCAATTATAACATGAAAATTGACAAAGGAAAAATAAATGAACCAATAAATAATTAGTTATGAAATGAACAATATCAACACTGAAACAAATTTAAAACAAGCAAACAAACCAATAATCAACTACAACACATACTATTACAACAGAAATATTGACATAGGAAAAAAGGTAAAAATAAATGAAAAATAAATGAATAAATATATGTTACACACACAATAATCAATTACAACAAAAATATATTGGAAAAAAGGAAAAGATAAATGAATAAATAATACTAAAGCAACTTTAAAACAAGCAAACAAACCAATACTCGACTAAAACACATACTAAATAACTAATTAATTATAAAATCAATAAATGAAAATATAAACAAAAATATATAGGAAAAAAAAAAAGAAAAAACTAATAATCAATTGCAACAAATAAAATTATAAAGGAAAAAATAAATGAATAAAAATAAATGAATAAATAAAATAATACAACAAAAAATTGATATAGGAAAAAAAAAGGAAAAATAAATGAAAAACAACCAATAAAATATAATTAAATAATCAACTACAACACATAATCTATTACAACAAAAAATACAAAATTGAGATAGGAAAAAAAAAAAGGAAAAAATAAATAAAATAAAATGCAACAAATTTATAACAAACCAATAACAAAATAATCAATTACAACAAAAATAGAGATAGGAGAAAAGGAAAAAATTAATGAATAAATCCATATGTCACACACACACAATAAGAAGAAAATTGAGAAAGGAAAAATTAATGAATAAATAAATAATTAGTTCTAAAATGAAAAATATCAATACTAGAGCAAATTTAAAACAAGCAAACAAACCAACAATAACACTATTAGCTAATTAATTATAAAATGAAAACATCAACACATACATAATAATCAATTACAACAACAAAATTGAAAAAGGAAAAAAGAAAAAATATAAATAAATAAAACATAAATAAATAAATTAACTAATTAGTTATAAAACAAAAAATATCAATACTAAACAAATTTAAAACAAGCAAACAAATGAAAAAAATAAATAGATAAATACATATGTAAATAAATAATTGTCCGGGTTCAACCCTACCCCCTCCCCTACTATGTGTATCAAAAAAAAAAAAAAAAAAAAAAAAAAAAAAAATTTAAAAAAGCAAACAAACCCATAATCAATTACAACACACTATTACAACAAAAATATTGAGATAGAAAAAAAAAAATGAATAAATACATATCTATATTACAAACCAATAATCAATTACAACAAAAAAATTAATATAGGAAAAAAGGGAAAAAAATAAATGAATAAATATAGGTAAATAAATTAACTAGTTAGTTATAAATGACACACAAAATGCTCAATTACAACAACAAAAAATGAGATAAAAAAAAGGAAAAAATAAATAAATAAATTTTAAATTAATAAAACTAATAATTACTACTAATTACTAATTAGCTAATACTAATAAATAGAGAATATTTACAATCAAATACACAATATTCCCCCAAAACCCATTATCATTATAACAATAAAAAAGAAAGAAATAGAGAAGAGCATTTACAAAGAAAAACGAATCATATATGCCTCCTGCAACGAAAGAAATCATCAAACACTCAAACGGAAGGAACACCCTTTGCCTGCCAAATACACGTTATCAGCACGCTTTTCCTGGACACCATGACCTATATGATTTAGCATTAGGTTAATCCACAAAGTTATTGACCCACTCCAACAACTTAATACACGTATAACCCCCCAAAAAAAGGGTACAAATACAACTGAAGAGCTCAGTACAGAAATTACAAGATTAATTTACCTAAATCTGCAGAATACGTAAAAACCAAAATTTCATCTTACTTGAATGGAGACCATCTTAGCCACTTTTGTCAATACCTCTACTCCAAATGAACTAACATTTATATCCTTGAGTATTTCTTATCATGAATATGCAAATAACCTCCAGTGTCTACATGCTGAAGCCAAATCCTCAGGTCTTGCTTGCAAGTCTCTCCAGTCTCTACTTCCCTGTACGTCACCTATTTTCAATTAAAGGGAATGAATTCAGATATCTAAAATTACCATCGTGACCGTAAAAAAATGATTATCTTAATCAGAACTATTACACTTTAGGTTCCTAGTAGCTCACGGCCATCTTCGTCAAAAGATTAAACAATGGGACAGATTCTGATGCAAAGGACTTGTAAAGATCTTTGAGAGCATCACTAGAGGTCTATTGCTCTGCATGTGATACAGAAAATACAAAAACAAAAATAAATCAGCACATTTCTACTAAGGAATAACATTAATCCACACACCATTAACGTGAATTCCTTCCAAAATTAACATGAATTCCTTCCAAAATCGAAGAAACTGTTTATGTAAACATTGATTGCCATTACGGCCTTGTGCTTTAAAAAGTAATTACAAGCTAACAGTAGAAATGACAATTTGGCACCCAAAAAAAAAATGATGAGAAATGACTATTACCCGTATATAGATAAGAGATTGGCCTCATAGGGAACAATGAAAATTAAAGCTCAAAAGAAATAGCCTATTTAGAACTCCTCTCAATTAAACTGTCCAACCTCTCCCCACATGCAAGCAGCACTATCAACAATCTTATATTGTTCTCCAATCAAAAGGAAACAACTCCCTGCACTAACATCTCGCATCTAGAGATAAAAAGCATAAAAAAGCAATGCAAAAATGGAGAGGAAGGGAAGTCTACAAATTCACATGTAGCATGGGTAAGTCAAGACACCAAATTAATTTCAATATTACCGTTCAAAGGCACATTAATAAGCATAAATACAGATTTAAAAACAAAATAGCAAGACGACAATCATTAATAAAAGGGTGGTTTTATAAATTCTATGATAACATCTCACTCAAGGACATGAATTATTCAGCTAGTATAACGTGATGCTTGAATTGCATGAGCATGCATTGATCATCATATGTATTGAGAAACAAGTTCCAAAACCCCCAAACAATTTTACAAGTTTTTTCACAAAAGGTTAATATAAATATAAAATAAAAACTGCTGGAGACAACTGCTAGAGAAGAAGTATTTCCAACTGAAAAGTTTATAACACATTGATCCATATGTAAATCTAATGTTCACCTGGATGATTCTTGTTTCATCAAGCTCCCGCTGGATTTTCAAAAACTACTCAGCCTCAGCAGGGTCCTAAGGATTTGAAAATAGCAGGGAAAATGAGATAAATAAGTAAAAACTAACCATATGAACAGGGAAACAAAAAGAAAACTTTATCAGTAGACAAGTGAAATAAAAGAAAATAACTTTATTGAGAATATTTGGTTGAAAACAAGGTAGAATTCCAAAGAAGATGAAAACTGAAATGAAAGAAGGTAAACTAAAATGTCTAGGTTTCTTTGATCAATCTCTTGAAGTTTGAAGTATTTAGTAACTTGAAATACAAACTTAAGATGTTTAGCATTATTTAAATAAAAAAGGAATAATAAGACTCAACAAGCCAAATTTAATTAAACCTTACGTGATCGAACCTGCAAGAAGCAACCAGAGAATAAAGTTGACCAGAAAGGTTGGCCAACCAACAAGTTGCCACAGGACAATAATGATGAAGTCATAGAATCTCAGCTGACAGTTTAATTCCAGCTCAATTCACAACAAAACTCTTAAGTGCAGAATCTCAGCTGACACTTTACAAAGAACTCCCAAGGGTCCTACAAATTAAACCCCAAATAAAATGAATATCTTGTAATTAAAATAATAGACACTTAAGGAATTAAACAAGTGATAAAATTTGTAAATTAAAAATTAATCCATATAATCACTCCTAGACAAGGTTATCTTCTAATGAACACATTTTAGCTCAATTAAAGTGATGAAAGCCTAAGATTATGCATATAAATATATGAAAATAATCGGTTCTAACTGCCCCCAAAAAAAAAAACCACCACCAATGAAGAGTATCAAAGCATGCTCAAATATGAACCACTTGTATTCATCAACGTTCTCCTTCAAATAGCATTTTTCCCAAAAAAAACCTTCATGCCAACTCGTGCAATTTAATCAAAGAAAGCAAATAAAAGAGGAGATTTCTCACACGGTAAGTGTTTCCCTCTCACTCTCATCAATCAAGGATATTTCTCTCAAGACCATCTAATTTAGGCTTCCCATAAGCTTGTAACTATCATACATCTCCACCACTAAGTAGCCCATAGTCTTTGTGAATCAAAGGGTCTTTTTAGGGCTGTAATGTTGGAAAGGCCAAATAATGGAGTGGAAGTAAATTCGAATTATTAATGAAAACTGCACATGTATGTTACTCTTTGATACAACTTTCATGAAGAGTTGATGACACCAAACATGCACAAATTCAAATGTTCATGACAGCAAACTCAACATCAATCACTTAAGTACCAAATATGTGCAAGACAGAATCATTCATCCGCAACTATGAGTGAATCTTCTTTTTGTTTTACACTTGCCAGTTAGCTAGCTCTCATTCATCTTCTTTCCTTTTTGTTTTGTTTTTTTTTCTTTTTCTTCTTCTCCTTAGGCTTTTCTCTCTTCTTTTTTCTATTTTTTCATATAACTTTTCATTGCCTCTTTCTGCATTTTTTTTTCCTTTTTTTTCACATTCTTTTTTCCTTTTTTTGGCTCTTTTTCTATTCTTTTTTTCATCACTTTTCTTCTAGCATTATAACAATAACCAAATGGCAAAAGAAAGTCTGTCGAAAATTCCAGCCTCACTTAGTTCCTGTCACCAAGATTGCATACTTCAACTAGTTTCAATAAACATGAATTCATTATTTATTCAATCAACTCAGCAAGTCATAACCTCTAAACATTCAGCACACGCAGCATTCATTAATCATTGATGGAAAATGAAAGAATAACGAAGGGCTCAAAGGGTTAAACAAGGGATTTAATGTGTATAGGCTGCTGTTTGGTCAAAGGGGTTTGAATGGAATGCCCTTATCGTATTCACAATTCCAAGTGCTGATGTGGTCTCAAATTAAGGATTGAGACAAGTTCTAGGAAGTTATTAAGCTAGATGGTATCACACAATTTTAAGAAAAATTCAGGCCCAAATCGTTCCAACTGGCTTACTCGCCCTCATTCACTCACCAAGACCAAATCGCATATGAATTGAACTTAATGCATGAGATTATTCTCCCTTGGTACAAAATTCCAGAGAATTCATTGATTCAACAAGCAATTCACACTTCAACAAGCCTTAACACTATTCAAAAGGACGTGTTCCAGGTTCAATCAAATTCCATACCAGTCAAGCAACCATCAAACCCGAAATTATAGTGCAAAGTTCAAGCAAATAATCGCCAACACATATTAGAAACTCCAAAATAGAATCAGATCAGACCAGAGGAATAGAATAGAACGTTATCAATCAAAGTCAGTTGAGAAGAACATTGTCCTCAATGTGAAATAACGGCAGGATAGAAATAGCACAAATGCTAGATAGAACCGAGGTACCAAAACCTATGCCATATCAACTACCTCTTACTACTAGACTGAAAAAACACCGATGTTTAACAATAAAGCTCATAAAACAATTAATCAATCTAAAAAACTAATGCAAAGTGAGGGAAAGGGACAACCGTGCATTGAAATCTTCTTAAAATCATGAAACATAAATTCCCATCCCGATGAGAATCATAAGCCCCACCAATATAGTTCTTTCTCCTTGATGAATCCTCCTTGGTGGTAGTTCAGGATCGATCGGTAAGGGTTCCAAGATATATGGTACATGTTGAATCCCTTGGAGACCTATCCCATGAATTACCTGCAAGGACGTATCATAATCAGTGGCAATATGATCAACAGAAATCATGTTAGTCAAGTGATCAAGCTCATGTATGCGTAAATCCAGTGCTAAGTCAAATGAGAGAATCTCATGAATAAAGTCATGGATATACTTAGGTTTCTAAATCAGATTATGGGGGTTTTCAACCCTAGAATCTTTGACAAATCTGGTTGAAGTATATTATTTAATACTATACAATTCAAAGCAGTCCCTCTTCAATCTTCAAGATTAACTTCAAGAATGTGTGACAGCATGAAGTTGGATGTAATGAATGAATGTTAGTGAGTTAAGTAATTCTAGACAGCTTGAGTGATCATATCAACAATCAATACCCACAATCAAATCTAGCAACAAGTGAATTAGTTCAAGTGGAATTTTCTGTCACAAATTAGCAAACGCACAGACTGTAAGGACTCAAAAGTCACACTGCAGATCTGATTTAACAAATGGATTTCTAAAAGCTACGAATAACAGTGAGCCAAATGCAATTCTGAGAATCACAGCAATAACACATGAAAGTTTCAATTCCAGAGGCCAGTAATAACAACTAATGACAGAAAATTATGCCAACAACTAATACAATTCAGAACAATAAGGAAGCATGCACAGATTGCAAATGTAACCTTTATGCCTTGTAGAAATCAAGGGCAAATCAAGTATAACAGCCAGAAATTGATTTCCACATCAGTTCAGCATAACAATTTCAAGTTTCCAGCAAACTTTCCAGTAGATTTATAAGTTAGCAAATAGCATGGTTAATCACAAGTTCAATAAGCAATCAGCTCAGAGCTCAGATTTGCTGCCAATAACAGCACAGTGACTTCCAATCAACAGAATATGCGCAAATCAATGAATTTCCACCGAGTGATAGCACAAACAAGCCTAACTTAAACTTTAGCTTATCTGCAGATACCCTTCACATGTGTTGCATAGCACAAACAAGCCTAACTTAAACTTGATGAAATTCATTAAATCATGGAGAATGTGGTTATTATTAAAACCTTAAGCATAATATACTAGTTCCTCAACTCGGCTCTTTCTACTATCAGCCCGAGTACCTAACACATGTAAACCATCCAACCCATGATTATTAACTTCGTCTAAAATGAATCCCTAAGTTCTACATCAATATCATCCAAGAATCAAAAGCATATTCTAAATCACTATATTTAAAAAGTATAAAATACCTTCTTAAAAGTCCGACAAACTTCAGAAAAATCACCAAGAGATATTTTTTTAGTTGATGCAAGCTTGGTTAGTTCACCAACTGCCTCCTTCCTTTCAGACCATTTGGTAGCTTTCTAAAAGTTTTACAAGACAAAATAAGAGACAGAGACAGGCAGACAAATCTGAAATACTCAACAAAAACCACAGTTTTCATTAACAAGTACAAGTGCATGATCATTCAGATGGTGGAGAAAACTAACCACTCCTTCCCAAAATCCAGACTTCTCCAAAGGAGTCAATTATCAACAGGATCAAAAAGCTCATATTCATCAATTTCTTGAGGAGCTGAAATAAACAGATTAGAGAACAAGGATAAGTGTATGATCAGTGCCTCAATAAACAGGCAAGACATGTTTGAGAAAAACCGTTTTCAAGTGTCCAAATCCATTTCCGTACCATCAGCCCCATATTCTTCAGAAGGGCCAGGACCCACCACCTCAGAAACTGCTTCTGGTTCAAGCTCCTTGTCTTGCTCAGATCTGTGAAATATGGGAAACAGTTTTTTAGATACACAATGGCACTAAAGAAATAGTTTCACCAATAAACTCTGGTTGCCTAATTCATAAATTATATGGCTCCCAGATATCAAGATAAATATTAGAAAATGAGAAGGCCTACAATAATCATCTAGGAGCATTAAAACACTGCACAAATGTGCTTTTTGCTTTTGTCCATAGTGTGCAACAGATGAAGTCATTTGTAAGAGAAACATCAATATGACAGTGGATAAATTTCTGGTATTTGGAAGAAATTTGAAATTAGGTCATAACATCTTAGGTGTATAGACATTTCAGTTTCAGAAGGGTGAGCATATTTTCAACTGCAAACAGAAATTTGAGGACATCTTGATTTGTTACATTGGTTACAATTGCACTAAAACATGAAAAAGAAAACTGCAAGACCATATGATTGATGAAGGAGCAGTCATCTAGCAAAGATGCCTCAAGATAATCATAGAAGCAGATACTTTTTTATGGATGTAACATAAATCAAGATTACCAAGGGAGACAAAAGCAAGATCAAAATAAATTTGAGGCAATAAATTAAGATTAAAAAAAAAAAATATGGACGCATGTGGAATATATGTCGAATTACCATGATATTTCTATTCCTTTTGTCACTTGTATTGTCATCACAATTTCCTAGGCATGGCCCACTTAGAACAACATTCTAATACCCAGATGCTAGAACAAATCCTGACCATAGGAATGAAGCTACAATCGCATTCAAAAACTGGTGCATAAAATTCAAAGACAACTACCTTATTTTGCGTGTTGGCTTAGCTGTTCCGGTAACATTTACAAGCTCAGCTTCCAGCTCTTTTTTCTACAGAAAGAAAGCACTACATAATTTCCACACAGGAGAACAAATGAACAAGCATAGATAAGCAGAAATCAATTTAGTGTACCATTGTATCTCTCATTTTCTCGAACAAACTGACTTTACAGGATCTTTAACAACCCAGCGACAAAGCTCAAGAGTCAATCCTTCAGAAGATGCACGGACATTTTGATCTTGATGATTTTCAGAATTCTTTTAGGGGGCAGAATCTTTGCTCCAAATTCACTAATACAATATGAACAGATTAAGCTTCATGAGATACCCACTGGAAGAAAGAAACAATGTCCGAGTTTGCAACAAAGAAATAACAAACCTTAATGCCAGAAACATGACATCTATTGCAGGTACTACTGCTTTAGCAACTTTATTCTTAATTGCCTTCTCCATAGCATCCTAAAATACACCAAAAACAGTAAAATATGGCTAGTGTATAGAAATTGATGCATAAAAAGATTCTCGCCAAATACGCTACTCAAGAACCAAAATTCACAAGTATACCAAAGGAATTATAAAAATGGGAGAAACAACATTCTGAATAAAAATTCTTTGAAGCAAAATTTGAAAGTAGAAAAGAACTGAACCTCTATTTTAGATTAACTAAACATTAAGTTATCAAACTCGTGAGTTTATTCAAATTCAAGGACATTCTTTGAGAATGTGAATTACACCTTTCCATGAAAACTGTTCTCACAGATAAGCTTTTTTTGCCCTTCCCATTACTGCTTAGCCCATGGATAATGGATGGAAAACACCCGGACAGTCATGTAATAAAGCAGGAGAATTTTATCATATTAATGTTCCAGATTTAATTTAAACATTTTAGCACCAGTTAATAAGTTGTATGGGACAGTTATGTACTCCTTCCTCCCCTTTAACAAAACGTGTAAGAAGGATTTTGCTTACTTCGGGAAAAAACTTGTCAACAGTTACTTATAGTACAGATATTGTTAACTCAACTGACTAAACTGAATATTTTACGCCAAAGGTCTGACGCAAATTGTAGGATAAATCACAAAGGAGAAAACTACTCAATCACAACTGCACACTGGAACAAAAAATACCAGAAACGCATCCACTGCTTCCAATTCTATCCGGAGCATAAAAGATGCCTGAGCTTTCTCCACTGTCTTTGGCCTTCCCGTCAAACACTTTGCCACAATGGCGTCACACACTTCCTTAGCTTACCTATACAATTTTCAAATTTACATTCCGCCCAGAGCAACGGCTAATAAGCAAAAATTGCGGATAGCATGGAATGCAAGAGAAAGAAAATCAAGCAGCATGATAAAAATCATCGTATATACCTTCCGGCATCGGCATCAGCTGCTCGCAAGTAAGCAATTAATGCATCGAGTGCCTTTTCCTGCACCGGGGCATTAGACTCGGCCACAGTTTTCTTAAAAAACGGACCTGCAAATTCAAAAATAAAAATGGAATAAGATCCACACCAAAATGCACCGTATCACCTACTCATTACACTCAAGAAAACACCTAGATCCACCACGCAGAGATCGAAAAGCAACCTCCCATTGAAATCAAATATGGAAACCCTAACAAAAACTCACAAAATTCACGGATGCGAGGGTCCTTGGGATCGGAAATGGAGTCACAGAGTGCCGCCAAATCGATGTTGGCCTCATTCCGAACCTTCCAGTTCTTGTGAAACAGCCGCTCCTCCCACGGCAATTTCTTCGCCTCCTGCAACAATTTGTCTTCCTCCGACATTTTTACTCACAATCCCGGAATCTATTCACCCCCACCCTCAGCGATCTCTGCGAATGCGGACAAAATTCTAAACGCCTTTTTATCTTGGCTTCAAAAACACAACGCCAGACGGAGAGTGTGTGTGGAGTCGTTGGTCGAACCTTTTCCAGGCAACAGGAGCACTTGGGGCCGCAAATGTTGCTGCGGCGTGATTTGCGCAGAGGCTTTCAATGCACACCGAGATTGGTCGGCGAGAATAGCGTGATCAAGAGACCGTTGCATAACATAAACTCACATGGAATATATATGGAAGGTGCGAAAAGTGGGGGGCCGTTGGCGGAGATCAAGGAGCAAGGCATGGGATTGGATATGAGGAAGTGTATGGAGATGAAGGTTGGGGGAAGGGTAAGGCGGTATGGATAAAGGTGGGCCCAAAACGCAAAACGGTGGGGAGGCCCAAGTTGTTTGGTCTTGGAAACAAAGCCCATGGTAGGGCCAAACCAACGCACACGGACATGAGGAATAAGGGCAAAGATGCTGAAATTGGTTTTGAAGATTTAAACCCAAAACGTACGAACTCGCCCAAAATCCAATATAATTGGGCCATATTGAGCCCGCCCAAAAAGATTTTATAATGGGTTGGGTTAGAATCCACTCATTTAAGATTTAAATGAGCGGGCTATGAGCACACCTATTGGCTGCCCATACCCGCCCATTTAATGTAATTTTTTTATGAACTACTCATCCCATTCCACATTTCACTTAAAGCATTCCTTGAATTTCTTCCTATTTGAGTACTCAGCCTCCTCTAATCCATAACCATAATGGTCATCAACTCTCAAGATTGTATATTGATGGTACTTTTCTGAATTTATATTGTTTTGTGTGAATTATAATTATGGAACTTTGAGGATTCAGATTTCAGAAATTGGAATGATGAATTTAGATGGATGCGTAATGCTTATGTATGTTTTTTTAAGAAAAATAAACAAGTCAAATGTAAATGGGTTACTCAAAACCCAGTTAGCCCGCCCATTTACATGGGTTTAAATGAGTTCAAGTACGGGTATGGGCTAACCCATACTCATTTAAAATTAAATGGGCGGGCTATGGGTTTGGCCTCGAGTTGCCCAACCTGCCCATTGCTCTGCCCTAGCTGAAATGAAGAATTCTTTTTCTCCTCTCCTGGGACCCGCGCATGGGAACGTCCCACCCATGCATGAAACCATGCAACCTGACGTGGATAAGGGCGGCATTTTGGTGGAGTATGGGCAGCGTGAGACAACACATTTCATGGCTAGGAAATTAAAAGCAGGAGAAGGAACCAATAATAAAAGGGACGAGGTGATGAGACTGGAGGCACAGGAATTCAAAAGTGAGTTGTGTGTGGATATGCAACTACAACTGGGTAGTGGTGTGGCCCCACAAAACTCGGATAGTTTTTAATGAATTACACATATAGAACTCGCAGAGTACAGGTTTGAAGTCGTTTCTAAACCTGGTACGTGAACTCAAAAAACAATATAAGTTGGATTTCCTCACTATTCTTGAAACACGGTCAAATTATACTAAGACTGAGCGAAGACTCTGGCATTCTGGATTCAGTAAGTATGAATATACCACTGCGCAAGGGTATAGTGGTGGGATATGGTGTCTCTGGGGTGACGATTCACTTAGGATTGAGGTTGTTGAAAAGCATAAACAATTCAAGCTCTTGAAAATAGAAACCGTAAAAAAGGAGAAATGGTTCCTCACAGTGGTGTATGCAACCCCTAACCGTGTGTCCTGTCATATACTATGGGCTGATTTGTTTCGGCTTAGGGAGGATATACAGGGGCCTTGGTGCATTAGGGTGATTTTAATGCAACCTTACTAGTACAAGAAAGGCGCTCAAGTGCAACCTCAAAGCTTACGGCAGATGAAGAGTTCTCACAATGGGTTGACGATATGCATCTTATAGACTTGAGGTTTGATGATCTAAATTTTAAGTGGAAGATAGGGACTATATAAACAACTAATCTAATTAGCAAAACTGAGAATGAGAAAAAATAAAATAATATGTATAACAATAATAAAATAAAAACACTAAATAGAGGCAAGCAAATGAGTGATAAATTACTAATAAATAATGGAAGGTACAGTTAAAGAATAATTATTGATAAATAAATAAACAATATATAAGCAACAGAAATAAGAGGATAGTGAGAATGATAACTTAGAAGATGATGAGTACGATTTACCGTACCATCAACAGTCTCTTCCAAATTCTCTTAGCTTCCCGGTTTAACTGCGTTGAAGTCCTACCTCTATACATATAAGTAGGCACGGGAGATAGAAGAAGAGGAGGTACATATCTACATACCACACACGGTAAACAATTAAATTTAAAACAAGCAAACAAACCAACAATCAATTACAAGAAAAAACTTGATATAAAAAAATGAAAAAAATGAATGAATAAATCCATATATCACACACACACACACACGCACAAGATAATCAATTACAACAAAAAACTTGAGATTGGAAAAAATGAAAAAAAAAATAGATGAATAAATCCATATGTCACACACACACACGGACAAAATAATCAATTACAAAAAAAAAATTGAGATAGGAAAAAAGGAAAGAAAAATATATGAATAAATATATATCTATACCACACACAGAGTAAACAATTATATTTCAAACAAGCAAAAAACCAACAATCAATTATGACAAAAAACATGATCTAGGAACAAAGAAAAAAAATAGATGAATAAACACAAATGTCACACACCCGCAAAATAATCAATTACAACAAAAAACTTGAGATAGGAAAAAAGGAAAAAAAAATAAATGAATAAATTCATATGTCATACACACACACACACAAAATAATCAATTACAACAAGAAAATTGAGATAGGAAAAAAGGAAAAATAAATAAATAAATAAATACATATCTATATACCACACGAGTAAACAATTAAATTTAACAAGCAAACAAACCAACAATCAATTACAAGAAAAAACTTGATATAGGAAAAATGAAAAAAAAAAATGAATGAATAAATCCATATGTCTTACACACACACACACACAAAATAATCAATTACAAAAAAAAAACTTGAGATAGGAAAAAAGGAAAAAATAAATGAATAAATCCATATGTCATACACACACAATAATCAATTACAACAAAAAACTTGAGATGGGAAAAAAGGAAAAAATAAATGAAGAGTAAATACCTTATTTGGTCCCCTGAAAAAAAAACACAGACCCCATTTTGGTCCCTCAAACAACAAAAACCATTTTTTAGTCCTTGAAAAGGACGAATTTCCAAAAAAGGACCCCATTTTGGTCCCTCAAAAATTTTCAAAAACCCATTTTTAGTCCATAAAAATGTCCTATTTTAGCCCTGGGGACGAAAAAGGGATTCGTATTTTTTTCCAAGGACCAAATAGGGTATTTACTCATAAATGAATAAAATCTATATGTCACACACACACAAAGGAAAAAATATAGTGTATGTTATATAGTTGGTTATTGGTTTATTTGCTTGTTTATCAAACATCAGAGTGTGCGCGGCAAAGCATATGATCAGTTTGGACAACTACAATATACTGGTAAAAGTACAAACAAAAACATAAAGAAGTCCCCGTAGGGTTAAGGGTACAATCTTCCAAAACAAATACTAAACAGTGAGTATAAATCATACAGTCATCCCAAATATAGAAGTACAACATGCAATAGGGTTCAATATGAGATATAAATGCAGAAAAGGTTACTTCATTCAAAGTGCTATTTCTGGTTCTTACTCCTTGATTTACATCACCTATTACTTGGTCCAAAGGATTTTCAAGATTATTTTGAGGATCAGCCTTGAAAACATTTTCAGGATTTTCAATAGATGTAGGAGTAGTTTTCGAAAAGAATTGATTTTTGAAACCATTTTCTTCATCATCATCCAAAGGCTTATCAGATTTGGATTCACAAAATACAATATGCATTGACTCTTCAACAATACGAGTACGAGTATTAAAAACTCTATAAGCCTTACTTCTATTCGAATAACCCAAAAATATACCTTCATTCACCTTGGGATCAAACTTACCCAAGTTATCCTTACCATTGTTGTGGATGAAGCACTTACATCCAAATACATGTAAATGAGCCAGATTTGGCTTTCTTCCTTTGTACAGCTCATAGGGAGTTTTGTTCAACTTCTTCCGGAGATATGCCCGATTTGAGATTAGCAAGCCATGCTCATTGCATCAGCCCAGAACACTTAAGAAGTGTTGTTTTCATTCAGTATAGCTCTTGTCATCTCGGTGAGGACTCGATTCTTCCTTTCCACAACACCATTTTGTTGAGGAGTCCTTGGGGCAGAGAAGTTGTGGTCTATTCCCATGTTGTCACAGAACTCATCAAATGCATGATTTTTGAATTCTCCGCCATGATCAGTCCGAATACCTGAAATTGAGAAACCTTTCTTGTTTTGGACCTTCTTGGCAAAAATAGCAAACTGATCAAATGTTTCATCTTTAGATGACAGAAATATAGTCCAAGCAAATCTAGAGAAATCATCAACTATGACCAAAGTATAAAGATTGCCACCAAGGCTTTTTACTCTAGCTGGTCCAACTAGATCCTGTGAAGTAGTTGGAGAGGTCTATTAGTTGAAATCTCATTTTTAGACTTGAAAGATGATTTGGTTTGTTTTCCTTTTTGACAAACATCACAAATCATGTCATTTTTAAAACGAAGTTTAGGAACACCAATCACCAAATCCTTTTTGAGTAATTTGTCAAGTTGAATCATATTGACATGAGCTAATCGCTTGTGCCATAGCCAAGTATCCTCCAAGTTAATAACAAAACATTTTTCAGAAACAGAACCATTACTAGAGAGGTTAAGAGTATAACAATTGCCATCTCTAGGGGCTCTAAATAAAGCTTTTGATTTTATATTTTCCAAAGGGAGAATATCCTTACTCACAATCAAGCATTCCTCAGAATCGAAGATAACTAGGTTACCTTTATCAGTGCTTTGGCTTATACTGAGGAGATTTTGACAAAGTCCTTCCATAAGGTAGACATCTTTGATTTGTGGTCCTTCATTGTTGCCAATTTCACCAATACCAGCAATCTTTCCGGATTGATTTCCACCAAAGGTCACCTTGCCACCATCCTTGGACTTGATTGAGGCAAATTTGGACTGGTCTCCCGTCATATGTCTAGAGCATCCACTATCAATGTACCACTTGTTGGATTTTGATGCCCTTAGACAAACCTGCAAGACATAGCAGATCAAGTCTTAGGTACCTATCTTTTCTTGGGTCCTTTGGGGTTAGTCTGTGTCTTAGGAACCTTGTAAGATCCCTTAGGCACCCATTGATAATTCTCTATAGGTTTACTTCTTCTTTCCTTTTTATGAAAACAGGAAGAAGTAGTATGACCTTTACGATTGCAATAATTGCAATGTGCAAAAGGATTTGAAGAATGGACAGATTTTCTAAAATAGTTCAAATAAGATTTTTCTCCAAATTTCTTTTTGCCTCTCTTTTTATCAAAATCAGTACGTAACCAATGCCTCGATCTATCATTTGTAAATCTTTTCTTTGTTTCAAATGACATTGAGCATTTCACTACCTCTAGTGAATTTCTCAAGTGCCTTTGTGAGGTGTAAATTCTTTTTCTCTAAATCAATACAATCTTCACAAACACCATTTTCAGAAAGATTTTTCACTTGCAGTTCAAGAGTGATATTCTTGTTTTTCAAAGCAAAATATTTTTCAGCAAGCTTTTCAAATTCTGATTGAACAAGATTATACTCAGTAAGAAGTTCATCATAAGGTGGCAGCGAGTCATATACCTCGTTGTTATTTTCATATTGCTCTTGTTCTTCAGCCACTAAGCAGATATTGAAGTGGAAACTCCTTTTCATCTTAGTATGATCGTACTTTTCTTAGAATTACTCATCGAGAGGCCCAGTATTATTTTTCTACAAATGTGAGGGACAAATTCCATCTTGATTTAGTTATGAATTTTTGAAGTTGGAACATATTTTCTGGAATTTTGGGATTGAGGGAGAATTTGCTGAAAATAAAAGACGAGTTTATATAAACGATGAAAATAAAGTATATTTGCTTTGTCTAGCACAAGATTGTATTCGGGACAATATTTGCACACCGGGAGATTTTATTGATATCTGAACAGCTACCACGTAGTAACTGTTTACTGAAGGAAGAGTTGATCCACAAGGAAGAAGAAGGAGCACACATCTTGAAGAACCGAGGTAAGTTGGTTCACAATGTTGGATATGATTAGTTTTGATGATGTCTTATGTAGATGCCATTATTCAGAGCAAAAAGTTTATATCATATACATTGACTAACTACTTTGTTTAATGTACGTTAGTCCAAGTTTAAATAATGAAGAATGATCAAGAATGGAGATTGATGAAAGAAGAACTTGTTAAATATTATGGGAATATCAATATTCAAGTCTCTATGATCAAACAGAAGTTGGAACGGCTCAATTTGGAATTAAAATAAGCAAGTTCAAGCTTCCGGATGAATAGTAGTTTGCTACATGACATCGCTACATTCCAGCTCTTATTCTCGCATAAACAGGGTCATGATCGAGCACAAAAAAGCCATGCTTGAGCAGCATACTCGAGCAGAGAAAATTTGGTGCTCGAGCAACATCGTTTTCCAGCACTCTGTTCAAGTCTGTTTCACGTTTCACTTGGGCAACCTCTGGTAATTCAATGATATCTCTTCAACCAGAAGTCCAATGGAGGTGAAACCAATTTTTTATGAAACTAGACTCCCAATGCGTCATTTTGATATAAAATTCAAGCCCAAAGGAGTTCAGATGAATGAGCTATGAATTTAGGAATATGACAGTGAAATTCACGTCACACAGCAAACCAAGCTTCGGTAATTTGTCTGTATCTCACAAACCACACATCTGATTGAGCTGAAATTGGTGGCATATGAAACTAGACTCACATACCTCTTCCAAAAAAATGAAGAACATGAAAAAAAAAGATCAATTAAAGGAGATATGATGTTTTGAATTTGATGGTCAGTTTAGGATGTTGCAAAATACACCGGTCAAGAACAACATCCATTCATCTGATGATAATGGACAAAATACAATGATTTTGGAGTTGATTCTTCTTACAATGGAAAGAACACTTGAAGAGCTTTATGAGCATAGGTGGTTTTCCAAATTTGGAGCAATATTGAAGATGTTACGCTCACGGGAAATTGACTATTGTGCTGTCAATATTCTTGTTTCCTGAAAGTGTCTACATTTTGGAAGTTGAGCTTTGTACTGGAGATCATTATGCTTATTCACACTTGATGAGAGAAGCTTTCTCGAGCAGGGCATTCTTTGTGCCCGAGCACGGTCGAACTACAATGAAAAATACTTTCTTTGTCAAGCTGCTGCTCAAGCAATAGGTAAGTAACGCTCGAGCATGGTGCCCGAGCAAAGGTAAATCTATGCTCAAGCATTATCAGTAAAGTAACATTCTTTCTCTCTGTTTGCTTGATTCTTGAGCAAGGTTTATATGTTGGTTGAGCATGGTGCTCAAGCATAACTATCAGCTTGCTTGAGCAGTCACAATCCTCCATCTTAAATGCTCTGTATCTAAGGTATTCTCGAGCAAAGTCTAAGGGATGCTCGAGCATGGTAAATGTGATGCTCAAGCATTCATGATTCCTTTTGCTATTTCTTCTCTTCTCACTAATGCTCAAGCAAGTTTTCAGTTCTGCTCGAGCAGTCTACTCAAGCATAACATATATGCTGCCCGAGCACCACTAACAGACTCTTCTGCTAAACCTGTATCTGTAATGAAATTCACTCTTACTTGAGCATTACAAATTCAGTGCCCAAGCATGGTGCTCGAACATGGACTCGATGTTGCTGAGCATGAGTGACTTTCACTAATACAAAGACTATTTACTCATGTCTGCTTGAGCAATCAAGACCATCTACTCGAGCATGGTTCATCGTCTATCAGTAAACATGAACTCGTGAATAAGATTAATTTGAGTTATCATTCATATCTTTATTCAAATCACATTTACATTATCTAATCATCTTTGTGAGTGATTTATAAGTGGATTAATCTGTTCAAAATTGAGATTAGCCAAAAAGTCGTTCAACGTGTCAATAGCATTCAATGCTTATTCAAAAAAGCAGAGCTACAATTGGATTGGGATTTTGTAGCAGTTGAAGACATTCCTTTGAGGCATACTTATTCTAGCTATTATTTTGAGTTACCCTCTGCACAAGTACAGTCGACGGCGAATGCATTTAATGAAGCAACGGTCGATTATGCTCAACGAATTTCATCTGTGCCTAACAGAAGTTCAAAGTGTCTAATAGCTACTTCCAATGGACATTCAACGATCGTATCCTGAACGGGAAGAATTGCTCAATGGTCGAATGCTCTCCATTAACTATAAAAGGAGAAGGATTCAAAATGGACTGAGGGATATTCGAGCTTGCACTGTCGAAATGCTGATATTCTGAATCCAACATTTATCTCATACACTCTATTTCTCAATGCTTATATAGCTCATCATCGAGAGTGAAATGATTTATATTGTACTTCAGTGTTTATTCATTCACTTCTGAGAGAGAAGATTTATCTGTAAACATTCTATCCGAGAGTTACTCAAGATTGTGTGATCTTGAGTGGGAAATTCATTGTATTGATTACAGCTTGTAAGGGGGAGTGAATCCTAGTGAGAGGATTACTTCGAGTATGAAGTGTGTAATCAAGTGGGTGTATAGATTACAGCTTGTAAGGGGGAGTGAATCCTAGTGAGAGGATTACTTCGAGTACGAAGTGTGTAATCAAGTGGGTGTATAGATTACAGCTTGTAAGGGGAAGTAAATCCTAGTGAGAGGAGAGGATTACTTCGAGTACAGAGCGTGTAATCAAGTTGTATAGGCTTCTCTTGTGCTCGAATTAAACAAGATGATAGTGGATTGAAAATCTCAAGTGGAGCTTGGGGACTAGACGTAGGTCAAGGATTGGGCCAAACCAGGATAAATCACAGTTTGCATATTCTCTTCCCTAAACTTATATATTTTCAGCATATATGTTTGAATGACTGACTATAGCTTTATAAAGTATTACTATCATACGAACTACTTTCAGTAAGTTGCGAAAAAGATTTTCAAAGTTATCCAAAGTTTTATCGGACACCCAATTTGTTACACCCCTACCGGCCTCGCCCTTTCGGGTGGCGGGTTAGAGGGATCCCTTTCGCTTATGACCTTTTCTTTGTTGTTTAATCGCTTAAAATTTATATCAGAGTACACGCGACAGAGCATTGGATCGGTTTGGACAACTTGCATTATACTGGTAAATGTACATACAAAAATGTAAAGTAATCCCCGTAGGGTAAGGGTACAATCGTCCAAGACAAATATTGGGCAATAAGTAAGTTATACAGTCATAAAAATATACAAAGTGAGGTAAGGACTTCCATACGTGCAAGTGCCCTAGATACAGCAAGAACAGCATGCTTTAAGTCATATATACAAGCTTCACCTCATGTTCCATAAATTTCGCCCAACTCCAGAATTTTCCAGAAACGCTGACCCAACTTCTCTGATTTTTAATAAATTCTAGAAAAATCGTATTGACATGAAATAAGTGTCTATTGAACCCTTAGAATGTCTAATTTACACTAAAAATAACTTGCAATATCTTCTGGTTCATATCCTTTTCTTATATGCAAAACCGAGCCACTGGTCCAGAGAAAAGTCCAGGTTTTTAGGTCATTTTCAACCTTAAAGATCTCTCGGTGGGAAAGTCCAAATGACACAACATATTATATAAAAATCATCCTTAGGATGTCTACTTTCACCATGTAAGATTTCAAATCAAACAGAGTTCATTTACTATTTCCAAACTACCGATTAAGCTTTGCTGCCCAAATACCAAAAGAACCGACAGATTTTCGTATAAGAAAGACTTAGGGTTTTAAAATTCAGAAAGAGGTGATCCAACTTAGCCCTACACAAAAATTCCCTCTGGACTCATTGGAGACCTTAAAAATATGAAAAACCCACTGCATAATCATGAAACACCACAGGGCAGAAGTGAAGAGAACTTAGTTGGCGGTTCAAGGACTTACCTCGGGATGTCGGTTGCGTATGAGCTTCTTCACCTCCTGGACCCAGACCTTGCTGCCCAATCCTTCCTCCCTCACCTTGAGCACGAAATAGGAAGCAGAAAATGGCCAAGGGGAGTGTCCTATTTATAGGCCCCAAGTTCCAAATTTTGCCCCTAGATATTTTTAGTTGTAGGTTTAAGGGTTAGGGGCAAAATGGTCATTTTACCCCGTTCATCTTCCAAAGCAAGGGGCCCACAAAATCAGACCTTCTAGAAGCCTTCTAGGGTCTTCCATGTGCAGAAAATAACGCATTCCAAGGCTAAAAATGGAGTTCCGGTTTGCCCCTAGGTGGCCTTAGTTGTAGGTTTAAGATGTAGGGGCAAAATGGTCATTTTGCACTTGCTTCTTCTCCAAGCCAGTGGGACCCACGAAATCTACCCAAGATATGCCATAATGAGTCATAATTACTTGTCCTTCACCTTGTCACATCAGATTCAAATATGTGGTCCAGATTAATTCTGATTATTTTACTCTTTCTCTCTATTCATGATGACTTGATGTGACATTCTCTCTCTTCATAATTACATAGCAAGATATTTTATCTCTCCTCGGGCCCACTTTGGAATTTCATCCCTATCGGTATCCGGGCACTGGGCCCGACTCCGGAAAGTCCTATCCGGCCCCGCTCAGCTCCCGGTTCTTGGGTCCCCACCTTACCTCATGATGCGTGCCCCTCAACTGGACTTGTGTGGGCCCGGATCATCAATCACTTTTCCCAAACTCCAAGTGGACGGGGCATACTACCTTGGGGAGCAAGAAACCTTTATTCCAGTATCTCATATTCGCCTCGTAATGCGTGCTACCCGATAATCCAACTTCTGGCCCCGAAATGTCACGTGTCCGATGTCGCACTACTACCACTGACTTTTCCTTCCATATTGGGTCCAGATACACATTCTCTCTCTTTCTTCCCTTCTTGTTGCCTTAAAAAAAATGCAGGGATCCTATGACTGCCCTGAAAATGCTGTATACTTACTTGTCTTTGGCATATTTTTGCTCAACTAAGTATCCTAACCTCGGGACATATTTAGGCGGCATCTTTTAAATAGGACTTACATTTTATACATATTCGTGCCCATTTTACATTAGCACCTTAATTCCACGGCCAAACATACTAGGTCTCTTGACCCATATGGCCAAGTTGCTTTGTCCCAGAGAGGCTTCCTAACTCTCGACGTTCTTGGGACTCTTCCCGAACTGGGCCTAGTCGTCTGCCTATTTCAGGCTTATTTTCACTTCTTAGGGTCCGAAATTCGGGGTGTTACACAATTCACCCCCCTCTTGGGTGATAGCCAGGTCTAACACACAAGTGTTTAAACTAGCCTTCCATGTTCTTTTTTGCATCTAAATACCTTTTAGGTTCCTCATGAACAATTGTTCCATGGTGTTCTAAGGTCAATGCCGACGCGATTCAAGAGCCGAAGAAGGAGAAAATCAAGTTGAACCAAGCACAAGATCAAGTAAGTGCAAAGTTAGCTTTTGTGACTTAGTGATTTGGATTTTTGGAGATCTCTGGCCAACTGGTTCAAACATGGGGTTATGGTGTGATTTTGATGTTTGTAAGCTTTCCATTGAGTTAAAACGAAATTTTGTATGAAAATGATTGAAGATCATGATTTGAAACTCCAAAACCCTAGTTGTTAAAGAAAGCAGTGAATGTGCCAAATCTCTGGAAATTCTTGGCAGTCGTGGTTAATCAATGGATTTAAAAGAGTAAACGTTGTTTGATGGCCACGACATTTTACAGGCTTAGATTAGACATCTCGAGCTTCATTTTGATGTATAATTTTGTAAGTTTTCGTGATGTCTACTTGGATATATGTATTTTTGAAGACAGCCCAGAGAACCGGATTTCTCCTCTATCCAGTGAGTACAAATTTGATATAGAAAAAGTATATGAACCCCTGATTCCTTTGGAAATATGTTTAACATAAACTAGACATAATAAGGGTTCGGTGGCCGCTAGAATTGAGTTAATCGGATTTTTCTTGATTTAGTTATGAATTTTTGAAATTGGAACATATTTTTTGGAATTTTGGGATTGAGGGAGAATTTGCTGAAAATAAAAGACGAGTTTATATAAATGATGAAAATAAAGTATATTTGCTTTGTCTAGCACACGATCGTATCCAAGATAATATTTGCACACCGGGAGATTTTATTGATATCTGAACAACTGCCAGGTATAACTATTTACTGAAGGAAGAGCTGATCCACAAGGAAGAAGAAGGAGCACACATCTTGAAGAACCAAGGTAAGTTGGATCACAAGTGTTTTAAACTAGCCTTCCATCTTCTTCTTTTCGTCTCAATACCTTGTAGGTTCCTCATAAACAATTTTCCATGGTGTTCTAAGGTCAAGGCCGACGCGATTCAAGAGACAAAGAAGGAGAAAATCAAGTTGAACCAAGCACAAGATCAAGTAAGTGCAAATTAGCTTTTGTGACTTAGTGATTTGGATTTTTGGAGATCTGACCAGCTAGTTCAAACGTGGGGTTATGTTGTGATTATGATGTTTTTAAGGTTGTCATTGAGTTGAAAACAAAATTTTGTATGAATAAGAGTGAAGATCGTGATTTGAAACTCCCAAACCCTAGTTTTCAAAGAAAGCAAAGAATGCAAATCTCTGGAAATTGAAAGGCGTCGTGGTTAATAAATGGATTTAAAAGAGTAAACTTGTCGATGGCCACGAAATTTTACAGGCTTAGAATAGACATCTGTAGCTTCATTTTGACATATAATTTTGTAAGTTTTCGTGATGTCTACTGGGATATATGTATTTTTGAAAACAGCCCAGAGAACCAGATTTCTCCTCTATCCAGTGAGTACAAATTTGATATAGAAAATGTGTATGAACCCCTGTGGCCTCTAGAAATATCTTTAGAATAAACTAGATATAATAAGGGTTCGGTGGCTGTTGGAATTGAGTTAATCAGATTTTTCTTGAATTAGTTATGAATTTTTGAAGTTGGAACATATTTTCGGAATTTTGGGATTGAGGGAGAATTTGCTGAAAATAAATGACGAGTTTATATTGTTGGTTCTCATAGATTTGATTATGACGGGACTTATTTAATCAAATCTTTTTGTTGAAAAGAAATTATGTTTTTGAATCAACTATGTTGGTAACTTAATTACTCGAGTAAGTCGTTTTGATTACTCAAGTAATTTTGATTCAGTCACTAATGTTTGATATTACTCTCAGGCGTTACTCAACTAACGAGTATTTTCCCCACAAGTAATTTTATTACCTCTAGGCGTTACTCAAGTAACAAGTATTTGGCCTGCAAGTAATTTGGTTACTTTTAGGCGTTACTCAAGTAACGGCTATCTGCTCCGCAAGTAATTTGATTACTTACAGGCGTTACTCAAGTAATGAGTATTTGCTCCACAAGTAATTTGATTACTTTCAGGAGTTACTCGGGTAATGTACATTTGCTTTGCAAGTAATTTAGAAACAGTCGATCTTTTTTCAAAGTTATTCGATATTACTTTGGAGATTACTCGAGTAATATATACTGGCTTTGCAAGTAATTTCGCTTTACTCTACCGAGACTTCTACTTCTTGATTATCTTCCATATTACTCAAGTAACATGAGATGTTACTCAAGTAATTTCGAATCAGTCATTGTTTTTCAAGGAACCATCTGATATTACTTTCATCCTTTACTCAAGTAATATTTTCCTGCGCAAGTAATTTCACAAACTCTCAGAAACTTCTATTTCTTTGAATATCTTCGATATTACTCAAGTAACAATTCTTGTTATGTTACACCCCTACCGGTCTCACCTTTTCGGGTGGCGGGTTAGAGGGATCCTTTTTATTTATTACCTTTCCTTTGTTAAATACTATCTTTAATAAACATCAGAGTGTGTGCGGTAGAGCATATGATCAGTTTGGACAACTACAATATACTGGTAAAGGTACAAACAAAAACATAAAGTAATCCCCGTAGGGTTAAGGGTACAATAAGCCAATGTAAGTGCTAGGCAATTGGTAAGATAATACAGTCATCCAAAAACAAACATACAAAATGAGGTAGGGTGTAATACCCCGAATTTTGGACCCAAAGAATTGAGAATAAGCCTAAAATAGACGGACGACTAGGCCCAATTCGGGAAGAGTCCCAAGAAAGTCAAGGCAAAGGAAGCCTCTCTGGGACTAAGTAACTCAGCCATATGGGCCGATAGGCTTAGTACGTACAAGTCATGGGTTAAGGTGCTGATGTAAAATGGGCGCAAAAGATGTATACGGTGTAAGTCTAGTTGGAAAAGATGCCGCCCAGCTATGTCCTAAGGTGTAGGACAATTAGTTGAGCAGAAATATGCCGATATAAGTAAGTATATGGCATTTTTAGGGTAGTCATAGGAGCCCTGCGTTTTTTAAGGAAACAAGAAGGGAAAGAGAGAAAGTGTGTATCTGGACCCATTATAGAAGGAAAAGTCAATGGTAGTAGTGCTACGTCGGACACGTGGCATTTCGGGGTCAGAAGTTGGATTATCGGGTAGCACGTATTACGAGGTGGATCTGAGATACTGGAATAAAGGTTTCTTGCTCCCCAAGGTATTTTGATTCCGTCCACCTATGGTCAGGGGAAAGAGACTGATGAATCCGGGCCCACACAAGTGTGGTTGAAGGGCACGCATTACGAGGTAAGGTGGGACCGGCAACCGGGAGCTGAGCGGGGCCGGAGAGGATTTCCCAGAGTCGGGCCCAGGCCCAGGACATTGGTTGGGGTGAATTCTAGTGGGCCCAGAAGAGAGAGAAAATATCTTGCTATGTAATAATGAAGAGAGAGAATGAATAAAATAACCCGGTTAAATCTGGACCACACAATTTAAACCTGATATGACATTAAAGTGACATGTAATTATGACTTGGAAAGTGCAATTATGGCATATCTAGGGGCAGATTTCGTAGATCCCACTACCTTGGAAGAAGAACGGCGCAAAATGATCATTTTGCCCCTACACCTTAAACCTACAACTAAGGCCACCTAGGGGCAAAACTGGAACCCTATTTTTAGCATTGGGATGCACCATTTTCTGCCCTCGGAAGACCCTAGAAGGCTTCTAGAAGGTCTGATTTCGTGGGCCCCTTGCTTTGGAAGATGAACGGGGCAAAATGACCATTTTGCCCCTAACCCTAAAACCCACAACTAAGACTACCTAGGGGCAAAATTTGGAACTTGGGGCCTATAAATAGGACACTCCTCCCTCCATTTGGATCGGCCTATTTCGTGCTCAAGGTGAGGGAGAGGAAGCTCCAGCTGAAGGTCTTGCCCCAAGGAAGAGGAAGGCACCCGCAACCGACATTCCGAGGTAAGTCCCTAAACCGGCAACTAAGCTACCTTCATCTCGCCCTATGGTGATTTTCGTGGAGTTGCTGTAATATTTTGGTATCTTTGAGGGTTCCATTGAGTCCATAAGGTTTTTTTGTGTGGGGACGTGTTGGATCACCTTTTTCCAAACCCTAAAAAGCCTAAGTCTTTGTTATACAAAAATCTGTCGGTTCTTACGGTTTCTGGGCAGCGTGTGTTAATCGGTAGTTTTGAAATAGTAAATGAACTCCGTTTGATCTGAAATTTTACATGGATAAATTAGACATCCTGAGGATGATTTTGATATAATATTTTGTGTACTGTTCAAAATGACCTAAAAACCTGGACTTTTCTCTGGACCAGTGGCTCGGTTTTTCAAATAAGAAAAGGATATGAACCCAGAAGACCTTGGAAACTATTTTTATGGTAAACTAGACATCCTAATGGTTCTAAGGCCACTGATTTTATGTTGATGAAATTTTTCTAGAATTTATTAAAAATCGGTGAAGTTGGGTTAGCGTTTCTGGAAAATTCTGCTGTTATGCGAATTTTATGGAACTTGAAGCAAAGTGTGTTCATATGACTAAAACCATAATGTTTGGCTATATCTAGGGTGTTTGTACACATGGATCTTATTTTCAATTCCAAGGGAAGAGTTTGCTATTTTCAAGGCATGCCAGGTAGTAAGCTTGTTGACTTGCATACTCTATGTTGCTTTCTCATGTATGTTTTATCATGATGTACGAGATCGAAATTTGCGGTGCCTATTGGACTGCATATCCTTAGGTTTCTGATGCAGTACCGAGATCGGGCTGTGGTGCCTCTGCTACAGTACCGAGATCAGGTTGTAGTACCTATTGGATTGTATGTCCTTAGGGTTTCTACTACAGTACCGAGGGCATGTAGGATCGGGCTGCGGTACCTATTGGACTGTGTGTCCTTAGGGTGTTGTTGCGCACCGAGGTATGTGGGGTAGGTGGATCCTATATGACCTGTGTGTTTATAGGTGTCCACCGAGGCCTAGGGTAGGTAGTTAGGGTCGGCCGCCCTAGCTACCGAGGCCCCTTTGCTTGTATTTGTTCGAGCGGGGCGGAGCCACGTTGAGGCAAGTGGAGGCAAGTGCACCCATAAAAATTATGATAATATATATATTTTGAACGGATCTCATATCATTGGTGTGGTTGGTTGGTTTGGTTATACCTCTTGCACTTTATAATAGAGGTCCACGGTTCGATGCTCTCCTCCTCCCTTCTTTTTTTTTTTTCCATTTAATTTTCGTCGTTCTCTCCCCTTTTTCCCCTAATCCCGTCACCTTCCCCGTCCTTCTTCCCCGTCTCATCATTCTCTCCCCTTTTTTGCCCTAATCCCGTCGCCTTCCCTGTCATTCTTCTTCCCCATGGCCCTCATTTTCATTGTCCTCTCCCCTTTTTTCCCCTATAGTTCTCACTGGACCGATTGTTCTCTCTCGACCGAGCGTGCACGGGCGTCGAGCAACTCGTCTTCCTCTCTTTCTCCGTGAATCGCGTCAAGCCACCATCCAATTCGCCGTTGCTTGTCGTCGATTGCGCCTTGGGTCGTGTTTCTCCCGCTTTGTCGCCGATTGCGCCTTGGGTCGTGTTAACCTCCGTCGTCGGCGTCTTTTAGCTCCTCCGAGGTAATTTTGATTTGTCTTAGGCGTTAGAGCCAACATTACGATTCAATTTTGATTTCATTTTTCAATTAGGGTTTATCTTCTATTTGAATAAGGATTATCTTATCTTTATCTTCAAGAATTTGAGTAGTTTGTGAAGATAAGGAAAAAAAAACTAAGAAACTACAATGGCTTCGGTTCTTTGGTGACATACTTTGGTTATGAGTCATAAGCATATCATTTTCTTGATTTGTGTATTTGCGTAGAGCCCATTTCCTTGATTCATAACATACTTGGTCGTTGGTTTGATAATTTGAGTTCGTGACATGGGCAATAATTGCTATCTTTGGTTATAAATAGTGTGGTTAATGGTTATCTGCCATGGATGATTCTATGATGCGAATTTTTTGTGTGGTTGATCAAGAGAATTTATTATGAAACCAAAACCAGTCCCTGCTTAGACGAGTATTGTTTCTGTAGTTAGGTGAGTTGCATTTTATGAAGGTTTTCAATGTATCCTTAGAACAATGCTGTCTCTGATCATTTTTGGGAATTAGACATCCATAAAGCTCACATGGTTTGGAGTATTGTTGAAACAGGTTTGGAGGACTGCAAACCAAATTTGCTACAAGGACCCGGTAATAGAGGCGACGGTGGAGTGCATATATTGACCGTTCTCCTGGAGAAGCCTCTTATTTAGTGGTATTTTCTATTCTCATCTAGTCACTATTACTTGCTATCTTCTTGGTTACATTGTTGCAACATAAATTAGTGTTTCGGCTTTGTTCGTTTAAATTGATTTCCTTGGAAATACTTTTCAATTGAACCTCATTTACGGGTCCTAAACTTTACGAATAAGTGGATTGTCTTTTATCCTCCTTAAAAAAAAAAAAAATCGGGGCGCGCCCCGAACCCCGAATCCTACCACTAATTATGCACCCATAAACTTTGAATCAGCTCGCCTTTGGTTAGGGGCTTGTCTTGACCAGCGGTCCTACGGAGTTGCTACATGTCAGTTTGTTGTGACAGAGGCAAGTTTATTTATACTTCCTGATTGTGATTGGCATTGCATGCACTTTATACATATTGTATATGAGTCTAACAGTTACTCTGGGGTTCAACTTTGAACTCCAGTCTGGATCAAAAGGATACAGGTGTAAGGTAGTAGCGGCTGGAAGGCTTGAAGAAGGTAGGGCTTGGTGCGGAAATACGGAGTAGCAGAGGATGCCTAGTTGCTTCTTGTACCTCTATAATTGGGATGACTGTATGAGTTGTACTCTCTATCTTGTTTTTATTTTGGACGATTGTACCCTTAACCCTATGGGGATTATTTTATGTACTTGTTTGTATCTTTACCGGTATATTGTGAGTTGTCCAAACCGATCCAATGCTCGCGCATACTCTGATGTATGATTAAAGTGATAAATCAATAAAGGAAAGGTAATAAACGAAAAGGATCCCTCTAACCCGCCACCCGAAAGGGCGAGGCCGGTAGGGGTGTAACAGTTTGGTATCAGAGCCAGGTTTGGACGGTATTGGTAAATGGTACATGGTTAAGGGTACAAATGGGCAAATGGAGCATCAATGATAAATACCCTAAGGAAGAGGGTTGAGCTCCGGTAAGATAAGACCCTAGTGATAGAGGAGGTAGCACAAAGTATGAGTTCTGGTGCTAACCTTGGGTCCTTTGATAAGGGAATCAAGGACCAACTCCCGCAACAAAATTAGAAGGGAAGTGTATGATGAAGCTGATATTTGGTTTCTAAAAACGTGAATGGTTGATACTAGTATGAGTACCCCCGAACAAGAAGGCACCCGGAAGTTAAGCGTGCTTAGACAATAGAAGTCTCGGGATGGGTGACCCCCTGGGAAGTATTATAGGAATTTAAGATTCCTTTGCTTGAGGCTTTAGTACCTTAAGTTTTGTCTTATAGTGATCCCTAGAGATGCTCTGAGGATGTCAGGATATGATTGAGACTAGACTTGAATCTGATCTTAAATGTGAAGAAGGTTGAACTAAGATTCTAGTACCTGAGAGTAGGAACCCTATGAATCTTGATCATTACTGGATTATTTGGGTATGATTGAGGATTGATGGGTAACCTTGAGGTAATAGAACGGTATTAGGATATACCCCTGTGATATTGAGGATTGAAATAGAAATTAGAACCTCGTGTATAGGGTTGATATTGATTAGATGTTTGAGGTTTAGACTAGGAAGATGGATTATGATCCTAGTTCCTATTTTGGGTATTATTGAGGTAATATGATTCCTTAGCCGGATTGATGTTGAGGTTTTAGGAGTCAATTAGGAATTTGACGATCACTGATTTGAGGTTATTTAAGGATAGTGCCTGAATGTTATAGGTTATGAATCGTGATGATCGTAGCATTGATATTGGGTTTGTTTGAGGTTTTAGAATTAGGTTGATGAACCTAATGATCTGATTTGATGATGAGAGATTCTTTAGGCATTTGATTGATCTAAATGGATTGAGGTAGAGTACCCATATGTATGAGGTGTTTTGAGGTTACTAGCTGCTAGGCAATGATTTTAATCCCATGATATTCCCCTAGAAAGAACGATTGAGAGTAGAAACCTTGATAATATTGCTCGATATTGTGTTATTTAAGGTATTTTTTAGGACAATACCTACATGATATGGGATACTTTGAGGTTGATAGTTGCTGTAGCAGCATAGGGAAAGATCTTGAATACCGAATGTTCCTTGAGGGAATGTGATTAAGAATTAGTGTCGCGATAGAATTGATTGATAGCTAGAACCTCGATAGCCACAGGTTTCGGTCTTATGATTAGGATCGATAGCTGTAGATGATAGTGGCTAGTGGTTTCCTGGAGATGTGGATTAATATTTGTCAAGGGAAGCTGAATCTATGGTTGTGCCTGGAGTTGGATCGTTATCGAAAGTTCATATATAGAATGACCCCAAAACAGGATTATTTGATATGGGGTGCTCCAGCACTATGCGTATTGTTGAGAGAGTTATGATACAAGCATACAGTGGGCTATAAGACATACCAAATTGGTATGACTTCAGGTTGTTGAATTGGCTATATGAGGAGCTCTAAGTCCTTTGTGACTGGCATGATCATGAGTTGGTGGAAGCCTACAACTATCAGACCATGAATAATTGGAAGAAGTGCCGAAGAGGTCTAAGCCTGAGGGTCGCAGGCATTGTATCTGGAGTGATCGGATAGATGAAGTGAAATGGGCTGAGTGTCCAATGGATGGCTTGAATGGCCAAGGATAAAGCCTGAGACGTAAGTTGAAGTTGATGACCTTCTATATCAGTTTTCTGGTTCCTGGTATGTTTAAAAATTGAGTTTTGAACTTGCCAATGCACCTGCTGTATTTGAAATTTTCCGAAATTGATTTTTTTGAACTGAATTTTTTAATGAAATGTTTTGAACAGAATTTGAAACCGGTTTGAAATAATGTTGTCTCATAAAAAGGGGGTTGGTAGAACCCAGAATTTGAAATTGAATTTGAACCATGTTTGTAGTGGAAGCAGTATGAAGACATGTTCTGAAACTGTTTTGAAATCGCTGGCCATTATTGAAAGTTCTTTTGAGGGGATTTGTTTTGGGAAGCTAATGCTCGCACCAGCAGTGTGTGCACCCAATCTGAGTAGTCTCGCCTTGAAGGGGCGTGTGATTTGCCTTGTCTGGCCGGTACCCACGCAGGCGGTTGGAGCGAGGCTCCTGGACAGAGGTCTTTTGTCCTGGGTATGGGATTCCGGTGGGTGGCCTGTTATGGTATGTGCCAGTGAAGAACACTAGGTCCTGGAAGGGACGAAAACTCTCCCACATTGGCCGACAAGTGCATTGCCACACCAGTGGTTGGTATTGAAAGGATTGGGGTGCGCCGCTGTACCGAGAGGTTGAAGTGGTGGCGGGGCTTTCAAATGTTGAAATTGTGAAATGTATAATCCCACTCAGGAATGTGTGCTGGTAGTAAATGTTTTCTGAAAATAGACTAGCAGTGAATTGTTTTCTTGAAAATTGAGCTGGCAGCGATTGAATTTGAAAATGTGAAAACACTATTTGTGAAAATGTACTGCGACCACAAAAGATTTTCAAATGTGTGAAAATTTGAAAATTTGAGTATGAGACAACATGGTAAGCGGTGACCTGATTGTCGTTGCTATTGTATTGAAATGAAAAGCAGTGCAATTGGTGATTATGTTAATACAGGAACATAAACTGATAGAATGGTCTAGAAACTTGAGTCGGTTAAGTCAGATGCCAGTTATCGTGCTAAGCAAGAGGAAAATGGTTCAACAGCTTGAAATTGAGGAAGCTCAGGTGAAATAAGTGAGCAGAGGCTCAGGGCGGTAAGGCCCAGTATGCAGGCTTGCACGAGGCGGTGTCCCTGGGCTGTAAGACTTGTGATGCTTAGCACTGTGTGAAATACCTACTGGCATGGTGACTTTGGACTAGTGTGTCTAGAGTCCATTTGGAGGCTGCAAAAACATATGATCTGGACGAGGATGGGGATGCCTAAGACTCAAGGTTGATTCCCTGGTCAATAAGGCAAGAAAATCCAGCGTTATGGTAATTGAATGAGTCAGAAGCATGGTTGTCAAAAACGCGAGTCAACTCACCGAGTTTGACGAGTTAACGTTTTTAGCTAATGAAATCGAGTTAACTCGCTTATAGAATCGCTCAGTACATGAACTCGGTCAAACTCGGTTTTGACTCGGTCAAACTCGGTGGACTCGCCGGTTTTAAATCGAGTTAAGCGAGTTAGAAATATGTAGTAGAAAGAAGAGATCTGGATCGTTAAAGACTAAACATCTTCGAAAAAAATGTTTAAAAAAAAGTTAATACAGATTACAGAGTTAAAAAGAAAAATACATAACTTCTATAACTTGCCCTATTTCAAGTTTGTAGACCCTGTGCCGCCACCCCACCATCCTTCTTTCCCAAGTTTGCCGCTTTTGTTTTCTGTTCTTCATCACTTTGTGTTGTGCCTTTGCTTGATCTTGCTGGTTTTTGAGAAGACGGTGGGAGGAAGACGAAGAATAAGAAGAGAGAACAAAGGTAAGAGAGAGAGAGAGGGTTTCAATTTTGAAAGAGGAGAGATGAATGTGCAATTTCGATTTGTTTCTTGTAATATGAGAAGTGCGGTCAGTGGTGTGATTGGGTTTGGGTTTGCCTTTTCTCGTCTATGTGAGCATTGAGAAGTGTGCCCTGCAGATTGCTTTTAATAAAGTTAACACTGTACAGTTTGCTTTACACCAACATTGTTCGGTCGCTTTACACCAACACCGTTCAGTTTGCTTTAATTCCTTAGTTCAATTAGATTACCCAACAATGTCCAGGTACCACTGCTCGGTTTGCTTTATTATTTCCTTAGTTCAATTAGATTATTGTCCAGGTTCCTTTATTTTCTCGTGATATGTGAACTGCAGAGCCTCCACGTGATTTAGATGTAGAGTTGTTGTAGACTTTGAGTTTCTATAAGCTCCCTTTTTGTTTTATTAAATATTTGTTTTTGGTTTTGTCCTTTCATTCAGCTTTCAGATGGTGCTTTTTGACTTGGATAAAGAATACTCTTTTCAATATATATATATATATTGCTCAGGTACTCTTTTCAATATTAAGGTCACCAACTTTTGCAGCCTGAGTGTGAAAGAAAGGACTAAATCGGACGCCACAGTAATACAATAAGGTATTTTGTCCTTTCCAACGTTTTGCTGCCTAACATTTTCAATATTATGAAAGTTTTTATGTTTTACTTAGTGACCTCTTTTTTTCTAATTTGAGAATATTTTTTTGGCTATTTATTAATTAGGTAGTATATTAAATTGAAGATGTCTTCAAGCACAAAAGAAAATACTGGAAAAAAAGTTATTGCTGCAAGAAAAAACTATCCGGGTAATAGATCTGATATAGGATGGAAACATGGGATGGATGTTGATGGGAATGGCAAAAAAGTGAAGTGTAATTATTGTGGAAAAATTGTTAATGGGGGTATTTATAGATTCAAACATCATCTAGCATGCACTAAAATAGATGTTGAAGCTTGTGTCAATGTTCCTGAAGAATTAAAGACCACAATACTGCAGCTTGTTTATGATGCAAAATGTGCTTCATCTAAAAGGAAAAAGGTATGGGTTGATATCGATGGTGCAGATGATCAAGGTGTGCATGCACATATTGAGTCTCAAAATTCAGAGAAAGGGTTGACGAATTTCTTGAAAAATACAAAAAATAACAACAAAGGGGTAGGCAACACACAATCAACCATTAATCATATGTTTAAGAGAGACTTGAGGGAAGAGGCTTGTCAACAAATAAGTCGATTTTTTTATACAAGTGCTATACCTTTTAATTGTATAAAAAATCCTGAATTTACAAAGATGTGTGAAGTTATAGGAAGATTTGGTCAAGGATTTAAGCCTCCTTCTTATCATGAGATCAGAGAAAAATATTTAAACTTGGAATTAAAAAACACACAGGCCTTGCTTGAGAACTTTTAGAATGAATGGACAACAACGAGGTTGTTCCATAATGTCGATGGGTGGTGATAGAAAAAGGCGTTCAATTTGCAATTTTCTAGTGAATAGTCCCAAAGGGACGAGTATTTTTGTATTCATTAGATACTTCGAGATTTCTAAGACTACCGATAAAGTATTTGAGATGCTTGACAAGGTTGTGGAGAAAGTAGGTGAAAAGAATGCGGTGTAGATAATAACCGACAATGCTGCAAATTATAAAGCAGCTGGGAAAAAATTAATGGAGAAAAGGAAACATTTGTATTGGACTCCATGTGCAGCCCATTGTATTGACTTAATCTTTGGAGGACTTTGACAAAAAAATTATATTGCACAAGGAAACTATTAGCAGGGGAAGAAAAATCACAACATATATTTATGCAAGATCAATGCTCATTAGCCTTTTAAGAAAATACACGAATGGAAAAGATTTAATTAGGCCTGCTGCAACTCGATTTGCCACTACATATCTGACTTTGTCTTGTCTAAATGTGTAACATCCCACTATTTGAACACACATATACTGTGGCTTTTCTTCAATGAAGTTTAGAATTTGTATTTGGAATTAAGGATTAAATTCTATCACCTAGCTAAGGTTTGCAATTAAATTGGGTAATGACTATATGGCAAACAAGAGTCTTATAAAGGACCAAATGGGATTAAAATGGCGTGGGACCCTCAACATTCGTTGCCAATTCTATCATTTTCACGTCACTTATTCCCTTAATATTTCAATTGTGCAACAATCCATTGGGCCAGCTCCTTCCTCTAATGTCTGAAACTTATTCAGCCCCTCCCCACTCTCAATTTGTGACACTTAGCACCCTCTTCCTCTCTAAATTTCAGACACCTCACATCTCTCCCTCTCAATCTAATGATGCCACCTCACCACACCATTTGTCCATTGTCCATTCATTTTAAAGCTCAATTCCGCCAGCGCATTTCATCACCCATTTAACCATTTCAGTCAGCATTTATTCATTCCCCATTCATATTCATTCCGTACAAAGTAGAAAGTGAGAGCGTGAGAGAGAGTTCCAGACCGAGAGCTATGTGAGAAGAAGGAGAAGGCCGAAGAGCTTGAAGGAGGTGAATATATACATGCAAGCTTGATTCTTGACTAAGGTAAGTTCCCTAAATCTGTTTCTAACCTCAGATTTTTCAGTTGGGGTTAGTTTGGGAGTGAGAGGTGTGATCAAAATTAAGCTTTGGAAAAAGAAACCACTGAATACATGCAAGCTGAGTTAAGACTAAAGCTGATAATCAAGATTATTTGTGCTGCATGTGCTTAATTTGTTCTGGTTTATGGTTTTGGAATTGAATGCTTGATGTCTATATGAGTAAGGCGATGGCTTCTTTGGAATCAAGGAAAAGGAAAACGAAATTGTAGATGACATTATTGTTTAGATATTCATTGGGTGGCTGCATGTGTCATTCGTTTCTGTTTTCTTATGATAAGCTGGTTATATTCTGGAAATGTAAGTTTTGCAGCAGAAACAGTGACCTTGCAGCAAGGGAAAACCATATTAGATGACCTCTGATGACCATGAAATTTTGTTTACACTTAGTACACATAATAAGGTTCAGTGTGAGCCAAAGAACACTTAAAAATAAGGTGTATACAAGGATTTATGAATTTTCCAAGATAGACAAGAAAACTGAACGAAAATCGTTTTTCAGAATTAGGCAGTGACACTCTTGGAAAAAACTGTATTAATTCAGACATTAAATTAGGTGACAATAATTTTTACTATAAACTAGACTAACAGGAGTTTAAATAGAAATTTGAATCACCTCAATCAGAGCTTTCTAGACCCAGATATGAATTTTTAAAGTTGGACATGAAATTCTGAAAAATCCAGTTTGCAGACTGAAGTTGTCCTCACAATTCGAAATTCTGGGAATGACTCAGTTATGTTTTGATTAGTGGATTATTTTTACTATGAAATAGACTTACAGAACTTCGATTGGGAACTTGAACCACTTGATTCGGAGTTTTCTAGACCGAGATACGATTTTTCTAAGTTCCTAGAGAAATGGAAAGTTGAATTTCTGTCAAGTCTGAAATTGATCACGTTTTTTAGCAAATTATAGCTAGCCTTAACTTGGAATTTTTGAATAAGACTTGAAAGGCTAGGTATGTAATTGTGGGAAGAAAATAGAATACATAATTAAGATAACCAACCGAAGAGAATAAAAAGCATAAGCATCATGGGTCAGTCTAGTAAGCATAATCTTAATATTGCTATTAAGATTAAATTAAGTAATGACCCATCTCAAAATATTATAGGATTTGGATACTTGTCTTGGCCAAACGATTATCGGTGCAAGAAGAACTCGGGTGAGAATAAGAAGTTGTGAAGACATTCAGGTAGTAACTTTCTCTCACATACTCGTATGCCTTTATATGCATGTATGAACCATTGTGATACTTGAATTTTGAACACCTAACCTTATCGGTTAAGGCCGGGAGGTAATGCCCTTGAATGTGGGGTAACCCTAGATGCCATCACGGTTAAGGCCGGGGGTGGTAATCCGATAAGAGAATTGTTATGTTTGTGAAAGAAGGGCAAATGCCCATTTGAATACCTGGCATTGAGGGAATGGACTGTAGGTCCTTGAATGAATTTGAATTTGAATGAATGTGAATTTGAATGAATTTCAATCTGAATGAATTTGAACTGAATTTTGAATTTGAATGGTGTTCAATTGAACTTGAATTTGAATTTGAATATTGAATTTATTGCAAATCGGTTGTCTACCATATATCTTGTGCATGCATTTTATGTGAGTGATTAACGTTACTGCGGGATTCGTTTGAATCCCGGACATCCCGAAAGTTCGGGCGTGAAAAGTACGGTAGACACGGCTCACAAGGCAAGGTGGTGGATACCCGAAATTGAAGATCTGTGTCGAACCAAGAACTGCTGTTGGTTATCTATGTTTTGTATTAGACTATTTTGAAAGTTTGTAATATCTCGTAAGAACCTCTTATGGATTTCGGTATGTATCCGGACCTTGTTATCGGTATTACTATGCTAGAACTCCTTTTCTTCCTAAGTTGTGCATCAATACTCGATGAATGTCATTATATTGAGAGAGAATTTGACATTCGTGGTATCTTACTCTGATAAGTTTCCAGTATACGAATGTCGGGTGTGACAAAATGAGCATAGAGCACCCCTTGTAAATTTGTTTAATTCTAACAACATTGGAAGGATAGCAAATTTTCATCTACCAAAGATGGAAAAGAAGTAGCAAAAAGTGTTATGGACAATAATTTGTGGAAGAATATTGTGACATGCCTTAAAGGTGCTGCTCCTCTTGTTAAAGTTCTTCGCTTAGTAGATTCAGAAGAGAAGCCAGTTATGGGATTCATATATGAAGCCATGGAAAGTGCGAAGGAAAAGATCAAACAAAATTTCAATAGTGTTAAAAAAAGGCAAGTATTAAATTAAATTTTTGTACTTAATTTTATCATGCAAGTTTTATGTTTTCAATAATTTGAATCTTTTTTGGTGGAATGACCTTTTTTTTTTACTGTGATTTGTGATAGTTATGAGCTTATATGGAATATAATTGACGAAAGGTGGGAAGCTCAACTACATAAGCCTTTACATGCAGCAAAGCATACTACCTCAATCCTCATTTCCATTATGACACTAATTTTAAGCCTCATTATATGATCAAACAAGGGTTTTATGATTGTTTGTCAATGATTGTTGGGGATCAAGATGAGCTTAACAAAATTGAGTTTCAATTGACTGACTTTCATAACAAAAGAGATATGTTTGGGCGTGAAACTACACAAGCATTAAGAAAAAACTACCTCCCAGTGAGAATGGTGGGATTCTTATGGAGATGGATGTCCGAACTTAAAAGAATTGCAATTTGTATTCTTAGCTTATGTTGCAGCTCTTCCGGGTCGTGAACGTAATTGGAGTGCTTTTGAGATTGTAAGATTTTTACTTCTTTTATTTTCTTTTTAAATTTTCAAAGTAACTTTGCTTGAATGTTAGAATAATAATGATTTTTTTTTTGTAGATTCATACAAAAAAAAGAAACCGTTTGCATCAAAAAAAGATGAATGATTTGGCATTTGTCATGTGCAATTTGAAACTCACAAGGAAGCAAAAGAGTAGAGCTTTCAATTATGATTTTGATGATATATATTCGATGATGAATGGATTACTTGAAGGAAGGATAGATGGAGAGGATGTGGAAGAAGAGGATGATGAGATTCTTCGGCTCATGAAATTGATGAGAATATGGTTAATCCATTATTGGGTGTTGACCTTAATGTTGATTTTAATATTGAAGATGTTAGGGAAAATTATAATGATACTAATGACGCAAGAGATGCAAATGGAGATTATAATGGTGAAGGTGAAGAATTTGATGAAGGTGAAGAATTTGAAGACAATGAAGATAATGATAATCCAACATTTGATGACCTTTGTTAAACTTATAATTAGTTTTATTTAATTATGTTTAGTGATTTTATATTAGGACATGAATTTCGGATAAATTTTTATGTTTTAATCTCAGTTATTTAGATTTCAGATATATTTAAACCAAATTGTTGTTATTTTTGGTATTTTAATTATTTTATCATATGATTTTAATTGTTATTTATTAATATAGGTAAACTCTTACGAGTTTACGATACGAGTTTACGTTTCCGAGTTTACGTCCCTCTCACGAGTTTGCTTAAACTCACGAGTTTGATAACCTTGGTCAGAAGAACAGTATGTGATAAGTCAAGGGGCAAAATGAGTAAGGTAGTAAGGCCTACATACACTGTGAGGATGGATTAGTTGATCTTGGATGGTTAAGTACCACGCCTGGGTACAGAATAGATAAAATAGGCGGTATGACAAATGGTATGAAAATAGCGCCCATAATGATAGTAGAGCAAAAGTTTATTGAGGATTTAAAAGATTGAATCGGTCGTGACGAGTGGCAACAAGTAAGAGTAAATTCCTTGGAGTTTGCATCGCCAGTCTCCTTGTTTAGTCATGAGGAGAACGGTTTAAGAACGGAAATCGCAAAAGCTCAAGAGTAGGATGAGCTGGCAAAGTCCATTCGAGAGAGGATATCCTATGGTGAATTGACGGATTATGACCTCTTGCTGAATGGACTAATGCGATATAAGAAGAGGATCTATGTGCCATCAGCGGAGGAATTGAGACGAAAGATATTGGATGAGGCACATAAAAGTAAGTATACTACTCATCCGGGAGTAGTGATGATGTATTGGGATCAGAAAACAGGATTTTGGTAGCCAGGTATAAAGAAAGACGTAGCAAGGTCTATTGCCGAATGTTTAACTTGCCAGAAGTTAGGATCGAGCATCAGCGACTGGGAGGTGTATTGCAGAGAATGGGGATTCCCATATAGAAATGGGAAGACGTTACCATGGATCTAGTAGTAGGCCTTCCTAAGATAAGGCACTACAATGCTATTTAGGTAATTGCCGATCGACTTGCAAGATTGGCACACACTATTCCAATAAGTGTAAATTATTCTCTGGAGTAGTTGGCAGAGATTTATATAAAAAAAAAAATTATACGGCTCCATGGTACGCTAAAGAGCATCATCTCGAATAGAGATCCCCGATTCACTACGCAAATTCTGGCAAGCATCGCATGAGGCAATTTTAAGAATTTTATCCAGAAGCCCAGACACATAAAATGGAACTGCTCACAGCTAAAAGCAGGACTGACACCTCAAAACCAAGGCAGAGTTTTCGCCATGACCAGGGAAGAGGCCCAGAAGTGCCCCGAAATGATTCAAGGTATAATCTCAATTTATGGACATTCATTGCATGCATTATTTGATACCGATGCAAGTCATTCATTCATTGCATGTGATTGTGTGACACGATTGAAGATAGATACCTATAAGTTGCCATATGATCTACTTGTATCTACGCCCTTAGGGGTTAAAGCTAAGACCACTGATGTATGTCTAAATTGTGTGGTGACTGTGAATGGACGCGAGTCGACAATTAATCTAATCTGTTTGCCCTTGCGAGAGATTCATGTGATATTGGGCATGGACTGGCTAACGGCTAATAAGGTGATCATGCACACTGGAAATAGAAGGATCGTCTACCCAGAGTCTTCGCCAAGCTCTAGTAAAGAGGTTAGACTTGGTTTCCTTTCGGCTGAGGAAGCCGCGAAGTCCATTAAATAGGGTTGCCATGGGTATATGGTATTCTTCTCAGTACAGGAAGAACACGAACTCTCACCGGATTGGATACCTGTTGTTAAAGAATTCCCTGACATATTCCCTAATGACATCAGTGGGTTGCCACCGGAAAGAGAAGTCGAATTCTCAATTGAATTGATGCCTGGAACTGGACCTATCTCGAAGGCACCCTATAGAATGGCACCCAATGAGATGGCGGAATTAAAGAAGCAAATGGAGGAGCTGCTTGAAAAAGGATTCATCCGACCAAGCGTCTCGCCATGGGGAGCTACAGTTCTATTCATAAAGAAGAAAGATGGAAGTCTGCAACTCTGTATCGATTACAGGGAATTAATTAAACAACGTGACGATAAAGAATTACTATCCACTTCCCAGGATCGATGATCTTCTAGATCAACTATCTGGTTCCTGTGTATTTTTGAAGATTGATTTACGGTCTGGATATCATCAGTTGCGAGTTAAGGCTGAAGACATTCCAAAGATCGCATTCAAGACCAGATATGGGCATTATGAGTTCTTGGTGATGCCCTTCGGGTTGACAAATGCCCCTACTGTCTTCATGGACTATATGAACCGGGTGTTTTGACCACATTTGGATCAGTTAGTGGTGGTGTTCATTGATGATATACTGATCTATTCAAAGAGTGAAGAGGAGCATGAGAACCATCTGCGTTTGGCGCTGGAAACTCTGATGTCAAAATTACCTTGTCTACCTCCACTCTGAATAAAATTCTTAAAATTGCCAATCCTCCACCTGTTCCTGAGTTCTCTTACAGTAACCAGGAAGTTTTTGAAACACTCAAACCTGGTGAGCCTTTCCCTCCAAACCAACAACTAAGACTCTCATTCAAACCTAGTTCCATGCCTCCTGAAAATCGAGTCTTGTGGTATGTCTACTCTAGGAACTTCATTCCTAAAGGAGGCAATTACACTCACTTCACCCAGCATGATTACAGACCATTTATAGCCTTTGTGAAGAAGGTTCCGTTTAACCTTGGTCACTGGCTTCTCCAGGGCATGGCTGAATTCAAATTCTCAAAAAGACAGCTATCTCATATACCATACCCTTCATTGATCTCTGTTATCCTCTACTATCACAAAATATGGTATGTGGGATCTGTTGACACACTTGAGTATCCCCCCTTCTTTGGAAAGATACAGATGAATCTGATGAAGATCAAGTTTGGGGAGGAAGGCTCTGTACAATCTTAAGCTCCTTCACGATCACATCCGAGATCACAAGCTCAAGAGGCTCAATCAGCACCTCCACCTCCTCAAACATCCATGCCAGCTGACTTTGCTTCTCAGATCAAGACCATTGTGGATGTTGCTCTTGCCACAATGACCATGCGTATGGAGTTTGAGTTGGGAAAGATAAGGGCTGAGATGACCCGTGGACATGATGGCTCATGGAGATTCAAGATGCCATGAAGGAGCACCTTGAAGCAGTTTTTGGTCAGTCAACTGTGATTAGGGAAAAGGCTGAGGAAATTGAACTCAAAATGTCCACTCAGATTATCTCTCATATGGATCTCAGTGACAAGGTGGAAAGAATTGTCAAGCATATTCACATTGGTCCTTCTTTACCTCTTGGCACTACTGCTGGCCCAAGCAATTCTGGTCCTGCTTCTGGTTCATCTTCACCATCCTTCACCTTCACTTCACCTCAGATTCCAACAACCTCTCCTGCTCCATCAACTCCCATCTTTCCTTCTCCAGTCATTGAAGCTGTCACTCCAGCCACAGAAGTTCTTCCTTCACCATCTACTCCAGCCACATAAGTTTTTCCTTCACCATCTACCCCAGCCACTGAAGTTCTTCCTTCTCCCTCCATAGCCACTCCCTCCACTGAAGTTCTTCATCTTTCCCCTCCCTCCAACCCTTGGTCCACCTCCCTTTTAAGATGACAAAGGGGGAGAGAATGACAAGGAATAGACTTTGAGTTTTGGAGAGTTTTGGAGAACTGAGCATTTTGCATTTTGAACTTATCATTTTGGTTCCTTTTTTGATATCTTGTATTTCATTTTACTATTTCATTCTACTCATGTACTGCTTCATTGTTACTGATATGAAATATAAAGTTTAGTTATATTCACGGTGTTCAATTTCATTCTGCTGCTCATCTCTGATTGGAATGTGTGTGCTTAAGTTATATGTTTGCTCATCTTTGACATTTCAGAAAGCCCAAGTTTTCAAAAATAAGAATTTCCAAAACACTGACAGTTGCAAAGCTTATTTCAATTTGAAAACTCTCTCAAACTCTCAAAGATGTTTGTTTACAAGTGTTGTCATCATCAAAAAGGGGAAGAATGTTAGTTCTCTAAGGGTTTTGATGATTTCCAATGATTGTAAACAAAGCATGAGGTTTTTCTCTTAATTTGTGTAAAACTCACTATAAGAGCAAACCTCGAGGTTTGCCAAGAAACCTCGAGGTTTGGCCTTACGAGAGGAGTCCTCAAGGTTACGTGTTTTAACTTGAAAAATCTGGGTTTCACAAAGTTATTTGAAACCTCAAGGTTTGGCAAAAAACCTCGAGGTTTTGCCCTTCCAGAGAAAACTCAGTTTATCGCTAGGTTTGAGGAAAACCTCCAGGTTTGAACTCAAACAGTGTTTCTTAGGTTTCTCAAAATTGTGAGAAACCTCGAGGTTTCTGGGAAACCTTGATGTTTGTCAAGTGATATGATCCCCGAAAGAAAAGGATGATTGGATCAACTAGGAAAGGAATTTCGCACCAGAAATTCAGCCTGCAACGCGTCTGAGAAGAACCGAACGTATCTCACGCTACAGACCTCGGAATTGAGTTGTTCCAAAACGAGGTGAAAGTTCGCTTTCTGAAACACGATTTTGACTCAAGAAACACCGAAAAAGGATAAGGGAATACAGAGATACGAAACCAAGAAATTTCAAACGAAAACTGGTAGGCGCCACAATTCCAAAGAATTGATAAGCCCAAGAACGCCACAAGGATTGATGCCCTCGATAAGTTCAGAGATTGTCAAATGAACACTAGAGAAGCTTGTCTCTCAACCAAAAAGGTTAACTCTTCATTCAAATCTGTCGTCTCAAAACCTATGGTGTTCCCTTATATAGTGGACAACATCCATATTAAGTTTAACCTAAATGCTTTACACACAAAGCCCAATAAGTGAGCCCAATAAGCCTTATTACAAAAGTTTAACTAAATGACTGAAAGATAGAACTAAGTGCAGAATTTGGGCCAAGTAAATTGAAGCCTTCATGCATATCCATTGAGGCTTATTCTTCTTCGGCCTCTTCTTCCTTTAGACTTGGGCTTGTCTCAAGTAAGGTGGTCACCAGGAGATTTAGGGCCTCTTTAGCCTTTTTAGCTTTTGCTCTTGTCATTGGGCCTCCAAGACCTTCAATGTCCTCCAAGTTTATTGCCTTGGTCATGCCGCCTCCTATGTCCTCATCATTCCCTCCTTCTTCAGAAGAATTTGTCCTCAAATTATAATCCCCTTCTGCTGCATCAAAAAGGGAAAAATCAGCCACATTAAAAGTAGTGCTTACACCATACTCACCAGGGGGAACTATTTTATAGGCATTATCATTAATCTTGGTTAGCACTTGGAAGGACCATCTCCCCTTTGTTGAAGCTTAGATTTCCTTTGGGCAGGAAACCTCTCTTTTCTCAAATGAACCCAAACCCAATCACCTGGGTCAAACACTACCTTTTTTCTTCCTTTGTTCGCTTGCTTGACGTAACTCTCTACCTTTTTTTCAATGTTTGCCTTTACCTTCTCATGTAGTTTCCGCACATATTCAGCCTTACTCTTACCATCTTTATGCTGAAAAACGAGTTGTTAGGCAATGAAGCTCCCGGAATGAGATCAATTTGATGTTCTATGCCTCTTAGAGGTGGTAGACCGTGAGGTACCTCTTTAGGAAAAACATCTTTAAATTCCCGCAACAAATTAGAAACCGCATTTGGAAGAGAGTTAGTAGGACTTGCAGCTGTAAAATTATTCTCTTTACTCAAAAGTAAGAGCATTGGCTTTTTCAAATGCATTGCCTTTTTCACCTCTTTTTCCTCTATAAACAAGTTTGGTGCTTTTCTCTCTTTTTCTCTTTTTTTCTCTTGCTCTCTTCCACTCTCTTTTCTCTCTTGCTTTCTTTTTTCTCTCATTTTTAAATGATCCTCACAAACTTCTCTTGGAGTCAAAGGTGCAAGAATAGTCTTGCGTTCTTTATGTACAAAAGAGAACTTGTTGGTGCAACCATCATGCATAACCTTCTTATCATATTGCCAAGGTCTCCCAAGAAGCAAATGATAAGCCTCCATTGGTACCACATCACATAAAACTGTATCATCATACTTTCCTATGGAGAAGTTCACCTCCACTTGTTTGCTTACGGTCACTTCACCATCCTCACTAAGCCATTGAAGCTTGTATGGCGCGGGTGAGGTTTGGTTCCAATGCCCAATTTAGACACCATTCTAGCACTTGCAACATTGGTACAACTCCTCCATCAATAATTAAAGAACATACCTTTCCTTGGATAAGGCATCTACTATGAAAGATGTTCTCTCTTTGACTATCATCCATGTCTTTTGCTTGGCTACCCAACATCCGTCTTACCATAAACAAATCTCCTTCTGGAATTATTTCTTCAATATACTCATCTTCATCATCATGTGAGGCAGAACTTGAAGAAGACTCACTAGTAAGCTCTCCATCCTCTTTAAGTAACATGGTCTTCTTAGTTGGACATTCTGAAGCTATGTGACCTCTCCCCAAACACTTGAAGCATTTTATTTCACTACTCCTTGTCTTTTTAGGGATCTCATTGGATTTAGGTTGAGTCCTTTGAGATGTAGTAGTGGGATTGCTTGATGAAGAACCTCTCTCCTTCTTATTTCTATCCTTCCAGCTTGAAGAATTAAAATTCGAAGAGTTTTTCCTCATGACACCCTTTCTCTTGAGTTGTTGTTCTACCTTACTAGCTTGTTGCACTAAATCCTCCAACTCCACATAATTTTGCAACTCCACAACATCCCTTATATCACTATTCAGCCCATGCAAGAAACGTGCCATAGTAGCCTCCCGTTCTTCACTAATATTTGCTCTAATCAAGGACACCTCCATCTCTTTATAATACTCATCTACACTCTTGTTACCTTTTGTGAGTCTTTGAAGTTTATTGTGAAGGTCTCGATGATAATGGGAAGGAACAAATCTTCTTCTCATTAGCCTTTTCATCTCCACCCAACTATCCACCAATGGTTCTTCATATCTCACCCTCTCCTTTTGCAATTGGTCCCACCAAATGAGAGCATAATCACTAAACTCCATGGCTGCCACCTTCATTTTCTTCTCTTCAGTATAATTGTGACATGCAAATAAGTGCTCAATCTTCAGTTCCCACTCTAGATAGGCCTCCGGATCACTTTTTCCTTTAAAAGATGGTATATTAAGCTTCACTCCCTTAATTCTATCATCTCTAGCATCATTCTCATTATCTCTTCTTCTCCTTCTTTCATCCCTCCCTCTCTGTCTATCTGCATCATGATTCCCCTGATTTTCTATTCTCTCATATAACTCCTCCGTGTGGTCCCTCATCATCCTTTGCATTTGAGTTGTAATGGCTTCAATTAGCAATCTGTTATCTCCTATAGGAGGAGGAACACCTTCACCACCAATTGTACCGCCATAATTCAAGGAAAAGAACAAAAGTAATAGGACCTCACCACTCGCTCACGTGTTTACACTCTTAAAAATGTATCACTCGTGTTTGTTGCTCTCTATAAGGCTTTTGTGTAGTGTGTGCTCTCTTGCCTTTTACCACTCAATAGCTCTCTTTAAGTTCTTACAGAATCTCCAAGAACACTCAAGAGTATAATCCCAAACTCTAGAATTGGTGGTGACTCAATACAAATTGGAAGAGATGTCAAAGAAGACAAGACAAAGAAAACCCAAAACAATTTGGAGGAATTATTCAAGGAAGACTTTTTGGACTTGATTCACAAGTAGTAGTGTGTGTAATATTGAATAGCAAGGTGCTGTATAGTATTTCTTTTTTTTTTTTCACTTTTTTTTCGCTTTTTTTTTTTTTTTTGCTCTTTTTATTTTTATTTTTATAAGACCCGATTCTTCAACAAAAGGAATTTGTGATTTTGGAATCTAACTTTGAAATTGTACTAATTCAGAACTTTTTTAGATAGAATTCCCCACAACCGAGCTATTACTTAACACACTAACAACACACTACTCAAGAAACATGAATTGAAAGGATTACAATTCAAGAACAATGATGAACAAGGGATGAACACCAAGAACCAAGTGCAGAAATATGTGAACTGAACAAGAAATTGAAAGAAAAACAACCAGAAGATTGAAAGAACAAATTAGGAACAAACAACAACGGCTAAAACAGAATTGCACAATTCAAAAATCAAAAACACAAATTTAGGGACTAGGGTTACCAAATGTGTGACCAGATTGGATGTAAACAATGGAGAAAAGATAACCCAATTCCAATCCTAGAACCTCCGCTCTGATACCAGATGATATGATCCCCGAAAGAAAAGGATGATTGGATCAACTAGGAAATGAATTTCACACCAGAAATTCAGCCTGCAACGCGTCTGAGAAGAACCAAACTTATCTCACACTACAGACCTCGGAATTGAGTCATTCCAAAACGAGGTGAAAGTTCGCTTTCTGAAACACGATTTTGGCTCAAGAAACACCGAAAAAGGATAAGGAAATACAGAGATACAAAACCAAGAAATTTCGAACAAAAACTGGTAGGCGCCACAATTCCAAAGAATTGATAAGCCCAAGAACGCCACAAGGATTGATGCCCTTGATAAGTTCAGAGATTCTCAAAAGAACCCTAGAGAAGCTTGTCTCTCAACCAAAAAGGTTAACTCTTCATTCAAATATGCCATCTCAAAAGCTATGGTGTTCCCTTATATAGTGGACAACACCTATATTAAGTTTAACCTAAATCTGCTTACACACAAAGCCCAATAAGTGAGCCCAATAAGCCTTATTACAAAAGTTTAACTAAATGATTGAAAGATAGAACTAAGTGCAGAATTTGGGCCAAGTAAATTGAAGCCTTCATGCATATCCATTGAGGCTTATTCTTCTTCGGCCTCTTCTTCCTTTAGACTTGGGCTTGTCTCAAGTAAGGTGGTCACCAGGAGATTTAGGGCCTCTTTAGCCTTTTTAGCTTTTGCTCTTGTCATTGGACCTCCAAGACCTTCAATGTCCTCCAAGTTTGTTGCCTAGGTCATGCCGCCTCCTATGTCCTCATCATTTTGGTCACCAGGAGATTTAGGGCCTCTTTAGCCTTTTTAGCTTTTGCTCTTGTCATTGGGCCTCCAAGACCTTCAATGTCCTCCAAGTTTGTTGCCTTGGTCATGCCGCCTCCTATGTCCTCATCATCAAGGCAGAGAGGTTCTACGTTTTTCCTAGTTTACAGAACCTCCAGGTTTTGGAGAAACCTCCAGGTTTGAGCTCAATGGATGTTTTCTTAAGTTTCTCAAAATTATGAGAAACCTCGAGGTTTCTGGGAAACCTCGAGGTTTGTCTTGGTAGAGAGATTCTGCAATCTTTCCAAGTTTTCAAAACCTCCAGGTTTCACTCAAAGCTCCAGGTTTCTGTTTTGGCGCAAAACTGAGAATTTGAAATTTAAAGTGAAACCTCGAGTATTGTTGAAAACCTCAAGGTTTCTGGCTTCCAGAGAGCAAACGCTTTTCACTAACTTTGAAAACCTCCAGGTTTGCTTTCATCGCGTTTTTGCAAAGTTTCACTTTCAAAGTGAAACCTCGAGGTTTCTGAGAAAACCTCGAGATTTTGACACTCAGAGACAATGACGCTTTTCTGCTACTTGGAAAACCTCCAGGTTTTGGAGAAACCTCCAGGTTTGGTGTTTTGGACTTAAACCTCCTTCACTTGCTACAGTCCAAAACCTCGAGGTTTGAAGAACAAACCTCTAGGTTTCTCAGCGTTTTCAGAAATTCAAATCTGACGATTTAGCTATACCTTCTTGTTTGATCTTAATACTTCCTATGATTATTCTCTAATGTTCCTAGACATGTTTAACCACTTTATTGCTAAGTTTTAGATAGATTAGAGAATGTACATTGAAGGTTTAAAGCAAAAGCAAAAGTGATGTCAGCACATTAAATGCAAACCCAAAAAGTTGCATACTTTTGGGTAATCCATCTGCACACGCTTACAAAGAATTAAAGAATAATTTCTACATCCAGCAGCTGCTATTCCAACGGACAAATTCGCAGAGAGTCAACTCTAAACTTCTGCCCAGCTGGATTAAGTACAGTTTAGAGAGAGAAGAAGACCTAAGCTGAATTATAACATTGTCTAATGAAGGCAACTGTTATAATCAAGATTACAACGGTCAATTAATGCACTCTTAGTATAAATAGAGTTGCATTCAAGTCTTCTCAACAACTACAACTGCTGAAAATGAAAATCATTCAAGTCTTGCATTTATTCCCTCTGTTTTCAACTGTGTAGTATCTTTTGATACATAAGCTTTAGTGTTTATCATTATCTACTCCTAGAGAGAGTTCTTACTTGTAAATCATTTATTGTAAAGAATCACAAGTCAAGGGGGCTTGGTGATTTGGGAGTTCATTGATTACAACTAGTAAGGGGGAGTGAGTTCTAGTAAGAGAACTACTTCTTGAGTACAGAGTGTGTAATCTTTGTGATAGTGAAAATCCCAGAGAGTCTGGGGACTGGATGTAGGTCAAGTTGTTAGGACTGAACCAGTATAAATCTCTGTGTCCAGCTATTCTCTCCTTACTCTGATCATCTCTGTTTTTACTGTTAGAAAGCAGGGCAATCCTCCAAATTTCTTAGAATACCTAATTCACCCCCCTCTTGGATATTTAGCTCCACTTTCATAAACTTGTGAGGTTGTAAAGGCTTTCTCTTGTGCCTAGTTAAACAAGGAGATAATGGATTGGAAATCTCAAGTGGAGCTTGGGGACTGGATGTAGGTCAAGGATTGGGCCAAACCAGTATAAATCACAGTTTGCATATTCTCTTCCCTTATCTCTTATATTTCCAGTATATCTTTATTTGAATATCTAACTGTTGATTTAGAAGACGCGAAAAGATTTTCAAAGTTGCAAGTTTTTAATCTTCACCCAATTCACCCCCTATTGGGTTCAGCCGGTTCTTCATAATGAAGCAACGTTCAACTGTACCAGCGAAATACATCTGTGCCTAACGAAACTTCGAAGTATCACAACGACTATATTCAAAACTCTTAGCAACGGCATTAATGGAAGACAATATAAAAGTGTTGGTCGAATTCCTTGATGGCAAGTGAACCAGTCGAACAAGTAATAAAGTGCAAGTAGAGTATCGTCCCACAGAGACTGAGATACCGAGGAGTGACGCTCGATTGCTATGATAGTTGTGCAAACAAAAAGTAAATATGATTGGTTTGAGAGGTTTTTGTGGTTATGCTAATAACAGAAATAAACAGAGTGAATTAAACTTGAGAAGATATCGGTAGAAGAAGTTAGGTTGGACTCGAATCACCCTTAAGTGCATCAATCCCCGGTTGCTCTACCCATTGCTATAGCATCTATATACCGCAGCTTCCACAATGCTACAAAGATAGCTACTAACTACAAAGCTATTTGGTTAACCCACCACTATAGTCAACCAAAGCTTCCGCGTCCGATACATATGATGCTAACTATACTCCTTCCATATTCCTATGGTAACTTTCTAGTTAAATCTGCTTTACACTCAGGGTGCTATGGTTATAAGAGGTAGAGCCATTCCTGAAGCCTACAATAATAGGTCAAGCTGTGTACGGGCTGCCTAACAAACACTACTTCTCAGAGGTCTAACCTCGACTCCTTGCCAGTAAGCTGAGGCCACAAATCTAGCCCCTAGCTTTCGCTAATCGACTAGTAATTAATGCACTAATAAGAAAACCAAATTTATTAAATTAAGAACTTGCAACTGGGTTTATTTAACACTTTAAGGAATCATCCTCGTCCAGCCATATGAAAATCAGTTCATGACTGATGAGGGAAACACAAAACATAAAATAACAGAATGACCCATGATCTGAATACTAAATTAAAAGAGAAAATAGAAAGATTGATGAAGTTCCAATGGCATGGATGAGGCCCTCTCACGTCACCACTCCACGTCTTCTTCTCTCCATCGCACTACAAAGAAGGATGTTGGGTTGTCCTGGAAATCTCGCGCTTTGTGAAATCTCTCACTCTTTTCTTGAGTCTGCCGAATGTGAAATCTCGTTCTGGGCTCTCCGACTCTCCTAGGGTTGTTGATGAGTACAAATCATACCATGTTTTCCCTATCCTTTATTACTGAATTGAATGGTAAATACGAGTTTAACTGAAGATAATCTAAGCAAAAAGGCATACATTCATGATTTAGGGACTAAGAATAGAAATCATTTGCGTGTGCTAAAAACAGAACAATTTACTTGGTTTTTAAAGAAAAACATATAGCAGAGCTGATACGATGCTATAGCATTCTGACAGCAACTCGAAGTGCAATATGTTACACCCCTACCGGCCTCGCCCTTTCGGGTGGCGGGTTAGAGGGATTTCTTTTATTTAATCACCTTCCTTTATTACTTGGTCCAGTTAACCTATCACGAGTTAGCACAAAGAGAGCACGGGATCTGGTTTGGACAAACTTAACATCGATAAACATTCATAAGTCAAGTGGCAAATAAGTCCCCAGAAGGGTTAATACGATCATCCGAGACAAAGTAATCGTTGTTTATAAGCAACAGTTATCCAAAATATAAAGTACAAAATGAGATAGGGCATCCCCTATTTATTCTTCAATTCATCACTCCTGGCCCTACCTCCTTTATGCCACCAACCGCAACTGTCTTACCCCTGAAGCTCAAAATGGTCTGGAGTTCAGGATTGAACCCCAGAGTAACTGTTAGACTCAAGTATAATATGTACATAGTGCATGCAAGTATCCATAATCAGGAAATCATATCACATATCATAAATGCATTCAGAATCACATCACATCCACAATGACGTACCGTCGAGCCGCCTTACCAAGGCAGGCCCTGGACGCCCGCGTGCCGTCGAGCTACCTTAACAAGGCAAACCCCGGACGCCTGCATACCGTCGAGTCATCTCACAAGATAACCCCGGACGCTTGTGTACCGTCGAGTCGTCTCTTAAGACCGACCCCGGACACCATCCTCAGCGCTAGGATAAACACAGTAGCTAGGGAGTTTAACCCTAACTACCCCAAATGCATCTCAGGCTTAGTAGCAACCTAAGGACACACGGTCCACTAGGCCCTACCTTGCATCCACAACCATGGAAACAGACATACAACAATAACATAGAATACGTGAGACCACAGTTACTACCTGGCACTTCCGAAAGCGGTGAACTTTCCTCTTAACATCGGGGATGCGTCCTACACGCGAAAATACCCTAAATACAGCCAAACATCATGCTATCAATTACACATTCCAACTCTACCTCAAGTTTCATGAAATTCGCATAGCTCCAGAAAATTTCTGACCCAACTTCACCGATTTTTAATAAATTCCAGAAAAATAATTTTGACATGGGATCAGTGGAATTAGAACCCTTAAAATGTCTATTTTATTTGAAAAATATTTATCAAGTTCATCTGGGTTCCAAACTCGTCCTTTACCCCAAATACTAGCCACTGGTCCGAGAGAAAAGTCCAGTCTTTAGGTTATCTTTATCCTTTAATATCTCTCGGTTAAAAACTCCAAATGACACAAAATAATATATCACAATCATCCTTGAGATGTCTAATTTCACCATACAAAATTTCAGATCAAACCGACTCCATTTACCCACTGAAAACCACAGATTAACATTCGCTGCCCAGAAACCGAAATAACAGACAGATTTTCGTGTAAGAAGATTTAGGGTTTATAGAGTTCCAAACGAAATGATCCTACTTAACCCTACACAAAAATTCCTTCTGGACTCATTGGAAACCTTAAAAGTATGAAAAACCTACTGCATCTCCACGAACACCACAGGGCAGAGAAGAAGATTACTTAGTTGTCGGTTTAGGGACTTACCTCCGGATATCGGTTGCGGGTGACCTCCTTCACTTCCAGAACCTAATGCTTCAGCTGACCACTCTCTAGCACTCCTTGAGCTCGTGGCTTGTGTGGGAAAAATGGAGGGGAGAGGTCCTATTTATAGGCCCCAAGTTCCACATTTTGCCCTTAGATATTTTTTAGTCGTAGGTTTTAGGGTTAGGGGCAAAATGGTCATTTTGCCTTGTTCATCTTTCCAAAGCTTGGGCCCACGAAATCAGACCTTATAGAAGGCTTCTAGGGTCTTCCAAGGGATGAAAATAACGTTTTCCCATGCCAAAAGTAGGTTTCAGTTTTGCCCCCTAGGTGGCCTTAGTTGTAGGTTTAAGATGTAGGGGCAAAATGGTCATTTTGCATTATTTTTCTCCTAGGGTTGTGGGCCCACGAAATCTGATCCAAAGATGTGCCATAATTGCACTTTTGGAGCCATAATTACATGTCATTTTGTTGTCATATCAAGTTCAAATTGTGTGGCCCCATTTAACTTAGGATTATTTTATTCACTCTCTCTCTTCATTATTACCCTGATGTGACAACCTCTCTCTTCATAATTACATAGCAAGATATTTTCTCACTCCTTTGGGCCCATTGGAATTCGCCCCTTACCAGTGTCCTGGGCCTGGGCCCAACTCCGGAAATCCTGTCCGACCCCGCTTAGCTCCCGGTTGCCGGTCCCACCTTACCTCGTAATGCGTGCCCTTCAACTAGACTTGTATGGGCCCGGATCATCAGTCACTTTTCTCAGACCATAAGTGGATGGGGAATACTACCTTGGGGATCAAGAAACCTTTATTCCAGTACCCTAGATCCACCTCGTAATGCATGCTACTCGGTAATCCAACTTCTAGCCCCGAAATGCCACGTATCCGATGTAGCACCACCATCACTGACTTTCTCTCCTGCAATGGGTCCAGATACACACTTTCTCTCTCTTCCCTTCTTAATTCCTTCAAAAACGCAGGGTTCCATGCCTGCCCTGAAAATGCCGTGTACTTACTTGTATTGGCATATTTTCGCTCAACTAAGTGTCCTATACCCGAGGACATAGTTGGGACATCTTTTCCGACCGGACTTACACCGTATACATCTTCTCGTGCCCATTTTACGATAGCACCTTAGTTCCACGTCTTAAGCATACTAGGTCCACCGACCCGTATGGCCGAGTTACTTAGTCCCGAGAGAGGATTCCTATGCCTCGACCTTCTTGGGACTCTTCGAACCGGGCCTAGTCGTGCGCCTATTCCAGGCTTATTTTCAATTGTTAGGGTCCAAAACTCAGGGTGTTACACAATACAAGGCATCACGAAGGCTATAGCAAAGTAGAGGACGCAATGCTATGCGGCATGTTTTCTGACCTTTTTACCCAGATGATTTCGGGAATAAAAGAAAAGGACGATGCGACGGGTAGGCTAGCGACATAACGGAATAGAAGATGTGGAGGATTGAAACTAAAAGATTTGAAGAATCCCGCAGGATCAGCAGAAGCAATCTACTCGGATTGAGAGATACGATAGGTCCCAACGGATTAGGAAAGGCCTAGCTCGCTGTAACTTACGCCACAAGAAAAGACTGATTATAAAAGGAAACAGCGGAGCCAACCCTAAGAGAGTCGAAGAGCCCTAGAACGAGATTCTACTTTCGGCAGACTCAAGAGAAGAGTGAGAGATTTTCACAAGAGCACGAGACTTCCAGGACAACCCAGCATCCTTCCTGCAGTATGACAGAACGAAGAAGACGTGGAGTAGTGACGTGACAGGGCCGCATCCACGTCGTTGGAACTCCGTCAAAGCTTTCTGTTTTCCCTTTTTGTTTTCATCTTTCGATCATGGGTCATTGTTAGTGTACGTCTGTGTGTCCCTCGTCAGTCATGAACTGATTTTCATATGGCTGGATGAGGATGATTCCTTAAGTTGTTGAATGAAGCCAGTTGCAAGTTCTTAATTTAATAAATTGGTTTTCTTATAAGTGCTTTAATTACTAGTCGATTAACGGAAGTTAAGGGCTAGATTTGTGGCCTCGGCTTACTGGCAAGGAGTCGAGGTTAGACCTCTGAGAAACAGTGTTTGCTAGGTAGCCCGTGCACGGCTTGACCTATTATTGTAGGCTTCAGGAATGGGTCTACCTCTCATAACCATAACACCCTGAGCGTAAAGCAGATCTATCTAGAAAGTTGCCATAGGAATATGGAAGGAGTATAGTTAGCATCATATGTATCGAACGTGGAAGCTTCAGTAGACTATAGAGGTGGGTTAACCAAATAACTTTGTAATTAGTAACTATGCTGTAGCAATTGCGGAAGCTGTGCAGTATAGATGCTATAGCATTGGGTAGAGCAACTGGGGGATTGATGCACTTAAGGGTGATTCTGAGTCCAGCCTAACTTCTCACTGATATCTTCTCACGTTTAAAGTCATTCTGTTTACTTTTGCTAGTAGCGTAATCACAACAATCTCTCAACCCAATATATTTACCTTCTTCTTGCACAACTATCATAGCAATCGCGCGTCACTCTTTGGTATCTCAGTCTCTGTGGGACGATACTCTACTTACACTTTATTACTTGTTCGATTTGGTTCACTTGCCATCAAGGAAATCGACCAACATTTGTCTTGTTGTTTCCTTATATAACCAGCCTTTCTTATGTCGTACATTTTAGCGATTTGGGCTTTCCAAATCTGTTGAGACCTATCACACCTCTCAATCCGAGTCGATTGATTCTCGCGATCTGTGGGATTCTTCAAATCTTTTAGTTTTGATTCTCCGCATCTTCTATTCGTTATGTCAGCAATCTACCTGTCATTATCGCCCTTCTTTTATTCTTGAAATCACTTAGATAAAAAGGTTAGAAAACATGCCGCATAGCATTGCGTCCTCTACTTTGCTATAGCTTTCATGATGCCTTGCATTGCACTTCGAGTTGCTGTCAGAATGCTATAGCATCGTATCAGCTTGCCATATGTTCTTCCTTAAAAACTAGGGTTAAGGTGCATTTTTTCCCTTAAAGTATGCGCTCAGGAGCAATTTTCCCCCTAAAGTTTTCGGCGTAGCAAATGTTGCCCCTAAAGTTTCAAACGGAGCAATGTTGCCCCTCGTTAAAAACCCTAACGTTGACCATTAGTTGACCGTTAGGGTTTTTAGAGGGGCAATATTGCTCCGTTTTGAAACTTCAGGGCAAAATTGCTACTTTTTTTTTGGAGCAATGTTTATTTTTGAAGTTTCAAAACGGAGCAATGCTACCCCTCCATTAAAAACCCTAATGTTGACCGTTAGGGTTTTTAACGGAGGGCAACATTGCTCGTTTTGAAACTTTAGGGGCAACATTGCTTCGCTTGAAACTTCAACGGAAAAATTGCTCCTAGGTGCATACTTTAAGGGCAAAAATGCACCTTAACCCTAAAAACTATGTAAATTGTTCTTCCTAGCACAAGTTTAGGATGTAAATAGTTTCTGTCCTTCAGTTCCCTATATCATGAATATATGCCTTTTTTCTTAGATTATCTGCAGTTAAGCTCGTATTTACCATTCAATTCAGTCATGAAATATAGGGAAAACATGGTATGATTTGTGCTCATCAAAAAGTTAGAAGCATTCAATTCTCCAGCGACCGACACAACCGAAAAATATACTAAAACTCTGTGCAATCAATTCGAGCTTATTTCAACTTATTGTTTCATTTAATATCTTCGGATATTCTTGTACTTCAGTGTTTATCATTTATCTACTCGGTGAGGAGTTAAACACGTATTTGAAATTTTTATTATTGTTTAAATCTTAAGGTTGTGGAACCTTAAGCGTGGGTGTACAATTACAACTTGTAAGGGGGAGTGAGTCCAAGTGTGAAAGGATCATCTCGAGTACAGAGTGTGTAATTGTAATTGTAATTGTGGATTAGTGAAATACCCAGAGTGTTTGGTGATTGGAATTTGTGTGGCTAAGGTGGGATTTGATGGTGCAAACCTACAAGGGAAGATCCCACAAATTCACAACCAATCTCGAGATATACTCACCCCAAGAAAGCTAAACAAAGATCGATGATAGACTTGAACCCTTGAGCACAAAAGAACAAGGACCCGAAGTGTTGGTGACACCAAAAGGTTGATCAAGTCTTGATAAATCTAATAAGAACCCTAAAAAGAATCCACTCTCAAGATACAAAGTGCAGAAATGCAACTTTTCATTCAATAATCAAGTCTCCTTACATTTGAGGAGGCACAATGTATTTATAGGGAACTAATATTACCTAATTTCAATGTTCACACAAATAAAATAAAAAATAATCAGCACCTAAAGCCCCAAATGTGATTGTGTAGGCCCAAATGAATCCTCCCATGTGGAGTACTTTGTCCAAACTCTTTAATTTGAAGTCTCTAAGCCCAAAACTTGATTAATAGCTCCATTTTCAGCCTAAATGAAATTAGTGACGTTTTCACCATTTTCATTTAGATTTGATCTAATTACCATTTATCCTGTCCATGTCTCTTGCACTAGCCCACTAATGCTTCCTTGATTGTTTTCTCTCTTTCTCTTGTAGTCCACTTAGAATTTGCAAAGGATCACTTGAAGTTGAAAAGTCACCAAACGAATTTGAAAAGACCGCTTGTTGAATTCGCATCCTTTGATCCCACCACTCCTTTGATCCCAAAAGGTATATAACCATAGAGCCACCAAACCCATTTGATAAGATTGTGCCAAATAATATATAAAATAAATGACAAAATAAAAGGCTTTGTTTCATTGAATTTATTGCACTAGAAGCTGTATTTACTACGCTTGAAATAATTTTCACCATTTCATTTTGGCAATTTACCACACTTTTTATGAATTCCACTCTTAAAACAATTCATCTATTATGCCATGATTCAGGAAATTTACTACACTTGAAATGATTTTCCCCACTTCACATTAGTGTTTTACAACAATTTTTTATGAATTCCACACTGAGAAAAATTCATATAGTATGCCATGTTTCAGGATATTTACTACACTAGAGATGAAATTTACTGCACCTAAAAATGATTTTCACAATTTCACATCAGCAATTTACAACACTTTTAAGAATTTCACATTTATAATACGCCATGTTAAGGGAATTTCTACAATACAGAAGAAATTTACTACACTTGAAACAATTTTTACCATTTCACTTTTTTTTTATTTACAATAATTTTTTATTAATTCCAGTGTACTTGGAAATTTCAAGGAATTTATTCACTAGAGGTGGAATTCACTACAGTTTAAACGAGATTCACCATTTCATATGAATTTTTCTAAGAGTGGAATTCATAAAAAGGTATTGTAAATCGCTATGCAAAATGTATAAATCTTTTCAAGTATAGTAAATTTTGTCTCTAGTGTAGTAAACTTTCATAAACATGATATATCATATGAATTTTTTAATGTGCGGAATACATAGAAAAGTGTTGTAAATCGCTAAAGTGAAATGGTGAAAATTACTTCAAGTGTAATAAATTTTGTCTCTAGTGTAGTAAATTCCCAGAACATGGCATATTATATGAGCATTTTTAAGTGTTGAATTCATAAAAAAAGTGTTGTACATAATTAATCCAATATGGTGAAAGTAGTTTCAATAATTGTAGTGAATTTCACCTCTGGTGCAATTAATTTCTTGAACTCAGACCTTTTACTTTGATAGTTACTTTATGTATTATTTTGCACAACTTTCTGAATGGGTTTTGCTTGTTTCATGATTCTATAGCTTTTGGGATCCAACGAGTGGTGGGATTAATTCCCACCTTCGCCTGAAAATCCCGGGCATTGGCGTTGAATCTCCAGCAATCTACTGGTAGCAAGGATGGCCGCCGTCGACAGTGTTTTCGGCAAGGGTGGTTGATGCTTTTTTCTAAGGGGTAAAACTGTAAAAACACCAACATTTTATTTTCCTTTTTGATACAATGATCAATTTGAAATTTTGTATATTGCACCCACTTTTTGAATTTCAAACCGCATTTATTTAGAGTATTTTTCTTTTGTATATTAAACATTGTATAAAGTAACCAACGGTTTGATCTAATGGAAGGAAGAAATCACACATATATGGCAATTCAATATTCGAATTGGGGGAGGTGCATAATGTTTGTTGCACTAAATTATCTCTGATAGAAGAATACTTGTACTTACGAAAAGAAAATTACATAAAGATGAGTGTTCTTATAGTCTTTAAATTAAACGGTTTTGAGGGTTTTCATTTTTTATTCGTATTGTTTATCATGGGAAACAGGCTAGGTTTACTCAATAACTTGGAGCATTTTTGTCTGTTCCTTTTGGATTTATTGGGTAAAACGTCGGATTTGGACTCCAAAACGGAGAGACAAGCACACAGTTGTCATCTTTAATGATGGAGATAATTTATTTTATTGGAGAGACAAGCACACAATTAGCAACTTAATGTCCATTTGCTGAGTGCTGTGTTCAAGATCTCCTTTTTAGCGGAACATTTCTTTTTTTCCTTTTTTGAGTAGAGCATTACTTTCTTATTATTAGTAAAACTCATGCAAATATATGTCCACATGAATGATTAACATAGACGCGATGCCGTTAAAATTTCTAACTCACTTCACAAACCATCCTACGCCGTTTCTAAGTATATTTATATCATTTAAGAATGAAAAAAGTGACATCATTTTTATTCCCATATTATGAGAATTATTTTCCCAAATTTAACCTGTCCTTTGAACACATAAAAAATAGGCTTTGCTTAAATGAACAGAGAACATGTGAGAAAATAAAATGGAAGGAAAAATATAGTAAAAAAAAAACAGGAAGTATTACTTCTCATTATATTTGGATAAGCAGAATCAAAGGAAAACACGAGAAAATGGACTAATTTTATAATAACAATAAAATTCATATAAAATATGTCAGCCTCATGCCTATTTTCTTTTCTTTTGAGGGAGGAAATTTTGAAAACACCTCTTTTTCTTCTAATATTTCTACGTTTTTCATGAGAAAACATTGGAAAGAAAATATGTTTTTCATCCCATTTTTTCTCAAAGTATCTCTTTTATATGTTTTTTTTTCCCTTCATCCAAACATAAGGTCCGGCCAAGTCATCTAATTATTAGTTTTGAGCTAACTCAAATGAGTCGAAATGTTATAATGAATTTTATATATATCTATAACAATAAATTAAGAGTTAGTAAATCAAGAAGTAATAAATTTGCAACTTGAGAGCGCGCGCACATATGTGCGTGTATATATATATATAGTTCTTTTCTCTTCAAAGAATGAAAAAGTTACATATGGGGTCCAAGTGGCATCCGATTCATTATATCCTGATATACTGACGAACCAGCGGGCATATTAAGCTCGCGATCTGGAATGGGCTCCAAATTGGGCTCTCCTTTGGGCAACATGAAGCCCATGTTTGGTGGACGTTGATTGGGCAAGAACGGATGAACCGCCATGACAGGATGCTTAGCATGGGCCGGGCCCAAAGCTGCCATGGCGGCTATATTGGGGAAGCCTGATTGATTCATTCCCATTCCGAATGAAAAGCCATGAGAAGGCCCTAATTGTGGCCTCCCGGGCCCAGCCCCGTGTAAGTTGAACGAGCCCAGGCCCAAAACAGGCCTCTCAAGCCTTCCAATACCGTTGTGAACTTGTGAAGCCTCACCTCTGTGACTCTGAATAAAAGAAGAAGCTTGAGCAGTAGCAGCACTAGAAGCTGCAGCATTATTGCCTTGATTGCTATTGCGAGCCGCAGGAACATCATGATTGTGCTTTCCTTCATATGTAGTAATCACAGATTTCAAGTCATGTGATGCTCTCTCCACATGCTTCCTCACTGTGCAACCCGCATTGGTGCACTTGTAGTAACTCCTGCACCAAAATCCATTTCTCATCTCATCCATTCATATAAATATGTGTCCCCATTGCATGTCCTTGTGAGCGCATATATATGTGTGTGGGCGAGCAAGCGTGTATGCATGGATGTATATCTATATATTCCTTCGGTCCTTAATGTAGAGTTGTTGATCTTGGTCCTAAAATGTAAGGCTTATTTCTCATGTTTGTTAATCTTTTTCTAAGTTATCATTATTAATGCTCCCTCAACAATAATCAAATAAGAGAGAGATAGAGAGAATTAAGGAAAATTAGTAGGGGGTCTTGAGAAAAAAAAAAAAAAAAAATGTCATATTAACTAACTTCTTTAATCTAATTAAATTAGGTAAATAAATCTTATATTAAGGATCAGAAGGAGTTTGACAAAATACAGCTACTAAGGAATGCTCACCTGGGATTAGGATTTCCTTTGACAACTTTTTGTCCATATTTACGCCAACGGTATCCATCGTCGAGGATATCTATGTCACTGGTAGTCTGAACAACAACTCTAGGCTCCCGAATAGCTCTAGTGGCTCCACTCAATTCTGCTGTATTTGGATAAGATTCCAGTTTTCTGGGAAGATAGTATTTTGTTGACTTTAATACTTGACTAAGATGTTATTTCTTTTTTTAAGAAATTAGAAAGAGAACAATGGATACCTTCTTTTAGACTCTGATTCATCTCCTTCTCCATCATAACCTACTGATACACTGCCATGAGTGGCCCTATCATCATCATCCTCATCGTTAGAGAAAGTAGATGAGCCATCCACTGCATCTCCTGATTCAAATTGAGCACCATTCTGACCCTGCAAATTGGTGGAATGGTTGCCAGTCGGGTCCCACAGATGCTGCTGAAGAGGTCACTTCAAGGTTCTCATGCTTCCAGTCCGCATTTCCAGACATATTTCCTTTTTGTGTACTTGTCCAGCCTAGTTCACCATCACCCACACCATGTGGTTCAGTACTTTCAGATGCATCCGCTTGCATGTCACTGAGAGGGTTAACAGACCCTACAGCAGATCTGCGATTTGTGGGCGGTTTTGGATGGTTGTGATTCCCCTTGTAGATTATTTCTGTTATGTGGCCCTCATGAGATCGTTCCACTTTCTTCTTTACCGGGCAATTCGTGTGCGTACACTTGTAGTAACTTCGCGGATACTCACTGCCTTTAACTTGTTTCTGTCCATACTTTCTCCAGTTATATCCATCTTCAGATGGTGCACCCCCAACACCAGCAGCCTGTGAATCTCCATTTCCTCTTTGACCTCCTCCTTCATCTGCTGGTTCCTCAACTGATGCTCTACTGTCATTTTGAGCGGGAGGGTCAGTCAAATCTGGAGCTGAGACCTCAGCAGTAAGATATTGTTCTGGCAGCAAGGTTCGATTCATCTACGAAGATACCAAAATGTGTCATTGCCTTTTTACATAGTTGTCCAATAATGCATCAGAAGGTAAATAAACATTATTTAGAAAAAGTGAAAATGCTTTTCACAAAGTGATTACTTTTCTAGTAGCACCATTATAGAAAGAGTCCAAATCTGTTGTTGTAGTCTTGAAAGCAAACGATGATGCATAAATGTCATCAAAGTTGTAATCTTTAGTTTTTCCAGTAGCACCAGGGTTCAGTTCCGAACCCCGAAAGTTGCCATTTGTGCTAAATGGAAACTTCCGGTTGTTGGAGACGGTTGTGCCTGCAATTAGACAGTTTCATAATTCAGCAGGCAAATAAACAACTTTGACAAATAAGATTTTAGCTTCCAAAATATTTAAATGATGATTGCTGGCATCCCTGACATTTTACTGGATGCCATGTACACGAGTACAATGTATGCACAAAAGCATAAAACTTTTGCTCATCATGAATTTGGTAAATAGTACCAAAGAGCCTTATGCAACTACCCGCCCTTTGATATTGTAACAGCAATAATAGAAAGTTTTATCACATTAAGTGAGGCTGGCTACATGAATCACTTACCACTATTATACTCTATCAACAATTAATTGTTCGAAAACATCATTCATCATAAGACTCTGTTCTATAACTTCTTTAAGTGATTGTGCTAAGTTATGATCCCATAAAAGAGCCACTCATATCACATCTTAAGCTATATTAATGAAATTTTCAGCACTCAAATGTGTTGGAAGAAAATAGCAGAGAGAGGCAAGCAAGAAAGCTCATGAACTGTAACCGGTCAAAATTCAAGCCTTGAAAACTCAAGTTACCCATTAAGGCATATATTATAATTGGGAAAAAGCATCCAAGCCTCCACCAAAAACTACAATAGCAATGCACAAATGTGTCACATATCAGACATTTGTATGGTGAGGGATAACAGACATTTGCGCTTTTTAGCAACGAAATAAACAATAGGATCAATTATTGTATTGAAATTATTTTGACGTGCCAGAAGAGAAGAGGGAAATCAGGGAATGATAATAAATACATCATAATTCTACATCAAGCAGCTCCCATCAAGGTAAGGAAAAAATTCCTCTGCAATCAATAGCATCATCCACGAAAAGCAACATCAGATTAATTCTTATCAGAACTCAATCCACCTCACAAGAGTCCATTTCCAACTCAAATACCAAACCAGGACTCAAAAACAAACCACAAACAAAACAATATGAGCATGTTACTTTAGATTTAGAGCTCACTCACCAGCGAATTAGAAAGGAATACTGGAGACTCTAAAAGTGTGGTCGGACTGAGTCCAGGTGGTATGGTTAAGTAAGCAGATCGAGTATCCGAATTCATCGGAGGATCAGCTGATCTAATGCTTTCTGTATTCAACCTTGGGGCATTAAATCCAGCTCTAGCAGCCATCCTTTCAACAAGGTTTCCTCGTGAGCTAGACTTATTCTCAGACAAAGTTGTGTCATTAAATTGGCAACCAGAAGCGTCATCTTGTGGTGCCATATCTCTTGTGTTGAAATTTCCGGTCATAATGAGCTCTTGATTTTGTTGCACAAAGAGCTCCTTAGTTCTACCATTTCCAAGAGGCTCTGAGATTTGTCTTGAAAGATTATCTTCACCTAGCATTTTAGAGAAAAATGATCTTGGACTCGGACTAGGAGGGCCCCAGTCGCAATTTAAAGTAACACTATCATCAATCCCAGCCATGAAGAAGATCTCTCAATTTAGGACCACCCAGACTGCAACATCGGATTTCTGAAAGGTTCATAAATGATACAACAATGGACAAAACAGAGCTAAACGTTAAAGAATATAACATAAAATTCTGATTCCCCCACCATTCCTCATTAAAAAATAATGGAACTAAAACAGTTCACGTGGGTGAGTTTGAAATCCAAGATGAATTTTGTTTAATCAGAAGCAGAAGGAAGCTAAAGACGACCTTAATAAAGCGCTAATTGAAGATCGTATGAACGAAATGAAACAAATAAGAATATGATTGGAAGTTTCGGCCATAAATTCCAAAACCTACCGAGAAAAAGGAAAAGTTAATTCCAGAAAGGCTAAAATTTAAGATCTATTCCTACCAAACCGATGGCATAATCCGGTCTTACAAAAGGAAATACTGGTCATGAAATGTCGACGAACAACATTTATTTGAGATTATCATCCACGTAACGAGAAGGAAGATAGCAGGGGGAAAGAGAAAGAGAGAGAATTCCCAAATATTGTAATGAACAGAAAAATTGGGTAAGACCGAAGGAACCAACATTAAGAAAATTCAAAAAATAATAATAAATGTTAAAAAGGCTTAAAATCGAGAGAGTAAATTGGATGATCAACAATAGGATTCAGAAAACAATACCAACAAGGAAAAGCAGACCAGAGCAGAGAGAGACCCGACTCTGACTCGACCAAGATCCAGAAAATTTTATCGTTGCTGCTTTGTAACTTGTCTTTCCTCTTAATTTCAGAAGGAAACCTGGGGGAGGACAAAAAGCAGAGTATCCCTCTGGCTCTGTGAGAAAGATGCCTCTGTGTCTTCGAATTCACATCCCAAATTGAAATGAATGATTATGCTGAAGAAGAAGAAGAAGAAGAAGAATAGTTACAAAAAGAAAAGAAAAAAAAATTGAATATGGCATTATAATAATTAATAAATAATTAAAAGCAAAAGCGAAGCAGGACTTTGTGGGGAAGGTGGAGGGGGGAAAAAGGAGGGATGATTGTGTAATGGTGGTGGACCGGAAAACGCAATGGAATCTTTGACAGAGATATAAGGTGGGAGAGATAAAAGAGACAAAAGCTTGGATCTTTAATCTTTTTTCTCAGACACACTCAACAAGTTTGGTTCCGTGAATAATCATTGATTTGGGATTTTAAATGCCAGTAATTTGTCATTTACTTGTGTTTCTTGAATACTGATAATGATCATACTACATCAATTGTCGCGTACAAGTATGAATTTATAATTATATTATAAATATGAAAGGGGGCGAGTTAATAGTGATCTGTGTTTGTTATGTGTTATTATGTGTAAAGCTGTGAAGGGATCTGAGAATAAACTGTTAAGCTTAACCACAAATTGCAATTTCATGTTTTTACCTAACCACCTATTCTCATTCTTTTCCATCTAATTTACTTCCCTTACAGCTCGGATTTCTGGTTTGTTCTGGTAATCTGTTATCCTATAAATACATATATAATATGTAACATGTCCATTAAAGAGGAGATAATGAAAAAGGATTTCCTATTTCTTTTTAATATTTAGATCATATTCCGTTTCTCTACGTTTAATTACCACATGTTCTGTCGAGAGAGAAACTTATAAGAGTTGGGTAAGTCTATAATCTCATCATCTCTTATTTAACCGCATGGATATTAATATGTAATATGTCCATTAAAGAGAAAATAGCGAAAAAGAATTTCCTCCAAAATTATCTTTTTAATATTTGGATCAGATTCAATCTCTCTACGTGTAACATCTGTTTTGTTGAGAGAAAAACTCAAGTTGGGTAAGTCCCATAAGCAAGTAGGGCCAATCTAATATCATCATCTCTTACTTAACCTCATGAATATAAAATATTAAAATCATGGTTTTCTTATAAGTTGTTATTATCAGGTTTTAATCTCATTATTGATTTTGACATGTATAAAACTAGGTTGTCCACCTAGACCGGAGGCCGTTATAGATGCTATAATAAAACTTCGTTGTTTAGTAACTTATAAGATAACCATGATTTTGAGTTCATCATTAATTCTAACATATATGCATATAAGGGTGTTTAATTTTTGCTTTATAATTGATTTTAACACATAGAAGAGTTTGGATATTTTTCGGATGCGGTTTATCTCATGTTCTTTTGCGGTCTATTACCCTCATTTCTCTTGAAATTACGCTGCTTTGGCACATACTAATGATGCCAGTCACTTTCTTTTTAAAAAAATAGCATTCAATATATGATATATTTTTTTTAATACCAATCAATACCGTAAAATATTTTTTTCAGTAACACTAACTATCAAACCACACATAATAATGATGCCGGTTACTTTCTTTTTTGAAAAATAGCATTTGATATCCTGTATTTTTTTTAGTATCAACCAATACCCTAAAATGTTTTTTTTAATAGCATTCACTATCCTATAATAATTTTTTTTTTCGCCCACTCACTACCCTAAAATATTTTTGAGTAAATACTCTTTCTAGTCCCTGACAAAAAACACGGACCTCATTTTGGTCCCTTACAAAAAAAATTGACCCTTATTTGTCCTTTTTATGGACTAAAAAGGACCTTTTAGAAATTTGTGAGGGATCAAAATGTCAACAATCGATTCTTATTCGTCCTTTTTATGAACTAAAAAAGACCCTTTTTTTATAAATGATCAAAATGGGGATCGCGTTTTTTGTCAAAGACCGTTAGAAAAGGGTATTTACTCAATATTTTTTAATATCACCCAATATCTAGCATTCAGCACCCTAAAATATTTTTTTTAGTAGCACTAACTTAGCATCCTAAACTAATTTTTATTGCATCTGGTACCCCAAATATTTTTAGGTAACACTCAGTGTTTTAAACTGATTTTTTGTACAATATTTTTGGGTGTTGGTGTACTAAAAATAATACTGAAAAAATATTTGGATGCTAGATATTGGGTGCACTAAAAATATATTTTAGAGGTGAGTCATGAGTGGATCAAAAATTATAAAATACTAAGTGTTATTAAAAAAATATTTCAAGATACTCAGTGGTCCAAAAAAAGAAAGAAGCCATGTTTATATTTTTCAATACAAAACTATGATTTCGACTCTTATAATTGATATAAGAGAAATCCAAACACACCCTAAAATTCCTCACTTCGCCATTAATTAAAATGATTTTATCCAAATAAATGTATTATATACATTATCCCTGAAGTATTTAAGTGTTATAGTAGACCGAGGTAGGATTGAAGACTGCCTTAGGAGAGGTTCCAAGGCAAGCCAAACCAAATGTGTGAGGAAATTAAAATAGTTAAAAAAGAAGAAGAAGAAGAAGTTGCACAGAGTTCAAGAGAAGTTGGACTACTAATAGATTTTCAATAGCACAGCTTTTGATAATGTATTATACTTTCCCTGCCACCAAAAATGTGAACAGGTGAAGTAACCAACTTACAAATGTCCAAAAAAAAAATATTAAATGTATTATGTGTAATTTATATTACATTATCTAAAATATTTCTTCAATCATTATTTCCCTCAAAAGCATCCTTTAATAAAAAGAATTAATAGAGATAGTGTAGAAAAAAATTATAAATTCAAAATTTAAAATGAATAAAGGTTTTTCATTTATCACCAAAATAAATTCTTCAGCTAACACATTCATTTAGGATCGAGGAAATATATTTTACATTGAATTATTAAATGCCACCTGGGATATTTAATATAAGGCTTAGTTAAAATTGAGGAGATTAAAAAAGTTAAATAAATTACTTCAAAGTATTTATATATATTAACTTTTTAAACTGATTTTGTTACTTATAAATTGAAATATAATCTAATAATAAACATACGTATTTTAGAAATTTAAATAAATTAAGTAGTTTATTTAAATTTTTTAATCTTTTCAAATTGATAAATTAGATCTTATATTATGGACCGAAATGTTGTTGTTGTTATTATTATTATTTTAAATAGAATATCAAGTTGAATATGCATTGAATGGAATACCATTTTTGGTTCTCATTAGATGAACCATTTCATTGTGGGAAAAAAACGATTATTTTTTTATAATATTATATTGGTGTCATATCTTAAATGTTTTCTTGTGGAGAGATATGTATTCCTTGGAAGCCAATCATAGTATGGGTCCTCGGTCCTCCGCCAACCTTTGTTTTCTCGGACAGCACATTGGAATGCCTACGTGAACAGGGAAGGCTCCTCGTGAAGCTGAAACAGACAAAGTTCACATAGTTAGTGTACGGAGCTCTCAAAGAGCTTCCCACCAAGTGAAGAGGTTCATCATAAGCCTGTCACACTTCGGACTTTTACGTATGCCCCAAACTTCTCACAAGAGCATATCCATATCCATATCCATAAATAATTAATGCAACCATTGTCTAATTTTGATAAAACAAATTTTGTTTTTTGTTTTTAATTAAAGGGGGCAGGCACTATTAGCCTAGAAGTTATGAGTGGATTCAAATCCGCAACCTCTCATTTGCATAAGAACTTTTATACTATTAAGTTACAAGATCATTAGTGATAAAACACAAAGAGATCCCAAGGAAAGAATTTAATTACTAAGAATACCCAATGATAAGTAAAGTGCTATCATTTCTTTCTTTGGAATTTGTCATTATTTGCTCTTAAGTTGTCATTGTGACTTATTAGTAATTAAGTCTTTTCTTAAGACCTCATTGCAATTCCCACGTAAAACATTTATATCCAACAAGTTTCATTTCTATGTTATTTTCTTGGGTTATTATTTGTTTCTTACAGTTTAATCGAATTATAGTTTTGATCCCTATAATTTTAAATTGTTAGTTTATATCTCTATAGTTTCATAAAGATGTGATCTCTTTTTAATGGAGGATCCCTATACTTTTAACAAGTTTTCGTTTTGGTCCCCATTCGTCCAAGAATGGGATATTGATTGAATCGACTTGACCTAGGAATAATGCCTAGGACTTATGTACCCTTTATAGGGATCAAAGTCCAAGTAGTTCAAAGATACTGGAGGTGTCAGCCAAAAAGCAGGTGGTGTGTGTGCTCTGTGACGGCTAAATTGTAAATAGCTAGAGAGAGTGTTTCATACCTTAGGGTTTACCATATATTTATAGCATGTACGTTAGGGTTAGGGTTTGGACTTGTGGGCCTCTTGTGCCTTTAAGCCCAAACATTGTGCCGTCATGTCTGTGTTATAGAGATTGTTTCTTGTTGGCCACATCTTGGATGAGCCTCATATTTGAGTCCATAACAGTCTCTATACTTGAACTTATACCATGTCATTATTAAATTATAAGGACCAAAACCAATGATATGAAACTATAAGGATTGAAACTAAAATTTAATCAAACTGTAAGAAACAAACAATGATATCAACCCTATTTTCTTTTTCCATCTTAAACTTAGGAACTACTCCCTTCGTCCCTATATATAAGATCATTTTTCTAATGGGCTTGTCTCTTTTTATAAAATCCCATTTGACGTTTTCTCAAGGGTTAGTTCCATCTTTGGTCCCTCAATTTACCCTCATTTTGGTTTTAATTCCTTAAGTTTCAAACCATTAGTTTTGTAAGATCTCGGCTATCACCCAAGAGGGGGTGAATTGGGTGTTTGATAAAAACTTTGGAACTTTGAAAATCTTTTCGTAACTTAACTTCGAAAGTAGTTTGTATGACAATAATGATTTATAAAACAATAAACATTCATTCAAACATATATCGAGAATTTAAGAGATAAGGGAGGAGAATATGCAACCGAGATTTATGCGGTTCGGCCCAATCCTTGACCTACGTCCAGTCCCCAAGCTCCAGTTGAGATTTTCAATCCACTATCTTCTTTCAACTTGATTACACATTCTGTACTTGGAGTAATCCTCTCACTAGGATTCACTCCCCCTTACAAATTGTAATCAATATACCTACTTGATTACACACTCTGTACTCGAAGTAATTCTCTTACTAGAACTTACTCCCCTTACAAGCTGTAATCAATACAATAGGTTTTCCACTCAAGATCACCCAACCTTGAGTAACTCTCAAATAGAATGATAAGATGATTACAATAAATCTTCTCTCTCAGAAGTGAATGAATAAACAAAGTGAAGTGCAATATAAATTATCTCACTCTCTATGATAAGCTATGTAAACATTGAAAACAGTATGAGTAGTATGAAAATCGAGTATGAGCATTTTGAAGATGTAGGCTTGTGTCTCTCGTTTCTTGTCTTGAATCTGTCCTCTTTTATAGGTAGTTGCAATTTATGACCGTTGAGAAACTCTTCCGAGATAAGAATATGACCGTTGGAAATCCCTCAAAAGTAGCCGTTAGGGTTTCAACAACACATTCAATGTTTCGACACAAATTTGACATTTTGAAGATTTGCATCTAATCCTTCGTTTAATCACCTAAAACTTGTCCACAAATGATATAAATAATGTTCGAAAGTAGTATAAGTCATTTGGGTAATCATCTGGATGTTTATCAAAAGAATCAAGATTTTCGAAACGGTGATTTTCTGAAGCAGAGATGAAAACTCGAGTTTTCATTTGTAAAACTCGAGTTTAGAGGTTGTTGCTTTACTCGCATTCCTCTCTCGTTCGATCAAAACTCGAGTTTTGGTTTCACAAACTCGAGTTTGGAAGATGCTCGAAGTTCGCGCTCTCTGTGTGATGGAAACTCGAGTTTCCACTAATAAAACTCGAGTTTGGACGAACTTTTGGACTTGGTTGCTCTCTATAACCCGAAAACTCGAGTTTTGTACTTACAAACTCGAGTTTTCACTTTGTTGAGCCTTCTTGAACTAACTGTCAACTTTTGAAGATCATATCTCCCTGGTATGAACTCTGTTTTGGTCCTTTCAACTGTTGATGGAAAGCTCTGTGAGTCTACTTTCATATGCCACTGATTTCAGCTCAATCGGATTTGTAGTTTGTGAGATACACTCAAAACATTGAAGCTTGGTTTGCTGTATGGCGTGGATTTCACTTGTCAACTTCCACAATTCATAGCTCCTTGATCTGAACTCGTTTAGGACTTGAATTTTATATCAAAATGACGCATTGGGAGTCTGGTTTTATAAAAAATTGGTTTCATATTAATTTGATATTTGGTTTAGGAGATATCATCAAATTACCAGACGTCGCCTGTGCTGAATGTGAAACAGAGTGGAGCTGAAGAGCTGATGACCGTTGGAAACTCGAGTTTCCACTTGGAAACTCGAGTTTTCCTAGTCCAGAGACGCCAGAGATGATAAAGACACTTGTTAACTCGAGTTTTGAGTCCTAAACTCGAGTTTTCTCATACCAGAGGAGCAAATCATTGTAGCAAAGCAGGAAACTCGAGTTTTGGGTTGTGAACTCGAGTTTTCTCATCCTGAAGCGATTTTTGCTGACTTTAACTCTGAATTGAGCCATTCCAACTTCCATATGATCTTGGAGGCTTCCAGTATCACATATAAGAACATATAGTGCAAGTTCTTCTTTCTTTAATCTCTTTTCTTGATCAATCTCCATTTTTAAACTTTGCATCTACAACAAATATAAGAATTAGTCAAAGTAGAAGATAAATGTAGTATGCAACCTTTTTGCTCTTAAGAATGACATCTATATAAGACATCATCAAAACTAATCGTATCTAACAAGTTTTAGTCCTTCTAAAGACAAAATGTCCAAGTTTTTATTGTGTTACAAGGACCAATGTTTTAAACGAAATAAAATTTAAGGGACTAAAACCTATGGTTTGACCAACAGGGGTTGGCACAAGTAGTAAGCGGCTTGGATCGCTTAAGCAAGGTCTCGGGTTCGAGCCTTGTGAATGCAAAAAAAAACCCCCGCTGGGAGACTCTTCCACCATAGGTAGGTGCGCAACGCAGGTCGGATCCGGATTAGTCGAGGCGAAACTCTAGTGAACCGGGTGGGCAACAAAAAAAAAAAAAAACCTATGGTTTGAAATTTGAGGGACTAAAACCAAAATAAGGGTAAACTTAAGGGACCAAAGATTATGTTAACAATTTTCTCAATAATAAATGCATTTGTACCCATTTTGCCTTCATTTCCCCACATTTTTATTTACTATACATTTTTCTCATCATTAACTACTCTCTCTCTCTCTCTCACATTTATAAATAAGGGTATCTTTGAAAAAAATTATATTTCTTACGTATTTATTCCTTTTAACAAATTTTAACTGTTTTATAGCATCTTGTGATTTGATTGAAAATACCTTATATATATATGGATGGAGGGAGTATATAATTTACAAATATTAAGAAAGTGATTAATTTTCTTATTGTCAAAATATATTTGTTTTTTTCTAAAATATTCTCTTTAATAATGTATTGGAATTACCCGTTGATGAAAACAATGTTAATATGTGTAGTTAATCAATAGGGATAATTTATGTATTAAAAAAAAACTATAATTTTAGAAAACATAATTGATTGATTTCTTACATCTAGAACTAACATAGATTGCTTAACTAACTCCTACATTTAGGATCAAATAGAGTAATTAAATCTGAGTATTTTGAAATCGATATGGCGCATATTCAGACTAAAACAATGTGGGAGTACCAACAAACTGTTGTTTGAGGTTATAAGTAACATTACATTGTAAGGAGAAGAATACAAAGTTGAATTTCAGGAAATACACTTATTAAGAGAGATGAAAACTTTTGTATTAGTCACCAAAGGGATTATAGCCTTGATCAAATAAAAAAAAGTGTAAATTATCAAGCTACTAAAATTATTCCTGAAACTTGTCCTCATCTGATGATTGAGCATGAAAGTATATCTTCACTTTTGAGTTTTCTTTCCATTAAAGGTATAATTTTCAAGGCGATACAATTGTTGTCCAAAAAGATGTAATTGTCATTTTTTTCTTTAAAAAAAAAATGAGTTAACTAGATGCTGAAATGATTCATTAAAAAACTTATGTGATGGATGCACTTATGTTGATGAAAGTTTCAAGGCTGTTCAATTTGTACTTACTATTGGTTGTCCCAAAGGCAAAATGTACGTCTTGTTCTTGTTTATATTATTATTATTATTATTATTTATACTCTAATGTACTCGTTAGTTTACTTGCACGGCAAATTTGTTTGTAACTAAACGGTAAACCCTTCTCAATTAAGGGAAAAATGGGTTTAATATGATTTCATGATGTATACAGCTTGTTATGCAAAATTTGCAAGACGATGGTTGGGGAGGCAAATATTATCAATTTTAATTTATTAGCAAAATTGTTCAATCAATATAAATTAATATAAAAGTTAAAAATTAAAATCTATGACAAGTTATAAAAGTTATAACTCATTCTACGACAAACACACATAAAACCTAATTATGAAAATTAAAAACATACGTCTTAAAACTTAGGCTCCTCTTTCCATTTCTGGGTTAAGCTAACATCCAATAAATTGATGCAAATTATTTCTAGATGAAAGAAAGCATGCAGGTAAAAAATAGGGAAAATCACTCTTGAGCTACATGACGTTACTTTCAATTTTTAATTTAGTAGATGTGTATTTATTTTTCTTATTAAATCTTTTAAATTTTACTCTTTAGCACGGCTATCACGCAACTTTGCTCTGTTAGCATTGTTAGCCCTGTTATAGAAGCTAATTGTGCTATCAGAGTAAGACTAAAGAATTTAATAAGGAGAGAAAAAAACACACAACTATCAAATTAAAAATTGAAGGAAATTATGGGTATTTTAAGAATAGTTTTCCAAAAAAAAAATACACAATTTAATGTGAGATTGTAATAGACATAGTTAAGAAATAAAACAACAACAACATTCTTTACTGAAAGCCCGAAGCAGCAACTGCAACTTCTATGCATGAGAGAGTCCTTCCTCCCTCCAACAGGATTTATTGCTTCATCTTCCAATTGCATTTATCAAGCTATCAATTCATTGATTTCTCGTTTTAAGTTTGATAGAGTTCTTTTGATCAAAGAATTGAATGTGAACTTTACTAGTTTCATCAACTACTGCTTCACTGTCTATGCAGATTTGTGAAGCAGAGAGTATTTTTGTACAAAATGTTTTATTCCATCTTTTATGGAATGCATTTGACTTTCTTTCCAAATAAAACAACAGCAAGGCTTAAATATTGAAGGAAGGAAGTATTTCCAACTGTCTCAAAATTGAGAAGGGTATTTAAAATTTCCATTATTGCTTTACCATTAAGCTTGGTCCATATTACTCTCTCTGGTCATAATTATAAGATATATTTACCTAGGAGAGATCTAAGATAGTAGTTAAATTAGCTAATTATTTGTTTTCTCAAAATGCTCTTGTTTAAAATTTAAAATGACATCCAATTACTCTGATACTTTGTTATTTGTCAGACCTCTTCTACCTCAAACACGACTTCTCCGAGCTCTCACACGTGTCCAACGCCATAATCTCTCTCAACATGTCTATTCTTGGAAGTTGGAAATGTAATTTAATAGTGATGCCATTATTAAATATGACAAAAGCTGCTCAAAACTATTTTATTAAAAAAATAAAAAGCAGCAGAACTAAGGTGTATGTGACATTAATGAGTTGTAAACATTACTCACTATATAGAATTATAGGTGCATTATTAAAGTATTATTGTGTTTAAGGGTATTTTGGGAAGAAACTGAAAAAAATTAAAACTTTGTCCTATAATTAGGACTAAGATCAATTCTCAAATGTTGTCTTATAATTAGAATCGAACGGAGTAAGATTTATGGCAACCACAAGAATGATCATGTAGGAAAAATTAAAAACCAGTAAGCCTACACAACTTCATAGGCACAATAAAATGCAACAAACAAAAAAGCAGCTTAAATCTTCTATCCAATTCTGGTGCAACAACAATATTACTTTCATCAATACTTATAAAAACAAACGAGAAGAATCTGTGTCAAATTCAGATTAGGAAATAAAAGTATAAGAAGGAAATGCAGATGCAACAATATTACATGCATTAGTACTTATAGAAATCCATCAAAGCACAATGAATGAAGGCTATGATGATCAATGCACAGGTTCAACCTTATTCAATCACAATGAAGAAGATGACATATTCAAACTGGGTGTTCATTCCAGTCATGTTTATTTAAAAAGAATCATGAGAAGAAGTCGGTGCTGCCTCAGGATTCAGATTGATAACTCAGTCTTGGATCCAACCTAATTTGATCACAAGTAACAAGATATGCAAATTGAGTATCCATTGTTGATATGAAAATTGAATTACCAACGCATAATTTCTTTCCAATCATGCTTATTTATTGGAACAATACTGGATATATTCATTCAGTTAAGAAACTTACAAACAAACAAAAACCAGTCATGGTTATTTGAGAAGCATAATGAGAAGAAGTTTGTGTAGCTTCAGATTCAGACAGACAACTCATGCTTGGACACAAGGATGCCATCATTATCAGCATACAACCATTCTCCTTCATGAATCAGAGCTCCTGCAATATAAACAGAAACATGCATTTCGCCAGTTCTTTTCTTGTTTGATTTTAGCGGATGCGTCGCCAAGGCTCTCACACCGATGTCACATCCATTGATCTCATCAACATCTCTAATGCATCCATTCACCACAATCCCAGCCCACCCATTGTTTTGAGCTATTTGCCCCAAGTTTCCCCCCACCAAAGCACATCTTATGCTTCCTCCTCCATCTACCACAAGAACTCTTCCTTCCCCTTTTGTTTCAAGCAGCTCCCTCACCAACACATTGTCCTCAAACACCTTCAGTGTCACAATGGGACCTGAGAATGCTCTCCTTTGACCATAACTCTGGAAAATTGGTTGCAACACACGCAATTCACCAGTTGGTACATGTTTTCCATTTGAATCACAAATGTCTGCAGTTGCTAAAGAGGCCATATTTCTAATGCAACACACTACAAATCACACAAGCAAGCAAACATGCATTCATATGGTTTCCAGTTCTGAAAATTTCACCAAGAACACTAATGAAGGAGGAAAAGCCAAACTAACCTTGACCAAATCTATAACTGATGTTACAGACTGAAGTAAATGAAACGTGTGGGTGTGGGACGGGGATGCTCGTGCTGGGTCTCAAGCTTCCACGATATGAAATGGGAGTTATTAAACTTCTGAATCTGGCGATGGTGGTGAGTGAATTACTACTGCAAAAGAAAGTCATGCTCACTGCAATTTGAAGGATAAACTGCTTCCAAGTCTAATATTAGGCAGAGCTAATAAGATTTGGGAGGTCAAGAACAAGATTGCTTGAAAGCCTTTATAAATGTTTAAGATTATGGGCAGCAATTCTCCTAAAATGAATACAAAAATGACTGAACAGGTAATACAGACTTCAATTTCAAGCTAGGTAGGTCAAAACTGTTGAAACATAAAAGCGAACTGTAAATTTACCGGTTCAAGAAGACGATGGTGGATGAGATTTAAGATACAAAGAAGTACAAAGATAAGGGTTATGAAGGCAGAAGATTACCTGGACGAGAAATGAGGAATAAGTTTGAATGAATAGTATCTTCAGATCGCCAACGCCTTCACCGGCGGGCTGCTCTCATCAACTGAAGATATTTTGTTCTCTCACCGAACTTTCTCTATATTTTCTTTGATCGGTTTCAGTGGTGGAGATGACGAGGGATAGTAAGAAAAAGATCATGGGAGAAACCAATCCGATTTTCGCCAGGCTGAGCAAGAAGCCGCAACCCGGAAAAAATCGGCCGCTCTTGTCCGGAAGCACACTAGATTCTCCTTTTTTTCCTTATCTGCTTCTTACATATCTATCCGTCTAATTAGAGGTCAGAGGAGAGACATTTTTTTAACATTTATTTATTTAAATTAAATTATATGCTACTTTTTAGTATGCGTTTTTTGTATCAAATATCTCAAAATAATTAGTTTAATATGTATTCAGAAATATTTGTCATATAATACCAAGATCCTAAAAACTAATTAATTTGATATATGAGTGTGTTTTTTTTTTTTCGTAAAACAACATATAATTTAATATATATATATATATATATATATAGTGGTATTAAAATTTGTTTTTTTGTGTACGCACAATTAGTTTTTGATTTTTTTTTTTAAAAGAAAGTTTTAAATGCATTAAAAAACAAAAAAAATATAGACAAAAAAAGAAAAGAAAATTTCAACTTAACATAGAAAAATAATAATCAAGAATCAACTAAGCTATTACAATAAAACAATTACCAAAGTATTCTTCGATTCTTCATTCTTTAAAAATATTGAATTATATCTTCATCATTAATCTTATATATCACATGCAAAAGGTTTATAGAATGAGAAGAATATGTAATGGTGGAGAAATTGTCCAATCTTGACAGGTGACAAATTTTCCCAGTCAATAATCAGAAGAATTCGTGGAGGTAGAGATCATACATGAATCAAACAAGTAAAAGGTATATAGAATGAGAAGTTGACCATGCAAAAGAGTTAAAATCAACATTATGTTTTAAGAATACGGCCTCTCCATAATTCTGGAGAGGAAGTAGCACCCAATCGTTACAACTCCATGAAAGGAAGCAAGAGAGTTTTTAATAAATAGATTTCCAAAGCCACAAGAAAACCAAAGAAAGAAAGAGATGATTTCACTTTGAGAAGGTAGCTTGTGCTTATGATTTAAAAAACAATGTCCGCATAATTTGACTACACACAATTTTTTAATTTTTAATTTAAAAAAAAGTAGCAAAATTTATGTCTGCACTTAGCCCCACTTGCAACAACATGGCTCCGCCCCTATATATATATATATATATATATATATAATATCTTATTTCTCTAATTAGAGGGACAAGTATGTAACAAAGCACATAAGTGAAAGTAGCTCCTAATGTGAACCCCTTTTGTCCACACCAAAAAGAACCCAAAACATGTCCATTTAAGACTTAAATTGGAAGTTACAAACATGCATTCAAGCTACCCGTTTGACTATATTATTATTTTATTATTATTATTATCAATTATTGTATTTTTTTAATTAATTATTCTATCTCACCCTCACTCACTCCCTCCCTAATCTCTTTTTTTTTTTGGGGGGGGGAGAGTAAAGACTGGATATCATTCTCATTAAAGAGACATTACAACAAAAATTAATGAAAACCTAACTTTTATCAACCTTTGTGTCTTGAATAAAAGGAGGAAGTTGACCAAAGAGACAAAAATTACCATATAACCTACGAGAGTGTTTTGCTAATCGATCCGTAATAGTTATAGCCTCTCGTAGACATGAGTGACTATAACTTATCAATCCCTATGAAGAATTAATCAAATATCATCCATTATGTCCTTAAAAGGATAATCCCTCTCACAACCTATAACAGTATCATTGTAGCTTCTATACAATCAGTGAGTAAAACAATATTCCTGATCCCTTTAGACCAACATAGATCAAATCCATCAATAGAACATCTCATCTCAGCAATAACTGGTTTTCCATAATGCATGTAAGTGTACTACTACTACTACTACTATTATTATTATGCATCAAATTTTGTAGCGACAAACACATGTTTTCAGTATATTGTTGTAATTTAAACACATATTAATTCAAGCGCAATTAGTCCCCCTCTCTCTTCAATGACATGGCAAGAAGAATGCATATAAAATACCATAGATATTGGGGAAAAGTTGAGAAAATGAATACATTATGTTATGTAACTTTGAAGATTATAAATGTAGAATGATAGATGATGTTTATTAGGGCTGTGTAATGGGCTAATCAATAGTCAGCCCACAGCCCACCCAGCCCATTTGACATAGGCTTCAATGGGCATTTAACGGACATGGGCAACCAATAATGCATTTTTTTCCAAAAAAAAGAAAAAACTCAATATGCAGTTGCACTTCTATTACATTATTGCAACCGATTTCTTAATATAAATCACAACAAACATTAATAATAAAGCACCATAACCCTCATTATTCATCATGGAAACCACACATTAAATGACATGCCCAAAGTTATCAACATCAACCTCCTTTTATTTGGGAGGACTTTTGTGTAGCCAATTTTGAGTACATATGAGTGCCTTAGCCATCTTTGAAGATAAGGAGCTTTTAAAAGTATCTAGTACTCGAACCTTAGTACTAAAAGCGTATTTTGAAGGCACTATGGAGATTGATGCATCCTATAAATCATGTGCAATCAAATTTAGATTTTTATACTTCTAAGCATGCACTTTCCACCATACCAAAAGGTCAAATTTTGGTTCACAATATTCAACTAAATTGGCTTGAAGAGATTCATGCACCTCTGAAAGCTGCTCAACCCTCTTAGTCACAGTCTTTACATTGGCTAAAAACTTCTTTAATGTCTGATCAATGGTAGACAAGGACATTTTAGTTTCAACCTATAGAACTAAAACATTTCTAGCATAAACACTATTATCTACTTGCTCTCATGCTGACTTAGACTAAGATCAGATACTTTATTATAAATACTGAAGCTATGATATAAGCCATGCAAGATATCCATAATATGTTTCAACTTGATTTCACACCGTATCTCATCAGGAAAAATTGCTTTCAAAGAAACTTTGACTTTACCTTATATATAATATAAGGGAAAAGTATTTATCCAATCACTGGAGATAAGTTATCTCTAGTGACCCCTAAAACTACATCGTTCTAAATTAATGAGGGGTGTGTTTGTAATTTTAGGTGAATTAATGAAGGGTGCAAAATTACGGAAACATCCCTCATTAATCTAAAATGACGTAGTTTTAGAGGTTACTGGAGATAACTTATTTCCAAGAATCGGAGAAATCCTTTACCCATAATATAATATAATATATTTATATTTAAATATATATTTTATCTCACTTATGTGAGTAAGTGAGATATAATTAAATTAATATGGGCTCTTTTGCCTAACTTTATACCTAAATATATAAAATGTGTGTGCAAACACACACATTAGCATTGGCTGATAGCTTTTTGAGGGGGTGAATTGGGTGTATGATAAAAATTCAGGAACTTTGAAAATCTTTTCGCATCTCAGTAAATGCAATAAGTATGACAGTAATGAGTTATAAAATAACAGTCAAATATTCAAATGAACATATACTGAAAATATGAGAAATTAAGGAAGAAAATATGTGAACTGTGATTTATCCTAGTTCAGCCTAATCCACGATGACCTACTGATGAGCACAATTTGTACCATGTTTTCCCTATACTTATTGACTGAATTAAATGTTAAATACAAGCTTAACTGCAGATAATCTAAGCAAAAAGGCATACATTCATGGTATAGGGACTAAAGAGGAGAAATCATTTGCATATACTAAGAATGGAACACTTTACGTTATTTTTAAGGGAAATCATATAGCAGGGCTGATACGATGCTATAGCATTCTGACAGTGATTCGAAGTGCAATACAAGGCATCCCGAATGCTATAGCAAAGTAAAGGACGTAATGCTATGCGGCATATTTTCTGACTGTTTACCCAGATGATTTTAGGAATAAATAAAGGGCAATATTGATAGATATGTTGCTGATATAACGGAATAGAAGATGCGGAGGATCGGAACTAAAAGATTTGGAGAATCCCACAGAATCAACAGAAGCAATCTACTCGGATCAAGAGATATGATAGATCCCGACGGATTAGGAAAGGCTCAGCTCGCTGTAGCTTACGCCGCAAGAAAATTCTGATTATAAAAGGAAACAGCAGCGCCAACCCTAACAGAGTCGGAGAGCCCTAGAACAAGATTCTAACTTTCGGCAGACTCAAGAGAAGAGTGAGAGAGGTCATAAGAGCACGAGATTTCCAGACAACCTAGCATCCTTCCCTACAGTACGACGGAACGAAGAAGACGTGGAGTGGTGACGTGACAGGACCTCGACCACGCCGTCGGAAATTCCATCAAGCTTTCTATTTTCCTTTCTTTTTATCTTTGTTTTCTCGATCATGGGTCAATCTGTTAGTGTCTGTTTTATGCGTCCCTCATCAATCATGAACTGAACTTTATATGGCTGGATGAGGATGAATCTTTAAGTGTTGAATGAACCTAGTTGCAATTTCTTAATTCAATAAATTTGGTTTGCGTATCGGTGTTCTAATTACTAGTCGGTTAACGGAAGTTAAGGGCTAGATGTGTGGCCTCGGCTTACTGGCAAGGAGTTGGGGTTAGACCTCTGAAAAACAGTGTTTGCTAGGCGGCTTGTGTACGGCTAGACCTATTATTGTAGGCTTCAGGAATGGGCCTACCTCTCATAACCATAACACCCTGAGCGTAGCACGGATCTTCTGACTAGAAAGTTGCCATAGGAATATGGAAGGAGTATAGTTAGCATCATAAGTATCGAACGCGGAAGCTTCGGTAGACTATAGAGGTAGGTTAACCAAATAGCTTTGCAAATGGTAGCTATCTTTGTAGCAATTGCGAAGCCGCATGTACGATCTAGATGCTATAGCATTGGGTAGAGCAACTGAGGGAGTGATGCACTTAAGGATGAGTCCGAGTCCAGCCCTAACTTCTCACCGATATCTTCTCTCGTTACGGTTATTTTGTTTACGTTTGCTAGTAGCATAAGCACACAACCCTCACAACCATTATATTTACTTCATGCTTTCACAACTGTCATAGCAATTGCGCGTCACTCCTCGGTATCTCAGTCTCTGTGGGACGATACTCTACTTACTCTTTATTACTTGTTCGACTGGTTCACTTGCCATCAAGGAATTCGACCAACACCTATGTCTATTCCCTAGCTCCTCTTAAGATTTCAATCCATTGTCTTCCTCAAGTTTCAACTAGGTACTTGAGAAACACTACAATCCCTCAAGTTTAACTAGACACTTGTACAAACTTTCAAATCTCTCATTGAGATGAAGACTCCCTCTTACACACTATAAGGATACAATCTGTTCCCACTCAAAATCACCCAATCTTGAGTAACTCTCAGATAGAATGATTACAATGAAGGTATACTTCTCCATAAATGAAGTAGATAATGATAAACACTGAATTAAAAGATAGGAGTAGGATTATAGAGCTTCAAAAACTCAGAGTATCACATTGTAGGCATAGGCTCTCTATATTTGTTTTCGTTTCATTGGTTTCTCTGTCTTGAATACTTCTTTATTTATAGGCAACTGTCATTTGTCCGCTGTGAGCATTTGTTTGTTGGAGAGAAATAACCGGTTAATACCTTTTAACTGTTATGTCATCGATGAAGAACATTTAATCGTTGAGCACACTCTTCTTGTTTTAGAATAAGACCATTGTGAAGCTTTAAGCTTTCCGTTGTGAGTGATCAAACTATATGTTAGATTGATGAAGCTTTTACTAGACACAAACCGAAGTTGTTGGAAGATTTTGAGGTTTGACCGCTTTCACATCACTGCAATAGATCTCCATACAACGTCCCTTTGGTCTCTGCAATTGCTTAAGGTTGGGTTGCTTTTGCTTTGCCTCAATTGCCTCTTTAGAACATGTTCAATGATCTGCATTGACTTCGCTTGTGTTTGCACTATTTATATGATTTCATTTAATGTTCTAAACAGAGATTTGCTTTTGTGATTTGGCACGTAATTCTTTAAATTAAACATCTGAAACTCATTAACAAATGTGTTTAGAAGCATTGATAACAATAATGAGTAATAATAAGAAGTTATAGAATGATAATAAATGATTTTGAATTTACGAAGAGGACAAATTTTCCAGTGCTGAGATTTTTAATCAATACTCGGGTACTCTTCAGTATACTCGAGTACCTTAAATTTGCTCAAGTAAACTTCTAAATCTCACATATCATCAGAGTGTCAAGCCTTTCCTCACACTCGATTGATCTTGTGCAAAAAAAAAAAAGCTCCACAATGCAGTGACTTTCAAAAATGCAAGAATATTAGCAGCACAAAAGTTAAATTCCAGTAAGCATAACACCTTCAATAGAGCTCCAAAATTGGCAAAACACCTATCCCCATAAAAGCTCTTTAAGTCTTCTTTCCAATGCAAAAAGAACCAACTCCAAATTCATTATATGCTGAGCATTTCGATTAGATTAATAGAAGCTGCTCATAACCAACGTTTTTGCAACATCCTGAACTAATTGTGAACTTCAAAAAAACTCACATATCTCCCAATTGATCTTTGTTTTCTGTGATCTTGATGTTTTTGAAAAATCTTAATTCTACTATATATCTTGCCTATATAATTTCCTCTCAGATAGTTTTGTCTAGCATAAGGGAGATCAGCACTTCCTTCCATAAAGCCCTTCATACGGAGCCATTTGAATGCTCGAATGATAACTTTTCTTGTATGCAAATTCTACAAGTTGAAGGAATCGATCCTAGATTCCTTTGAAATCTAATTCACACACTATCAACGTATCTTCCAAAGATCTATATTGTTCTTTTTGTCTCATTCGTCTGTCTAAGGATGATAGGTCGTACTAAATCGAGTTTGGTACCCAAAGCCTCGTGTAATGATCTCCAAAACTTGGAAGTAAATTGAGGATCTTGATCAGAAATTATGTTCTTTAATGTATAATAAGTCTTAATTTTGCTATATATTTCATATGTCATCGTTTCGGGCTCAATTGGATGTGTATTTTGTGAGATACACCAAAAATACCCAACCTATGTCTCGCAATATGGCATGAATTTTAGTAGCAATTTTGAAATAGCATATCTCCTTCATATGAACTACTTTCAACTTGATTTTGGTGTCTATGTGACGCATTAGGACTCTAGTTTATGTTGGATATGATTAGTTTTTATGATGTCAAATATATATGTCAAATATTAAGAGCAAAAAATTTGCATAGTATATTTATCTCCTATATTGACTAACTACTATATTTAATGTATATTATTAGACTAAGTTGAATAATGAAGATTGATTAGAGATGATATTGAAGAAAGAAGAACTTGCTAAATTTATAAGAATATCAATATTCAAGTCTCTATGATTAAAAGGAAGTTGGAATGACACAATTCAGAATTAAAATAAGCAAACTCAAGCTCCACGATGAATTGTAATTAGCTACAGTAATTTTCTCCTCAGCTACAGTGATTTCCGAGTGCAAAAGTTTAGAACTCAAATTCTGAAATTCAAAACTCAAGTTTGCAACTCGAGTCAACCATTGAAAACTCGAGTTTCGATTACTCTGTTCGTCCGTTCAAAGCATTCTACTTGAGCGAGCTTTGGTTATTCAATGATATTTCCTAAACTAGAGATCTCGATTGAGTTGAAACCAACTTTTTATGAAATTAGGCTTCCAATGCATCATTTTGAAATCAAATTGAAGCCCAAAGAAGTTCATATGAAAGAGCTATGAATTTTAGAAGTTTCCACATGAAATTGTGCTACACAAGAGACCCACTTTAGTATTTTGGGTGTATTTCACAAACTACACATTCAAATGAGTTGAAACTGATAGCATATGAAACTAAACACAAATACCTTTACAAAACATCAAGAATACGGAAAACAAACTGGAAGATATATGAGTTCCTGAAGTTAACAATCAGTCCAGGATGTTGCAAAAACTCTGGTTAAGAACAGCCTTAATTAATCTAATCATAACGGTCAGAATGCAATGAGTTTGAAGATGATTCTTTTTGCATTGGTAAGAAGACTTAAAGAGCATTTTGGGAATATGTGGTTTTCCAAATTTGGAGCTATATCGAAGATGTTACGCCTATTGGAATTTGACCCTTGTGCAGCCAACGTTCTTAAGTTCTACATTATGAAAATTGCAAAGAACTCTTGCTAACACTCATATTTTGGAACAAACAGAGGTAACACTTGAGTTTTTCTAAATAAAACTTGAGTGCCAGGGTAATACTTTAAATACTCGATCATGTACTTTAGCAAACTTGAAGTTTCATTTTATAAAACTTGAGTTGGTTAAATGAAACTCAAGTTCTGAAAGTTTGATGTTTTTCAATTGATTGTTATCTCATAAACACTTTTCTACCAAACTTTCAGAAAGGCCAAAACTCGAGTTACGATTGGGCAAGCAACTTAGAGTTTGTTAAATGAAACTTGAGTTCGGGAATTTGGCTCTTTTGCCAATCTTTTATCAAAACTCGAGTTCAATTGAGCAACTCGAGTTCCTCGTTAGATTTGCATATCAAAAAGCCAGTTTTGTGTCGCCAATATAACTCTTTTATGTCAGTCTTTGTTCGAGAACAAAAGCGGAGTTATGAAAACCAAACTCTAGTCAAGCAACTCAAGTCAAGATAAACAAACTTGAGTTTTGCTACTTCGATAAGTTCATCATCGTCTTCGTAAAATTCAAAATCCCTAACTATCAACTAGTGACTTCAGATTATCACTCATTATTATTCTCAATATTTTTAATCATGTTTATTAACGAGTTTCAGATAATCAAATGAATGATTACTTCCAAATCCTCAAAATGTCATAGATGTGTCAGAACATTAAATGCTGCGACATAAAACAGAGCCTACACCAAAAGTTATTTAGAGTAGTTCAAATGATGATTTTCTGAGACACCCATTCCTGTGAAAGTGAAAGGGACCCAACCTAAATAGAACAAATGGATTTTGTGTTGAAGCAAAGCAAAAACGATCGAATCTCGCTTTGTGCCAACAATTCTGAAATATGACTAACCGTAAAGCTTCCGAGTCTAACGATAGTTGATCACTCACAACGGAAATCTTGAAGCTTCACAAAGGTGTTATTTTAAATTAAGATGATTGTGCTCGATGATTAAATATTCTTCATCAACGACAAAATAGTTAAAATGCATCAATGATTATTTCTCTCCAATGCACGAATGCTCACAACGGACAAATGATAGTTTCCTATAAATAGAGAAGCATTCAAGATAGAGAAACCAATGAAATGAAAACAAACACAAAGAGCTTATGCCTACAATGTGATACTATGAGTTTGCAAAGCTTTGTAATCCTACTCTCATCTTGTACTTCAGTGTTTATCATCCTTTACTTAATTTAAAGAGAAGTATACCTTCATTGTTATCATTCTATCTGTGAGTTACTCAAGATTGAGTGATCTTGGGTGAGAAACCGATTATATCCTTATGGTGTGTAAGGGGGGAGTATCTCGGTGAGAGATTTGTGAAAGACTGCACAAGTGCCCGGCTAAACTTGTGGGATTGTAGAAGCTTCTCTTGTGACGAGATTAAACAAAAATATAGTCGATTGAAAATCTTAAGTGGAGCTTGGGGACTGGACATAGGTCATCAAGGATTAGGTTGAACCAGTAAAAATAACAGTTTTCATATTCTCTTCCCTTACTTTTTATGTTTCTAACACATACGTTTTGACTAACCGACTATGAATTTGTAATTCATTTCTTCCATACATTTTGTTTTTACAAAGATGCGAAAAGAATTGTAAAATTCTTAAGTTTTTATCTCGAAACCCAATTCATCCCCTTCTTGGGTGTCGTAGGTTCTAACATTGGTATCAAGCTCGGCTCTTGTTTAAAGGACTTAACCATCTCAAGAGTTAGCAATGGCTAATTTTAGGTGTTGCTTGTTTTCGAAGGTTTTGATAATACCATTCCAACTTTTTAAAAGATATTAGTTTTTGGTTCGAAAAGTTATAATGACATCGTTTATAAAATACTTTGAGTTTGATATGTAGAATGTTTTTAAAATCGCCTTTGATTTCAAACCAAGAAATGATTGGACAGAAAAAGAGAAGAAAATGTTTTTGCTGAACATTAGAGCAATGAAAATCCTATATAGTGGTTAACCGAAAATGATTTTGAGAAAATTAAATTTTGCTCTAGTGCTAAAGAAATTTGTGATACTCTTGATTCTATCTATGCTTTTAATAAATGTGTTGAAGTTGAAAGTATTGATAGTTTATCTTAGACTATAAGCCATATGTCCACGATTGATGAACAAATGGAAGTTGAGAATGAAGAAGGTGAAATCAAAAAATGCTTCCACAATCCAATGAAAATAGAAGAACAAGAGAAAGATGATTCTCGGGAAGAGCTCATCATGCATGATTATGATGAATCTTTATCTGGAGCTCAAGATGCTATTATGGTAAAAATTTCCAATACTTCTTATGTGTTTAAGAAAACAATTTTGAAAAATTGCATAAAACTATTTTCCAAACAACTATTGATTCTGTTGTGAAAAATAAAAATGTTTTTAGTAAAGCTGGAAAATCATGTGGGAAAAAAGAATTTACAAATATGAGTCATTTTATATCACATACACTCGACTAGTACAATATTTGCAAAAGTGTTTATAATATGCATCATTCTATCGTTTGCAATTATTATGAAAATCTAGCCATATTTCTCATACATGTTATATTAGGAGAAATTCTAATGTGAGAATTAAATATGTTTGGGTTCTGAAAGGATAAATAAGGTTTAATACTAACATACAAGGACCTAGTATAAGTGGATACCAAAATGTCCATCTAGTGCCTTGTGTGTGCAGTTTGACTCGAAAAAGAATGGACATAAGGGTAAGGAGAAGAGGAAGAAGAATCCACTAGTTTATCATGATCCTAAAAGGAGATTCACGTCTGTCCAGAGAATTTGTGGAGAAGTTATTGCTGCAACATTATGGTCAAATCACAAGAAGCAATGGACACCCTAATAGAAACACCTTCCACCTCAAGAATAAACTATCATAGAGTACTGTTCAACTATCTTGAGGAGAACAAGAAAAGGAGAATCTCTCAAATATCAAATAGAAGACCATTGAAGTCTATTATACTTTGAGAGAGCTTTGCAGACACCCATTGGAAAACATATGAAGAATCAATGTGACAAAAAGAGACAGTCGGTAAGCAAAGTCAATCCTCCAAGTACCTAAAGCAAATGTATACAATGGTAAAACCTCATGCGCTATTATTTATAATATTTATTGAGGTTTTATATGTTGGAGCTTTAGGAATGAGCAATGCAAACTATTTTAAAATTGAGTTTTCACATCCCTTAAAAATTCACTTAATAGATTTATTTATAAAGGGATTACAATGTTTAATAGTTTAATTCTTTATGCATATGTGATGAATTGAAAAGAAAATATTTCTTTTATGCATAAAGTCATGATTAATTCATTATGCTCAATTTTCTCTTATTGACTATACTCTTAGAGCATGTGAATTTTGTTCCTATAAGCTAACAATGATTGGATCCAAGAAATGTTGGATATCAAGGAAGAAAAATATTTACATGGTTTTGTAGAATCAAAGAAAGCTTCTCAAGAATGTGACTACATAGAGAAATAGATCCAAATATTGAGGAAGCTAACAAGTTATGCTTGATGTTTATGGTGAACATTGAAAAAGGAGACATCTAAATCAATCCATCTTAACCAAGCAAGCTTCTACAAGGACAAGGGGAACTACGATGATATCTATTCTTACCCTATTTTGCACTTAAATAAATTACATATTTGAGTAATGAATACTTGTCCATTATTGTATTCCATTAGCAATCAATCATTTATGATTTTCAAAATGTTTTCATATTTCTAAATGGATCGTAATTGAAATTGTGCATATCTTTGTGAGTTTATGTTTTAAAAATGCATAGTTCTAAAATTTGTTTGGATTTTAATTCACCTTGTTTTATAAAAATGCATACACATATTTTAAAAAATATTCATACTTTGATTGCATTCAAATGGTGTTTCAAAATCTTTTTATACAAAAAGTCGAAATGCTTCAAATCTGTCACTAGAATTTTCCCTATCTTCACATATTGATCTTTGATATTCTATGCTATCTTGTGCTTTAACTTCTTAGTTTCATTCTCTAACTAGTTGGACCTCATGTCTAACAAGTTGATCATATATGTGTCTCAAGTTGATTTTCAAGAAAAAAAAAATTCAATTTGTGAAAGCATTGTGGCTATTGCATAAATCCTTATCAGCCAAGTTATTCCAAGCATTATGAATTTTCATTAGTGCATTGAATGTTAATGCATTAACTATTGTGAAATAACTTACTAGGATGATATTTTGAAAATCTAGTCATTTAGACTAATAAGTATGTGCTTATCATCCATGAATCCTAGTACTCACTTTGTTATTCAAATACATCAATATTTGTCTTCATCCATATTTTAAGTAACTATAGCCGTGTATTCAAATTCTTGCCTTGAATGTTCATATATTTCAAGACAATTCCAAAAGGCAAGATTATGTATTAGTCAATAGCAAAGTCATTGTGTATATATATTCTTATCGTACTTAGCCCTTTTAGCTAATTAATTTTCCTTATAACTTTTGCTCTTTGGAAAATTCTGCAACATGCTAACTTCAGTGTTTGAAATGTTTTTGAAAATGAAGCATTTTGTTATATTAAACCTGTTGACTTCTACCATGTTTAGAGTGAGCATCGATCTTAGATATGTTTCAAAAATGAATATTTCATACATTAAAATTTCAATTTCATAATGTATTATCATGGGTTTGAAAGAACATTCGAGAGAAACAATTTGCATGTTTCATTATCATTTTTGAAAAATTTAATCTCATCCATACATTACATGAGATTCTTATCAATTACATCTTTTTTACATAAAGTGTATCTACAAATTGTCATTGAGATATATGTCCTTGGTAACATTTATTTGTTACCCTTTTCGATTCATTGGATTGAATTTATTTAATTGGGTAAAATTATATTTTGTTCTTTGATTGGCTTATTATACTCTTTGCTCAAATATGATATGATTTAATTGTATAAGAGCATAAGAGTTGTTATGTCTAATTTTTTGTGGACCCAAGAAACATTGGGTACCAAAGAACATATATCTTCTTTTGCGGGAGTTGATGAAAATGTTTTGTTGTCGGGAGTTCTCACTACATGAGAATGTGGACAAAGTGTTGGCTCTTACCCCGACATGGTCCATACGGCTAGCCACAGTTGCTAGTTGCACAGTTGAGAGGCTAAAGTGTAAAATAGCCTTTGAGGTATTGGTTGGTGCTCACTGTAGTGGCTATAACTATAGACCTTGCCAACTTTTGGTATCACGTAGTGTTCATATAAAACATGTGGAAATGGGATTCTGAGGTACCATGTTATGTCCAGTGAAGGGTATCTAGACCTCATTAACATTTGCTATATCATTAAGGAGGAGCTTCATATTTTCAGTCATGCATTCATTAAAGGGTAGCTTCACATTTGTTGGTTAATTTTGGGTGTTGCCTGATGTTCAAGCATAAACTCACGAGGTGATTTTGTTTTTTGGTTCTTCACTAATTGCAGCGAAATTTATAATTTGTAACTGTAACTCTTTATGATACTCATGAGAACCTGTAACATTTTACAGTACTCATGAGTTACTTAAATAAGTTAATATATATGAGAACCCGTAACTCTTACAGGAGAGCATGGATCTAAATATTAAGATAAATATAATCATTATCAAATATGTGAGTCTTAATAGGCGCTCATGAGAACTCATAACTTTAATGGTACTCATGAGTTAAAACCCATAATTACCCACAGTATCCTAGGATAGCATGGATCTAAATATCAAGATAAATATAATCATTATCAAATATATGATTCAACTTTATTACTTATTATGGATTGCATAACTCTTTACGGGTACTTATGAGCTATCCCAAATTAGACGATAAAGAAATACTCATGGGCTCTTTCAGGATCTACTAATTAAAATACATATAGGTTTCAAGATTACCTTTAGATTACTTTGAAGACCTCAAAGTTTATGACGTCCTTTAACACTGATCCACACAGCTATCTCCTGATTTCCTTGAGAACTCCTTCTCCTTAGATACTTGCTAGGCGATGATTCAAGTTCTTAGGTTTTCTTTTTCTCAAGAAGGTGATAGTTTCTTGAGGTTAGGTATGGGAAAAGATAAAAAAAACGTACACAAAAATTGGCTGCCAAAATCAGCCACCAAAATTAGGGTTAAACCCTAATCTTAGTCCTTACAAGAAAGACCCAGTCTAACTAGAAAGGCCTACTCCAACTAGAAAGGCCCAATCCAAGCATGACGCCTTTCAAGAAGCCCAATCCTTATCCAATCTTTTTTGGATCATTATCCAATTTTTATTGGATATACAATCTTTGTTGGATCTTATCCAATCTTTATTGGATCTTTATCCAATATTTATTGGATATTATTTTGGATAATTCAGAATTATCTTTTATCACCTAACCTCTTGAATTTAAAATTTCAATTTAAATTACTATTTTAAATTCAATATTTAAATTCCAAATTCAAATTGGCCCAAGACTAGGGCCTTCTAACATATTTGGGCTTTTTAGTTGAGAAACTGATTTCCCACTAAGGGCTCAAATAAGGCACAATTTTGATATTGGGCTTGGAGTCCCACTCTAACCCAATTACACCTTTAGTCTTGACAAAGCTCAATAACAATGAGATGCCTTATATCTCCCCGGGTCCGTGTTCGAATCCCCCTCCCCTCGCCTTGTACTAAAAAAAAAAAGCTCAATAACAATTATTGGCCTAAGCTTGCAAATTTAAGTAATCGGGATTAACCTTTGTGTGTGACCCATAAGGCCGAATTTGTCACCGACATAAATAACCTTGGGCCAATCAAACTCTTTTAATGGGGGTCCAATTTATCCAATAACCACATAAGACACTAGCAATGCTTTGCGGCCTGAGAATTAATTGAGTTGATCAAGTGATCTCCTTTTCTAATTTGGAGACCGTGCTCGCATCATCCCTCATATTGTCATTCACATTTAGTCAAGAGCAAAGATAGAGCATCATCCCCTTGGTTGACTAAATATAGCTTTTCACAGAACTAGGAATCTCTTTCTATTGACTCTAAGATGGATCATGACTCTTCATGATCACTTACTATGCACAGATTCCCGAGTCAACTAGAAGTCATCCAAGCCCTACTGGTTATGTGAATGACTAATCCATTGTAGGAGACTGAGTCCTTTCGACGTGTCCATCTACACTCATTTATTCGAGTCATACCCAAAGTACATTGTTCTCCCCATTCTCAGGCAGATAGAGTTGTACAGTCAAAGTATAACCCTGGGGCATAGTGCTCGATGACATCGTCAAGTCTAGGACAATCCGCACAACCAAACTTTGAAAGACTTTACAGATCCAATGATACTCTTTACAATGAATCTTTTTGGAGTCTCTCGGCAGGTCAATTCAGTGCTATCTATTCTCCAACAAATCCACCCATGACATCAACTAAGGTATTGCGATGCCTGTATTCCATAGCCTTATTGATTCAAGACTAGGAACAAGTTTCAGGCAATATATATGTAGTATCCTCGAGTCCTCATGATCATGATCTCTATCATAGATCCTCTAGTGAACTCCTATTCTATTCTTACTGCTTTTATCTTTAATCACATATTTATCTTAAAATAAAGGCGAGACATAAATATGATAAAGATAAAATGTTTTCATTTATATTAATCATGAAATACTAAAATGCGAAATGTATTCATTTGTCGAAACAAATTGTCTCTAGGACACCTATTTACTAACAACATTCACATGTCTTTTATATCTTAAAAGCTCATCTTTTTTTTGACGAAAACCTTTTTAAGCATACTCATCTGCATTCATTATCTTTTATTAGTTTTGATTATGATTTAATCTAATATTTTCCTTTCATATTCTTATTTTGAAAATATCATATAGAAAAGAATACTTTTATATCGATTGCCCTAATTATTCTCTTTTGCAAGAAAGTCTTAAATTTATGGTAGGAGAATTCGTTCTGTGCTAAGATTTTCCTCAACATACTACAAGAAGAAGCTATCAAATTTGAGGAAAGATTCTTTAACGATCAATCAAGAGAAATATATTGGCTACCATATTCAAAGCAACATCATCTTTGCCAATACAAGTGAGCAATTAGCTTGACATGATCATTATGGAAGAAAGCCCAACCTCAATGAAGAAATTTGGACTTCATGGTTTATACATCAACTTGTCATAGGATCCAAATCAACATGAGCATTTCTAAACTCTATCTCTTTATATTCGTGAATATTTTGCACATATTTGGTATCAATGTGTTTTAATTATGAAAGTTTTCTTGAAAGCCTCTTGAATCATTTCAACATTATTTTCTTGATACCTTCTAATTTGTTTTCACATTTGTCTCTCCAAGCACTTCTTTCTTTTTCAAACTTTTTGTTGATGTCAAATAGGGGGAGAGAATGACCAGAAAAATATGCTAAACCTAATATGTTTTCATACTCATACATATTTTTTTAAAAAGATTTGTCATCATAAAAAAGGAGGAGAACGTTGGATATAATTAATTTTGATGATTTCAAATATAAATGCCAAATATTAAAAGCAAAAAGTTGAATAATGAAGAATGATCAAGAGATGAGATTGAAGAAAGAAGAACTTGCTCAATATAATGAAAATATCATTATTTAAGTCTCTACGATTGACAGGAAGTTGGAATGGAACAATTTGGAGTTAAAATAAGCAAAATCAAGCTCCATGATGAATTGTAATTTGCTCCTAAGCTACAGTGATTTTTTAGTGCAAAATTTCAGAACTAGAATTCTGAAATTCAAAACTTGAGTTTGCAACTCGAGTTAGCCACTGGAAACTCGAGTTTTAGCTACTCTGTTCGTCCTTGTTTAGCATTATACTTGAGCGAGCTTTGGTTATTCGATGATATCTCTCAAACCAAAAATCCGATTGAGGTGAAACTAATTTTGTATAAAACTATACTCCCAATGCGTCATTTGAACACCAAATTCAAGCCCAAAGGAGTTTAGATTAAAACGCTATGAATTTTAGAAGTTGCCGGATGAAATCGCACCACACAAGATAAACCTAGCTTCGGTATTTTGAGTACACATCCAAATGCACTAAAACCGATGGCCTATGAAACTAGACTCAAATACCTTTGAAAAACATAAAGATCATGGAAAACAAAGATCAACTGGATGGGATATGATTTTTTGAATTTAACAGTCAGTTTAGGATGTTGCAAAAACGCTGGTCAAGAACATCCTTTATTAATTTGATTATAACGGTCATAATATAATAAACTTGGAGCTGATTCTTTTCATTTTGGAAAGAAGAGTTAAAGAGCACTCTGGGGATAGGTGGTTTTCCAAATTTAGAGCTATATCGAAGATGTTACGCCTACTGGAATCTGACACTTGAGCAGTCAACATTCTTAAATTCTACACTATGAAGATTGAGAATAATGCTAGCTAACACTCTTATTCTGGAACAAACAAAGGTAACACTCGAGTTTTTCTAAACAAAACTCGAGTGCCAAGGTAATACTTTAAATGCTTGATGATGTACTTTGGCAAACTTGAAGTTTCATTTTATGAAACTCGAGTTGGTTAAATGAAACTTGAGTTCTGAAAGTTTGATGTTTTTCAACTCATCGTTATATCTTAAACACTTTTCTACCAAACTTTCGAGAAAGGCCAAAACTCGAGTTACAATTGAGCAACTCGAATTTCTCGTTAGAGCTAGCATATCAAAACTCGAGTCACCGATTTTGAAAGCTGGCTTGCCAATATAACTCTTTTATGTCAGTCTTTATTCTGAGAACAGAACTCGAGTCAAGGTAAACAAACTTGAGTTTTGTTGCTTCAATAAGTTCATCATCGTCTTCGTAAAATTCAAAATACCTTACTATCAACTAGTGACTTCAGATTATCACGCATTACTATTCTCAACGTTTTTAATCATGTTTATTAATGAGTTTCAAATAATCAAACGAAGGATTACTTGCAAATCCTCAAATGTTAGATCTGTGTCAGAACATTAAATGCTGTGATAGATAACAAAGCCTACATAGAAACTTATTCAGAGCAGTTCAAATGATGATTTTATAAGACACCCACTCCAATGAAAGTGAAAGGGACCCAACCTAAACATACTACATGGATTTTGTGTTGAATCAAAGTGAAAACAATATCTCACTTTCTGCCAACAACTCCAAAATATGCCTAACGGAAAGCTTCTGAGTCTAATGGATAGTTGATCACTCACAACGAAAAGCTTGAAGCATCACAACGGTCTTATTCTAAATTAAGAAGATTGTGCTCGATGGTTAAATGTTCTTCATCAACGACAAAATAGTTAAAATGCATCAATGGTTATTTCTCTCCAACAGACGAATGCTCACAATGGACAAATGAAAGTTGCCTATAAATAGAGAAGGATTCAAGACAGAGAAACCAATGAAATGAAAACAAATACAAAGAGCTTATGCCTACAATGTGATACTTCGAGTTTGCGAAGCTCTGTAATCCTACTCTTATCTTGTACTTCAGTATTTATCATCATCTACTTAATTTAGAGAGAAGTATACCTTCATTTTTATCATTCTATCTGAGAGTTGCTTAAGATTGGGTGATCTTGAGTGAGAACCGGTTATATCCTTTTGGTGTGTAAGGGGGGAGTATCTCAGTGAGAGATTTGTGAAAGGCTGCACAAGTGCCCGACTAAACTTGTGGGATTGTAGAGGTTTCTCTTGTGCCGAAATTAAACAAGAAGATAGCGTATTGAAAATCTTAGGTGGAGCTTGGGAACTGGACGTAGGTCATCAAGGATTGGGCCGAACCAATATAAATAACAGCCTGCATATTCTTTTCCCTTATTTCTTATGTTTTCAGCACATACTTTTTGAACAACTGATAATGAGTTTATAATTCATTTCTTTCATACGTATTGTTTTTTACAAAGATGCGAAAAGAATTTCAAAATTCCTAAGTTCTTATCTGAAACCCAATTCACACCCTGTTGGGTGTCAGCCGGTTCTAACAATTTCATATAAAACTGGTTTCACCTTAATTGGATCTCTGGTTTGGGAGATATCATCGAATAACCGAAGCTTGCTCAAGTAGAAAGCAGAACATGGGCGAACAGAGATGCCGAATACTCGAGAATTCAGTGTCCTACTCGAGTATGACACTCGAGTGCTAAAAACAATACTCGAGTATTCTGGACCAAATTGTCATTTTTGAAATTCGTATTACCAAATTGTCATTTTTGAAATTTGTGGTCCCTAACTGTCATTTTAGAAATCCGTGGTACCAAATTGTCATTTTTGAAATTCGAGCCCCAACCATTTTCTTTCTTTCTGTTAGATATGATTAGTTTTGATGATGTCTTATATAGATGCCATTCTTAAGAGCAAAAAGGTTGCATACTACGTTTATCTTCTAATTTGACTAATTCTTATATTTAATGTAGATGCAAAATTCAATAATGGAGATTGATCAAGAAATGAGACTAAATAAGGAAGAACTTGTTGAATGGAATGCAGATATCTTTATTCAAGTTCTTATATTGAAGCTAAAAGCCTCCACGATCAAATGGAAGTTTGAATTGTTCAATTTGGAGTTGAAACAAGCAAATATAAGGTTCAAGACGAGAAAACTCGAGTTAAGGACAATAAAACTCGAGTTAGTAGTGTCTTCAGCATTTCTGGCGTCTCTGGACTAGGAAAACTCAAGTTTCCAGTGAAAACTCGAGTTTACAGCGCTGATCAGCAACTCTGGTCTACTCTGTTTCACGTTCATCTTGGGCGATGTCTGGTAATTCGATGATATCTCCTAAACCAGAGATCCGATTGAGGTGAAACCAGTGGCATATGAAACTAGACTCCCAATGAGTCATTTTGATATAAAATTCAAGCTCAAAGGAGTTCAGATCAAGGACCTATGAATTATTGAAGTTGACAGTGAAATCAACGCTACACAGCAAACCAAGCTTTGATGTTTTAAGTGTAACTCACAAACTACAAATCGGATTGAGCTGAAATCAGTGGCATATGAAAGTAGACACAAAAGGATTTTCCATCAAGATTTTAATGGACCAAAACGGAGTTCAGAACAGGGAGATATGGCCTTCGAAAGTTGACAGTCAGTTCAGGACGTTGCAAAAACGTTGGTCAAGAACCGCCTTCATTCATCGGATCATAACAGACATAATACAATGAGCTTGGAGCAGATTCTTCTTGCATTGGATTCTTACCTTGAGCTTGGACATGTAAAATTGAGTTTGAGTTTTGGCTTTACAGAAAAGAACTCAAGATTTCTGAACTGAGCAAAATCGCCGGTTTTCAGAGAAAACTCAAGTTTTCATCACACAGAGACTTCTCAGTATTTTCTGGAAAATGCAGAACTCAAGGTTTCAGTTAAAACCTTCAGTTTTGTCCACACAGAGAGTCTCCAAAGTTTTGATTTTTGAAAACCTCTAGTTTTGCCCAAAACCACCAGTTTTTAAAGTTCAACGTGAATCTTCTAAGTTTTGCTCGAAATTAGGAAAACTCGAGGTTTCATTAAAAACCTCAAGTTTTTGACTTGCGAGAGAGGATTCATGTTTTAACCAATTTTCAAAACCGCCGAGTTTTAGAGAAAACCTCCAATTTTAGTTTTACACAGTTTTCTCTAAGTTTTCATGATAAAACGAAAACTCGAGTTTTGATTTCAAAACTCGAGGTTTGTCTAGTCGAGATAGCATTCATGTTTTCTTAGTTTTGAAAACCGTCGTTACATTTCAAAACCTCCAGTTGTTGACTTGGCGCAAAATCTTCAAATTTTCACATTTAAGTGAAAACTCGAGGTTTGATATGAAACCTCGAGTTTTGGCCAACCCGAGAGCACACATGTTTTTCTCGATTTTGAAAACCTCCGGTTCCGGGAAAATCGCCGGTTTTGGTTTGGCGCAAAATCTTCAAGTTTTCACATTTAAGTGAAAACTCGAGGTTTGATATGAAACCTCGAGTTTTGACCAACCCAAGAGCATACATGTTTTTTCTCAGATTTTGAAAACCTCCAGTTTCCAGGAAAACTGCCAGTTTTGGTTTGGCGCAAAATCTTCAAGTTTTCACATTTAAGTGAAAACTCGAGGTTTGATATGAAACCTTGAGTTTTGGCCAACCTGAGAGCACTACAGTTTTTAATGTGTTGAAAACCTCCGGTTTTGGATGAAAACCTCCAGTTTCGATGTTTTGGACTTAAATCGATTTTACATGCTAAAGTCCAAAACTCGAGTTTTGTGGAACAAACCTCGAGGTTTCATCTCTGATTTTGAAATTCGAATTTGACGAATTTGTGAAACCTTCTTGTTTGATCTTAATACTTCCCATTATCATTCATCAATATTCCTAGCTATGTTTAATCAATTTGTTAGTGAATTTTAGATGATTAAAATGAAGGATTAGAAGCAAATCTCAAAATATCAGATTTGTGTCAGAACATCAAAAGCTGTGCAAAAGTTCTAACGGATAGTTCCAATTGATCTCTAACGGCTATATTTCTTTATCCAATAGACATTGAATCTTCAAACGGTCATATATTGATCTCTACCTATAAAAGAAGACAGATTCAAGACAGAAGAAAAAGAGACACCAGCCTACATCTTCAAAATGGTCATACTTTGATTTTCATATTATTTACTCTCGATTCTCAATGCTTACATAGCTTATCATAGAGAGTGAAATTATTTGTAATGAACTTTAGTGTTTATCTTATTCACTTCTGAGAGAGAAGATTTGTTATAAACATTCTATTTGTTTATTTGAGAGTTACTCAAGATTGGGTAATCTTGAGAGGGAAATAGATTGTAGCCTTGCATTGTGTAAGGGGGAGTATCTCGGTGAGAGATTTGGCTTCACAAGTGCCTGGGTGAACTTGTGGGTTTGTAAAGGCTTCTCTTGTGCCCGGATTAAACAAGAGGATAATGGATTGAAAATCTCAAGTGGAGCTTGAGGACTGAACGTAGGTCAAGGATTGGACCAAACCAAGATAAATCTCAGTTTGCATATTCTCTTCCCTTATCTCTTATATTTTCAGCATATATGTTTGAATGACTGTCTATTGCTTTAGAACTCTTTATTGTCATACAAACTGGTTTTACTGAGTTGCAAAAAGTTTTTCAAACTTCCTAAGTTTTTATTCTTCACCCAATTCACCCCCCCTTGGGTTTAGCCGGTTCTTACACTTTCTTTCTTGTGATTAATTAACCCAATTCAATAACTTCTTTAATGATCTTCTTCTTGATCATTCTTCGTAATTCATATCTTCTAATCTTTGAATCTACATATAAGAAATAGTCAATGTAGGAGATAAATATACTATACATACATTTTGCTCTTAATATTCGGTATCTATAATTAACATCATCAAAATTAATCATATCTGACAACAAACACATATATGGGCCCTGGGTAGCCTGAGCATGTACCCCGTAGCTTGTCTTGTTTTGTACACAAGCCCCCCCATTTAAACTCACCCGTTATGGGCTTTCTTGGGCAAGTCAAAATGGACAATTTTCTATTGGGCTTCGGAGGGCTCATTGGGGTATGGATGACTTGCTTAGCCCTAATGTTTGCGTTATGTATGATTATGATGTTTTTTTTATTAGAAAAACAAGTTACGATTTAAATGGATTCCCTAAAACCCGTTTTAACCCACCCATTTATGTCACAACCCATTTAACATGGGTTAAATGGGTTGGAGGATAGGTATGGGCTACCCTATACCTACATAACATTAAATGGGCAAGCTATTAGTTAGGGCATGTGTTGCCCAATCCGCCCATTACTTAACCCTTTTTCCTGGATGTATGTGTAAGTGGCACTAGTCAGAAAACATATCCTAATCCAAGAACGCTGTAAATAATAAAATTGGTTAAATAAATTAAATACAATATGTATGTTTAAAACATAATTTTTTAAGAATATATATTATTTTTCCCAACAAATATTCCCTTATTTATGAAATGATGAGTTAGAGAGAATGCACGAGAAAGGTACTTGGAGAATGAGTGGAAAAAAGATGAACTTGGCTTCCCTCCTATATCTCTTACCATCCATTTCTCTCATTTTCTCTTTTCTATCATTGGATTAAGATCTCAACAATTCTGATTTACCATAATTTTCCCTTATAATAATATTTTTATTATATGATAAATCTAGACTGTGGAGATTATAATCAATGGTAGAAAATAGAAAAGGAGGGAAAATGATGAGAATGGGTATAATAGGGAAGCCAAGTCCAAAAAAAGATATATACACTTCCGATATTATAATATTGAATATGAACAATGGTTCTTTTATCCAATGATAGAGACTAAATTATGAAAGAAGAGGAGAAAATAGGACATTGAGAGTAACCTATGTTCTCTTGTTCTTCTGCTGGGCGTACGACGTTCTTTGTGCATATGGTTTACAGGGTTATGGTGGGAGGCCATGGATTTGGGTGGTTTCTGTTCCACCACATTAATCATCTGTGTTTCAATCCTAACCTTTACATCCAAACGGGCGCGGGCTAAAAAGCTTAGATAAATAGAATGCTAGAGGCATCAAGGTTAAAACATGCCTCTAAACTGAAAAAAATGCTTACATAAATACTAATGAATTATATACCAATAAGATACTCAAACTTTAAATGTTATGGGCAAAATCCTTATCAATTGGAGCAACTTTGTTGGTTTTGGATAGTAACTTGATACAACATATATCACCCTTAATACTCCTTCTAGTCTTAATTATAGGACATATTTGATCGATTTTGGGAAGATTAAGGAGATGAATTAAATTAGTTATTTTACTTATTTTCCTAAAACACCCTTATATAAGTTTAAAATGACATAAATAAAAGTGAATCAACAGCCCTTGCTACATACCTCTCTAACCTAGAATTTTCCTTTCCACACACTTTTTAATTGGAATAATGGTCTTGCTATATATACATATATCTATATACACACCTATAAAACACACACACACACACACACACACACACACACACACACACACACACACACACACACACACACACACATATGTACAAATGTATATATACATATGTGCATATATGTGTGTGTGTGTGCGTGAGCACGCATGTGTTTCTATATGTACACACACACGCATATTGACAGACACACACACACACATATTGACAGACACACAGATAGACATATATGCACACACACACACACACACACACACACATATGCGCACAGGCGCACACATGTGCACATCTATAGCACGCACACGCACGCATGCACAACCAAACACACTTGAGAGAATAAAATAAAGGTATTTTATGTTTGTCATATAATTAGGATCAAAACCAACTCCCAAGTGTTGTCCTATGATTAGGACTAGAGAGAGTAATTAGTAATTAACACCTAATGTATTAAGATAAGGGATAGTTATTTAACTTAAAAACGATGCCAATATGGAAACCTATGTAAATTGAAACCATAGAACATTATTCTTGTTAGTTCTCTACAGGTTTTGATGATAACTGCCATTTGTAAACACAAGATATGGTTTTGTCTTTGGTAAGTTGAAATTCTCACTGTCAAGACAAAACTCGAGTATTGGTCTCAATACTCGAGTATTGACTTGACAAAGAGTTTCTCAAATCAATTCCACAAAGCAATACTCAAGTATTGGATACAATACTCGAGTATTGGACTTACTGAGAAGAGCACTCCAAGTTTTTCACGAGAGCCAAACTCGAGTATTGATATGAATACTCGAGTATGGAACACACGAGACAATTTCAACATTGACTTAAGATCTCAATACTCAAGTATATGAATACTCAAGTATTCACTGAATACTCAAGTATTGGTCATACGAAGAGTCATCAAGTCTTTCCATCGTATGGAAACTCGAGTATTGATTACGCATACTCGAGTATTGGTTTTTCACAAAGCTTTCATAGCTAACACTCATTTATGAAAACTCAAGTATTCATTTGAAAACTCAAGTATTGACTTGACATCAATTTATCAAAGTTTTCAAGCATGTTGAATACTCGAGTATTGATACACATACTCGAGTATTGGACTGACAGAAAGACCACAAGCTTTATGCATATATCGAATACTCAAGTATTCATTTTAATACTCAAGTATTGACCTAAGAAAGCCTTCATAAAGTTTTTCAAAATGAATACATACTCAAGTATTGAGTTGGAAACTCAAGTATTGGACATACAGAGAGCTTTGGTCTTTATCAAAGATTTGAACACTCAAGTATTGAAAACAATACTCAAGTATTGAGGTTTTGAGCTTAAACTTATTTTCATATCAAAAGTTCAAAACTCGAGTATGGATTTGAATACTCGAGTATTGACCTTATAAGGTTCAAAGCCAAATCTCGATGATTCTTCTCTGTAAGAAGAATACTCAAGTATCAGAATGAATACTCAAGTATAGACTTAAGTGCACAAGTGACAAACTCGAGTATTGATACACATACTCGAGTATTGAACGCTAAGTTTGAAAATCAAATCGACGATTTTGCTATACCTTCTTGTTTGATCCTAATACTTCCTATGATTATTCTCTAATGTTCCTAGACATGTTTAATCACTTTATTCTTGAGTTTCGAATGATTAGAGAATGTACATTGAAGGTTTAAAGCAAAAGCAAAAGTGATGTCAAGACATTAAATGCAAACCCAGAAAGTTGCATTCTTTTGGGTAATCTATCGCACACGCCTACAAGGGATTAAAGAATGATTTCTACTTCTAGTAGCCGCCATTCCAACGGACTAATTTGCGAGAGAGTCAACTCGATATTCTACCCATTTGGATTAAGTGCAGATTAGAGAGAGAAGAAGACCTTACCTTGCCCAGAACTTTGGTTAATCAAGGCAACGGTAATAATGAAGATTACAACGGTCATTTAATGCTCTCTTAGTATAAATAGAGATGCATTCAATTCTTCTCAACAACTACAACAACCGAAAACGAAATACATTCAAGTCTAGCATTTATTCTTTCGGTTTTCAAGCTGTATTGTATCTTTTGATACTTTGTACTTGAGTGATTATTCTTATCTACTCTTAGAGAGAGTTTCTACTTGAAAAACATTTATTAAAGAATCACAAGTCGGGGACTTGGTGATTTGGGAGTTCATTGATTACAACTTGTAAGGGGAGTGAGTTAGAGAGAGAACTACTCTTTGAGTACGAGTGTGTAATCTTTGTGATAGTGGAAAATCCCAGAGAGTCGGGGATTTGGATGTAGGTCAAGTTGTTAAGACCAGAACCAAGTATAAATCTCGTGTCAAATTTGTTCTTCCCTTTACTACTGTTCATCTCTGTTTTTGTTGTCTAAAAACAAAGCAACTTACAAAAGTTTTTAAAATACCCAATTCACCCCCCTCTTGGGTATATAGCTCCACTTTCAATTCTGGCCCAAAGTGATAGCATACCAGGAGGCGATCAACAAGCCCAAGAAGAATTCATCCGGTTCAAGGCCCAACAAGCCCTCCAAGGTTTTCAAAAAGACTATCAAGTCTTGAAAATATGTGTATGGAGGCAGATATGGATTATTACTTGAATAATGACGTGAACAATTACATATCTGTCATTTGACATGATACGGGATAGGGCACCGCCGAAGCCACCATGACATTTGAGTCATTGGAATTTGTTTACTTAGATGTTAACAAAGACAATATCACGTTTTAAGAGGCTAAAAGGAGCATTTTGATTCAATTCCCACGTTTCTAAAGGCCCAATAGAAGCCCAAATGCATTGTGTAATGGACCGTGGGAGTTCTAGAACACGATTCAACCATATTCAAGCCCAAATGGATGTCTAAAAGGCCTATACATGTTTATAAATGTGAATAATAACATGAAGATCCATTTGGAAGGTCCAAGCAGATTCAAGAAACAAAAAAAAAAAAAAAATCTCATATGACATTATTAATTAGGATTCTATCTGTTTTAATTAGTTTTTTATTTTATGATTTCCTATTATGTATTGATTGCTTCTTCTATTTTGTATTCCAATAATTAGTAGAGTCAAAAAAGATCCATCTCAGTAAATGACATCTAAAAGGTCATCTAAAATATTCTATCTTGACTAGTAAGTTAGAGTATTTTTTAAGGTCTTTTGGTTTTTCTATTTTTGTTGTTGAATTTTCGCATTTAATTTTGATGTGTTTTATTTAGTTAACGTTTCAGGCTCAAATAACTTACATTGAGCTTTTAAGCTTAGGTTATCAACTAAGAGTTTTCATATTAGAGTTTTCCCCCAAAAGTCTTAGTTTATAAATACTTTATTTTGTACTTGAAGTTGGCGTTGGAAAAACATATTCATACAAGTAAAAACAAAATTCTTCTCATAAACTTATCTCATATACTATAAATCATGTTGGAAAACAACTTCTACCTTTAATCAAAATAAGCACTAATAAACCACAACCTAAACCAGATCTACAAACAACTGAAAATTAAGTGTTGTGGGGGGGGGGGGGGGGGGTTGAAGGATTTGACCACGACCTCTTGATCAAACTTATTTTCTTCTAGGTGGTTCGTTCTCCTTGACCAAATTTGAATTTGACAGCAACCAAAATCAGACCCTTGACCAGATTTTCGTTATCAAATTTTGTAAACTTTTCTGAAACTCATTTTGAGCTCCAGACCTTCAAAAGTTCTCACATGATGATCATGGTAAGACCTAATTATGGACACCCAAGTAACCTCATTTTACACTTACAATGAGGAAATCGGATACTGCAAACTGAAGTGGTTAACTTAAGGTTCAAACCCAAAACTCAGGTGGCTAAAATCAGAAGCAAGACCGAAACTACTAAGAGTAATTTGAAAAAACTTCTAAAAGACCATAGAGACAAGAAGATCATGGAGGCAAATGAACACCCTAATGACAGTGCCCCTCTATTTATGGGATTGTTTGAACTGCAAACTGGAAATGAAGGGAATGAGTTTGCAGATAATAAATCTTTCATATGTGCTGGTCGGTATCATATTTTATACACGAGAAAGAAAATTCATTTGCCTTGTAATCAATCGGGTCAAAACAGTTCAAAACAAATACGAAATCAAGACTCTACCTACGCCGTAGACATAATATCAACACTTGACAAACTAGCCATAAGAATCTAAGGGTAAAAAATGTAAATGGATAGTCACTGAAAACATGGTACCACTGTAGCAAATCATATTAAACAGTCTTTACGCGCTTTACCCTCAACACAGCCAAAAAAACTCTCTAATTATGCCAAAAGAACTCCTCTATTTTGATCTCCTTACATAGCTCCCAGCAATCCTACAACAAAATACTGCCAAAGCAGACAAGTAAAAAGTAAGTTAATTCAGCATCTGCAGAGATCAAATGTGCTTGAATATAAAAAAAAAATATGCACACAAAAATTAATAGGGGAAGTGCTTCAACCTTCAAGGCTATCATTTTGGCAAGAGAACCAAATGAGTCACCATGGGAGTTTCATATAAATGCAGTTCGTCCACCCCTTCTGCTATGCCTGTCGTATGCAGTATTGAATTTGTCTACCAGTTCGTTCATTGCACTACGGCGACAAGAAAACAGTGAATCATTCATTAATAAATCGGACTAGGGATACAAGGCAAATCTACAGATTTTTATTTTTGTTGAAAAAAAGAATATCATATAATGGCATCCCTTTGGTGTAAGGGCAAAGTTTTGTCTTATTCAATTTTGCCACAACTACTTAAGGATTGAGAAGGCCTCCCACATATTAAACAAGAACTAAAGAGTAAAATGACTAGAACCCATATTGGCCAAACAAAAGACGCCAACAAAAGAAGAGGGGAGAAGAGAGAGGAAATTAATCGCCCAATCTACTATTCTGACATTATCATTAAGCTGGTTCAACTGCACTAATTGTCAACAATAATTTGCCAATATTAAACTAGAAAAATATTAATAAACCAAGGCACCAATTGCTAATGCCATACCTGGAGCAGTTAGTCATCATAGCAAGGTAAGTAATTAATAAGGTATCGTTGTATTCCTACAAAGGCAAAAAACAACACAAATCAGATATTGCAATCTAAAAACTGTAAAACAAGCACTAGAAAGTTTAACAAAGCCTACAGCACAGCTTCAAATAGAATAAATATAGGCGCACTGCATTCATCATCGATTCTATAACTAAATTTAATGAACCCCTCTTGACTGACACATTCTCCCTCAATTTAATGAACCCATCCTTGCTAGCCCCATCAATAAATTGTGTCTCGAGTATGTCAATTCAGCTTGTCCAAAATCTTTTGGCATATTCTAGATTCCATAAAGTACCCTACTTCGATTCCTTCCGTTGTTGCCGCCAATAACCCAATTTTCAAATCACCAAGCTTCACTACTTTTTAGCTCTAAACAAAGAGGGATCCAAAAACCATATACTATAAACACCTTCCAGGACCCGGAAGTAATAAATAAACTAATTCTCCATTTCTTGCAAAGGCAGCCAATATTTTCTCCTTTTTTTCATTTCCATTTTATACAAAAACATAAGAAGAAAAAGGGAAAGAGAAAACAGATGTCATCCAGTTCCAAGTAGAGGAACCCACCATCAAGAAATCATCTTGGAATTTGCCAGATTCAATCGCTGGCAATCTTCTCAGGAGACTTGATGCTTGTCTTAGAAGAGAGTTGTCACAAGGGACTTCACCTGCTTTGTAAAACACAACATGCTCATCATAGATTGACACAAGAAATGGAAAAACATGAAACTGGTGCTTCACATAGATTGACAGCAACATAATGTATAAAAAATATAGTACACTGGAAAGTATTTTGCTTCAAAGTTGGTACTCCAAAATTTGTATGATTGATAGTTTTCTATCTGATATGATTTAGAACATTTTAGGAACACACTAAAATATTTTTAAACACTCAAACTGCACAAAGCTTATGCGTAATGATACGATGTGAATGGGCATGAATATTGATATAGTTTGAATTGAAATCTGTGGTTCTAATACGTTCAATATGTTTTAAGCAATCAAATACTAACATCACTAGAGCATTATTTCAATTAAAAGAATTTTACTATACATACATAAAGGACAATACACAATAGGAGGAAAAATAATTTCCAATTCCTCTATGGCATCATTCTTATTATGGACAATCATAGTGATATGCTGTTACTAGTGTAATTATTTTCTTCCTTTTAGTCACCAATAATATGAAACACTAAATACGTCTAGTACATTTTAAAATCTAGACACAATAACAACTTGCCTACACCTGTTAAGATAATGATCAAATTTAATCAGTCTTGTAGGTTTAGAAAAGAGTATCTTACAGCACCCAAAGTAAGGTGTGGAAGTGTCACAAAGAGGTTATAAAATTAGTATGTACAGAGGAAGAGAGTGGGAGTCAGGCATTGCAGTCTTAATTGAGTTGTTTGTAAATATAGATATTGCTTAGACCCTTCCATTCCCCCTTAATTTTTGCTCTACATGTATTAAAGAAGAGGTACCACACACCTCACACCTAACTATAGCTTCAATTAAACCCCAAACAATTACACACGCGCACACAAACTAAAAAGGAAAAAAGAAGCAAAACAACATATATTGAAAAACACCAGTGACTTGAGTTCACTTTTCATAATCATATTCTAAAGATGTTTTCCGTTCTTTTATTGGACATATCAAAGCGTGAAGTTAGTTCTTTTAAGGAGTTGTTATATTCAGGTGACTATGATAGTATGATATATATATTTTTCCCAAACAGACTATGATAGTATGGTATATGGATAAGTGGTTTGCTACAAAGAAAATTGCGTCTTGGTAAGATATGGGGTTTTATTTAGGCATCAGTACTTATAAGCTATAGGGACAACTCATGGGAAGTGGGCCAAAATTGTGAAATTGTGTTGGCCAAGACATCAGGAATAACAACTGGATTGATCTACTTTGAACTAGTGACCCTTGACCTAATGCCTGGATCAATTGGATTTTCATAACCTTGGATAACTTCATCTATTTGTGCCCTACTTCTGCTCCCCCACTTGGTTTTTATAGAGAAAAGCGTCTCACCTCTTGGTTCATGCTAACAATGTAGGACTTTACAACACCAGGCAGTAGGCATTGCTCTTCTTGCTCTCTCTTTTTTTACCTTTGATCTTTTTATGAAGTATTTTCCTTAAGTCTAGAATTATTTCAAACTTTTTCTTCTTAAATTAGTTTTTATAAGTGTGAGAATATTATGCATTTATTATGATTATTATCTTATTATTATGATTAGATATAGGTATATTTTTATCCTAGGATATTTCCTATTATATCTCAATTAGTTTGATTTACTTTGATTTGATTAGATTTTATGAGATTCTAGGTTTAGCTCTAGGTTTGCCTATATAAAAGCTTATATGTACTCTTTCAAATTCAGAGATTAAATAAGAATTATATTTTTCTCTCAACGTTCACATGGTATCAAAGCCAGGTTTTGTGGTCTGGGTTCATCGTTGTCTGATTATGAAGTAAAGCTTGGTTTAAAAAAAAAAAAAAAAACATTTGAGGCACAGTTCTTCATCAACATCATTGTTGGTGGTAGTTCCTCTGTCATAGTGCCTCTCATCTCGTCCGACAAACGAATGGTTCTTCATCAACATCATTGTTGGTGGTAGTTCCTCTGTCATAGTGCCTCTCATCTCGTCCGACGACTTGTCCCGTCGTCGTTTCCGGCACAGTTCTTCATCAACATCATTGTTGGTGGTAGTTCCTCTGTCATAGTGCCTCTCATCTCGTCCGACGACTTGTCCCATCGTCGTTTCCGGCACAGTTCTTCATCAACATCATTGTTGGTGGTAGTTCCTTTGTCATCGTGCCCCTCATCTCGTTCGGGGACTGGTCCCGTCGCCCCCGATTTTTGAGCATAGTTCTTCATCAACAACTCATCTCCTCTTCGACACTGTCATCGTCGTTGGTGGTAGTTCCTTTGTCATCGTGCTCCTCATCTTGTTTGACGACTGGTCCCGTCGTCGTCCTATCAGGTATTATTCAGCTTATCTTTGATCTTCGTTTGTCTCTACAAAGGTCAGTATGTCTACACAGTCCGATGCCTCATCCTCTGTGCCACGACTTGGGTCTAGTGACATCTCCACCGTTCTTATTGTCTCTGAGAAACTTTCCAGCAATAATTATCGGGAATGGTCTCAATCCATGATTCTTGCTCTTGATGGAAGAGACAAGCTTGAATATGTTAATGGTGAAGCAGAAAAGCCCTCAAAATTAGAAACCCCGGCATTTCGGAAATGGAAGTCAGAAAATGCATTGGTATCCTCTTGGTTGATTAACGCGATGTCTTCCTCACTTAAGAAGAGTTTCATGTATCTTCCATCAGCCCGTGAGATTTGAGAGGCTCTCCATGAGACATATAGTACTGTAAGGAGTCGCTCCCGCATCTTTGGTGTTAAGAAAAAATTATGGGAGCTGAAACAGGACCACATATCACTCGATGATTATTATCTGAAAAAATCAGCTCTGTGGCAAGAGTTTGATGCCCTAACAAATAAAACTCATCATTATGGGGCCGATGCTAAAGAGGACCACAAAGAAAAAGAAGAGGAAAGAGTCTACGAGTTCTTGGGCATTTGGGCTTAATGTTATTTATGATGATGTTCGGGCACGGATTCTTAGTCAAGAGCCCTGACCTTCTATGCGTGAAGTCTATACCACTTTGCGCGATGAAGAGGATAGGCGCAAATCAATGCTTCAGAATCAGAATAATTCCACTTTTGTACCGTCTGAGGCCTCAGCGCTTGCAGTTCAATTCAAAGGTTCTAAAGGTCGACTAGTATGTGATCATTGCAAGAAACCGGGACATAAAAAGGATAATTGCTGGGATCTTCATGGTAAACCTGCAGACTGGAAGCCAAGAAGAGAAAAAGAAAGAGATGATGTAGTTGAAGCCTCCAAAGAATCATCCAAAAATGACTAGCTCAACAAAATCATCAAAATGCTAGCCGCACTTCGGACTACGAACCAACCAATTGCCGGCTCGGCCATGGCGGCCACGGTTGACAAAAAGGAATCTGGCGTGGCGTAGGCGGCGACATCGGTGATAAGGGAATTGAGAGTTGTATAAGCAAGTTGGACATGATTAACATCCATGATCCAACTTGAGGGGGAGTGTGAGAATATTATGCATTTATTATGATTATTATCTTATTATTATGATTAGATATAGGTATATTTTTATCTTAGGATATTTCCTATTATATCTCAATAAGTTTGATTTACTTTGATTTGATTAGATTTTATGAGATTCTAGGTTTAGCTCTAGGTTTGCCTATATAAATGCTTATATGTACTCTTTGAGATTCAGAGATTAAATAAGAATTATATTTTTCCCTCAACGTTCACAATAAGCATCCCAAAAAGGCGTGATACTTTGTCATTTTCATTAGATAATGAATGCGTAATCTCTAATATTAAACAAAACTAGAGTAATTTCAAAGACCTAGAATGCGATTTTGCTAAATTGAAGAGAAGAAAACCTCTCACCCTCTTAGCTTCCAATTTTTTATATACTAATAAAATGATATTTAACAATTGGGTTAAGGTGCAATGTGTAACCACTCAGGAGCTTTGGGTATCCGGAAGTTTTTCGAGGAGCAATTTTTCCCTGGAAATAACCAAAACGTAACAATTTTGACCCTTGCCATTAAAAATGTTAGTGGTCAATGCCAAATTTTTTAACAGTCAACATTAATTTTTTAACAGTTTAGGCAAATTTGCTCCTTCTTAACACTTCCAAGGAAAAATTGTTCTTCAAAAAACTTCTAGATACCCGGAGCTCTGGACTCCTAAGTGGTTACTTCTAAGGAAAAATTGCACCTTAACCCTTACTAACTTAATGAAAAACTGTATTTAACGTGATATTTAATGTGCCAATGAATTGGTGGATACAAGCAGCTGGCCAATACAGGTATGGAAATTCTGTTTTGGTACCAATATATACATTTAATGCCTTTTTAAAAAAGGTTAATGACGGTCATTTTAAAATTCCTCATACATATATATATATATATATATATGACTTACTAGATATGGCTTATTCCTAGTAGCAAGAGTTCTCCAATCCTAGATATGGGCCAAGAATAAGCTTCTGAGAATGTGAGGAGGCAAAACCATACAACTAGAGCAAACATCATGGTTTCTAAATGATCTTTTCCGACCATAAGCAGCTATGGGCTCTGAACTAGCTTTATGAAATGATGAAATATGAATCAAAACTCCGACTGGATTAATGGAAGATCCTAGAGCGGTTCAACTTCGATTCCTATAGAACTAATTTCAAACGATCAAAGCAATATTTTTTTTGGCCCTTTTTCTTTTCCTGTATTACATATATTTTCTTTATTTCAGATCTTTATTATTTGAGTAGGCTACTTTTATATCACCAATACTTCAATCCTGGATCCATCTCTGCTAGCCCCATTAATATTTTTTTAATCCATGAAGGACCCCATATCACTATAAGGGAAAATGGTTAAGTTGGTTTTTCAATTTAAGGAGGGTAAGAAATTTTGACATCTTCAACACGATTGAAGCTATACTTTAAATTGCACACTCAACTAGTTGCCAAAGTAAAGCAACAAATTGAAGCTTAGGATAATAAGGAGCCTAGTTGTAGATAAAGCTAGTAACTGGGACCAAGTCCTGCCAACAACTGAGTTTGCCAATAATAATTCAATAAAACGGTCTGTAGGAAAAAAGCCCACTTAGTTTGTCCAAGACTTTACTATTCCCAAGATTGTTGTCCATATGCCCATTCCTTTGACATCTTATACTATGAGCCTCAAATCTATCAAATCATTATCTTAATTACTATTAGCAAAAATTTCAGGCTTTTTTATTCTCCTTTTAAAAGCAGTTTTTTTTTTTTTTTTTTTTTTTGGCAAAAAAAAAAAAAAAAAAAAAAAAAAAAAAGAAAAATTGTTTGGAAAACTATTTTCAATAAATTGTTTTTAAAAACAAAAAGTTGTATTAAAAATTTAAAAATCAAAACAGTTTTTAGGCGTTTTCTTGTTTTTGTTTTTGTTTTATTTCTTACTCTTTTGAGGTTGTCACTCGTCCACTATCAACTCCACACCACCAGCGCCAACCACTGCCATGTCATCATCGGCAATAGCCACACCATGTCACTTTAAAACAGATTCTTTCTTTCTTTTTTTAAAAAAAACCAACCTTATGGATTTTCTTTTTGTTCTTTTATTTTCAAAACTTGTTTTTAAAAACAATTTTATAAAACTGTTTTGCGAAAAAAAAAAAAAAAAAAAAAAAAAAAAAAAAAAAAAAGAAAAAACAGAAAGAAACATGCTCTTCGATTCCCTGCCTCATTTCTTCTCCCTCCTCTTTTCCCCTTCATTTTCCGTCAAAATTTGTGAAAATTTCAGGAGTAGAATGAATGAATTTTCAGGTTGTCTTCTTCCATTTAAAAAACTCCATCAAGGAAAATTTCCCTCATGGTGATATGCTATATTTACAGTAAGGAGACAGATGTACCTTTCTGCATTGCAAGAAGATAATGATGCAGCACCTTAATTCTGCTATGCAGCATTTTAATAGCACTGTGCATACCAGTAAGGTTAGCAGCCACTGCAAAATGCCATATCATATAGCACAATGAAATTCCGAAACAAAAGATCATTTCCCTTCAATGAAAATGAGGTTAATGGAAGGCATTGAGTCTAAGAAAAATGACAAGAGTCAATTAAAAACACTCACATTGGGTAGCAGCTGAACCGCCATCCGATGGCTTTAGATGTGCAACATGATCAACTGAAATCCGTTCTGCTTCAACAGTCTTCAAAAGAGTTTGGATTATTTTAGGGGAGGGGGTAGAAGCCAAGTTGATTATTTATTGTTTAAAAGTAAACAAGAAAGGTGAAAGAAAGCAGTAAAGTCAAAAAATCGCAACCTCAATAGTGTAGCTCGAGCGAACAAAGATCAGTTGTGGAATCCCATCAATTACATGCAGTTCTTCATTTGAAAAAGAAAGCACCCACAATAAAGAAGAGGATTCAGAGGCTCATCATAGTAAGCATGTGAAAACACAGGTAAAAAGTGATCAACAAAGAGATAAAAAAAAGTGCAGAAAGCATGAAAGAATCCTTTACATAAATGAAGCTTCTATGATTTTATGTATTATATATATCTCAATATAGATTTAAGTTAGTTAGAATTTCTCTTATGTATTATATTCCTACTATCAACGAAGATTAGGATCGGATTTGTTTATTGTAATCTATCTCAAGGGTCAAAAATAATATTCTATACGCCCAGATCCTTGTAAATACAAGGCATCATTCTCCATTCAATAAAAGTGCTGTGCAGGGAATACAAGTACAGTGTTAAGGGAAAGCATAAATTGGCTGAAAAGGGGTTTGGAAAAGGAAGAGCCAGAGTGTGTGGGGAACTGGGAATATCAAAATCAAATACTTCACTGGGACGATTTGAGCAAGAATTGAGTGAGAATGGAGAAATTTGGGGAATTCATGTGAGTCTGCCCCCTCACAGAGTAAAGAAATTATCTTTTCTTTCCTAAATATTCTGCCCTCTAAAATGGCTGGTTTCTATAGTAATTTATAAGAGGAAATCCAGATTTCCATCAGGACGTTACAAAATACACATACTAGGATTTAAAAATATAATCAAACACTATATAATAGTGCAGGTTACATACCACTTTCAAAAATACTGACAGGGAGATCCTTCTGAGCATGATTGATTGAAGGATTCAGAAGTACATACACAGGACTTTCATTGATATCCATCAACTGTTACAGCAAGAAATACAACATACCATAAGATAATAGAAGAAATTGAATACATAAAGTTAAAAATGATCCAAAGAAACAACGTGAAGTGAAGTAGGAAATCTCCATAAAAAATATTCAATGACAAAGAAAACATGCTGCGGAAGAAAGATTGAACAATTTGTACTGAGATTTCATGATGATATCACTAACCAAAAATCACAAAAGCCATAGCAGCAACATAAATCTGATCGCTCGATTGTAGAGAAATTAAGAAATCTGAGGGTAAAGGACAGAATTCAGAGGGATTGAGAAGAGAAACTAGAGAGGGAGAGGGAGACAGAACCGCTGTTCTTCTATTTCATTCATACACAATAATGTTCAACATGAGTACATTAGTCCACGCTCTTCCTTAATAGGCTATAGCCTTAGACTTAAGCAATAGTCATAACAGAATCCTAACTAACAGTAATAACAGACTGACTTACTAACTAACTCCTTATTAACCAACTCCTAACTCCCTAACTAATTCACCAACCCTAACTTCCTAACTAACTAACTAACTAACTAATATTTTCTATTTTCTACATCTTACATATCAAAATCCATACCAGAGAACACAACTGGAACTATTAAAAACGCAAATCAAAGCATAACTTAAAATAGAATAGCTGCCAACATCTTTAGACAAAGACATCAATGACCAATAAATACTAAGAGTTAAGTACCTAAGGGCTGTAGCAAACAAAAGTTGAATATGCAGACAATTGGATAGGAAGCTTAACAATATCATAGTGAATTATGCAGACACATCATATGATAGGATTTCACAACGTCAACTTCTGGTTTACTCAAGAAGGAGGCATGTGAACAAGGATAATTAAAATATCGAATTATGTATGTCTGTATTTTATCTCTGTTCTGTTTTCAGGAAGTTATGTCTTAAATAGTACAAGTATATCCTATCCTTAGGAAGTTATTGGCAGTTATCTTATCTATGTTACACTCTGCCTATATTATTTCATGTAATACAACTTTAAAAAGGATGAATGAATATATGAATGTTTGTGTATCTTGGTCAAGGACTTAGATTCTTTGTTCTTGAATATATTAGTGACTGATCTGGATCCCAGATCCATCATTTTGGTATCAGAGCAGACTTCTCTGGACTTTGTGAGTTATGGGAAACAATAGGAAAAAAACCACAATCTTCTGATCCTGTATTCCCAATCAGGAAGTAGATCATCCAAATCATCCGACATCGAATTACCTGCACCAGAAACCGAAATACCTTCAGCCGCTGCAAATGTAACACAACAATTAAATTAGATTGTGTCTAAACTTCTGAGTTTGGATGCCGAAATGAAGGAAGTAAAGAAAAAAAAGGCAACGGTCGTCATGTTAGACTAGGAAGAGAAGCAACATGGGAAAATGCCGGACCATCATGAAGAATTTGAAAGTGAATTACCTTGGTGGAGCAAGAAGCCAAATAATCGCCCTCACACCAAAGTTGAATTTCCAAAATTTGAAGGTGGTGACCCTAGAGGATGGATTATGAAGGCAGAGAAATACTTTAGTTATTAAGGTATTATCAAACTCCTGAGGAATTGAAAATTGATGTGGCTGCCATGTATTTAGAAGGAGAGGCACTCGATGTGTTTACCTGGTTTTCTGCAAATCGAATGTAGGTCGAACCATACGCTATTGGGAGGAGTTGATTCAGATCTTTCAGGAACAATTTGAACCGGCGGACTTTCAAAACCCTGATATATATTTATGTGATGTGAAGCAAACTGGTTCTATCGAGGAATATCGTAAGGAGTTCATACGATGCTCATCCGTTATACAAAATTGACCAGAACATTGTCTTCTAGCGGTTTTTATCAACAGGCTGAAGGGAAATTTAAAATCAGATGTGAAAATTCAAACCAATGACTGTTTACAAAGCCGCAAGTCTTGCGCTGGAGTTTGAAGCCAAATACACTCCACAACCGTCCAATCTGAAGGGTGCGCCATTTAAGGGATTTGCATTTAATTTGAATTTCAAATATCAAACACCACGGAATAATTGGGGAATTAATAATTCTTCAAATTCAGCGAATAATTGGGGCACTAATAATTGGTGAATTAATAATTATCCCAATTCAGCACATTCCAGCGTCCAGAAGCCGTTACTGCCATCGGGAAATTCACACAATCAGTCAAACATGATCTCGCAAAGTCCGCCGAACGCCACTTTGGGAATTTCCAATTCTAAACGCCAAATCCGCCGCAACAAGGGTTTATGCTACCGATGTGGAGTCAATTTCACTCCAGGTCACCGTTGTAACTCCTATTCTCTTAAACTTTTGGAATTACCCGATGATCAAGAGGAAGATGATACTAGTCTAGAAACTTACGTTGAAATTTCCTTACATGCTTTTCTGGGAAAAAATCAACGACAACAGTGAAAGTCAGAGGGACTCTTCAATCAAGATCAGTATTAATCCTCATCGATTCAGGCTCAACACACAATTTCGTTTCTCACGAATTGGTGTCCAAATTATCTCTGAAACTCACCAGGCTACCTCCATTGAAAGTTCAAATAGGTGATGGTTCTATGATTCCCTGCCACTCCATCAGTCAGAATCTTACCATAACGGTGCAAAGTTTGAACATTACTAAAGAATTTTTCCCTCTCAAGTTGGGTAGGCTTCTCTGAACATGGTTGAAGCCAATTGGCAACAACTATTCATGATTTTCTAGGTAAATGGAAAACGATACAAGCTTCAAGGGATTTCACAACCTTCTCCACAGGTTTCTCTATGTAGTTATGATGGGATGGCAATAGTAAGACAGTTTGAGATTCTACAAGATTTACAACAGCAATTGCTGCTATACTCCTTGAGCCACAATACCTTCCCCTTGTTTGTGATAGGAGCCATTATATTCACTTATATCCAGGAGCCTCACCACCTAACATTCAGCCATATAGGTACCCACATTTTCAAAAGACTAAAATTGAAACACAGATTGCTGCATTACTACAAAAAGGATTTATTCAACCTAGTGTGAGCCACTTTGCAAGCCCTCTTCTGTTAGTCCCTAAAAAGAACTCTACTTGGCGTCTTTGTATCAATTATAGGGAGTTAAACAAGATTATTGTACCCGACAAATATCCTATCCCTACAGTTGATGAATTGATTGATGAGATTCATGGGACTACTTATTTTTCAAAAATTGATCTTCGTTCAGGATATCACCAAATTAGAGTTCATCCTTTAGATATACACAAGACAACTTTTAGGACTCACTCGGACCATTACGAGTTTACAGTCATACCCTTCGGTCTCACTAATGCTCCATCCACTTTTCAAGCCATCATGAATGATTTCTTTCGACCCTATCTCCGGAAATTCATATTGGTCTTCTTTGATGATATCTTGGTCTACAGCAAGAACTTTCAGGACCACATCACTCATTTGAATATTATCTTTCAATTATTACGTTTAAATGAGTTCTATGCAAATCTTGAAAAATGTGACTTCTTACAGCTGGATATTTCCTTCGTAGGACATAATATCTCATCCAAAGAAGTAATGGTTGACCATGACAAAATCTCTGCTATTGATAAATGGCCTTTACTCAAAAATATCACTGAATTACACAGTTTTTTGGGCCTCTCAAGGTACTACCGCAGGTTTATTAAGAATTATGGTCAGATTGCAAAGCCTTTGACTGATATGACCAAAAAGGATGGCTTTCAATGGCATCTTACTTCATTGGCAGCATTCCAAGATCTGCAAAAGGCATTAGTTAATGCTCCGGTAGTGTACACTTACCAGACTTCTCCAAGAAATTTGTTGTTGAATGTGATGCTTCTTCGGGCATCGGTGCTGTTTTACACCAAGAAGGCCATCCAATAGCATTTTACAGCAAAGGCTTATCTTGTACAAAGCAAAATACTTATGTGTATAATAAGGAATTGTTAGCCTTGGTTTCTTTGCAGAAGTGGTGTCACTATCTCTTAGGACGCAAATTTGAGGTTCACACTGATCATTTTAGCCTCAAATACCTATTGGAGCAATTGGAGCAATTGGAGCAACGCATCACTACTTCAGCCCAACAACGTTTAATATTGAAGCTTCTCCCATTTGACTTCCAGATCATTTATAAGACTGGGTCTTCTAATCAAGCTGCAGATGCTTTATCACGTAGTCCTCATTCAGGAGATTTCTTCTCCTTGGTCATACCCCATGCTTCATTATTTTAGGATCTGCCATCCCTTTTAAACCAAGATCCACATACATCGGCTGTCAAGGCATCTCTTCAATCTGCACCACAGTCCATTCCTCATTACTCTCTTAATGAAGGTCTTTTGTACTACAAGGATCGCTTAGTCATCCCTGCTGCATCTGATTTAACTGCTGCATTAATTAATGAAGTTCATTCAACTCCTACAGGCGGTCACGGTGGTGTTCTCAAAACACTTAAACGGTTGCAGCAATACTATTTCTAGCAAGACATGAAAGAATAAGTCACCAACTTCATTCGGCGTTGTTCAGCCTGCCAACGTGCTAAGTATATTCCTCAAGCCCCAGGTGGTCTTTTACAACCTCTACCTATTCCAGCTCACATTTGGGAGGATATTTCAATGGATTTCATCACTGGTTTACCACCTTCTCATGGTTGGGAGTGTATCCTTGTGGTTGTGGATCGCTTTAGTAAGGCAGCACATTTTCCGGGTCTGCCTTGAAAGTTTTCTGCAAAATCTATGGCATCTGTTTTTTGTAAGGAGGTCGTTCATCTGCATGGGTTTCCTAAATCCATTGTTTCAGACCGAGATCCAATTTTTCTGAGTGCTTTTTGGCAAGAATCATTCCGTTTAAGTGGGACTACCCTCAAAATGAGCACTTCTTACCATCCTCAAACATATGGTCAAACTGAAGGGGTTCACCGGTGTTTAGAAACTTACTTACGATGTGATTGTCAGGATTTTCCTAAGCAATGGAGTCATTTTCTGCATTGGGCTGAATTCTCCTACAACACAGGATTTCACTCTTCAATTGGCTATAGTCCTTTCAAAGTAGTATATGGTAAAGAACCTCCTTCATTGCTGCCTTTTGTTGCTGATGGCACCTGTATAAAAGATTTGGCTGATCATTTTGAAGAGAGGGATACTGTTCTCAATATAATTAAAGCCAATCTGGTTGCTGCACAAACACAGATGAAAGCCCCTGCTGATTCTCATTGCCGGGATGTCAATTTTGCAGTAGGTGACTTGGTCTTTCTCAAGCTACAGCCGTACAGATAGAGATCACTATCTCAAAGCAGATACCATAAGCTGTCACCTAGGTATTTTGGACCCTATCCTATTAACAGAAAAATTGGGGCTGTTGCATATGAGCTAACATTACCTCGAGAATCTAAAGTCCATCCCATTTTCCATGTTTCACTCTTACGTCCTGCTCATGGCTGTGATATTTCTGATCCCTTACCTCCTCTGCCTATTTTGGATGATTGGGAGTTGCTGCTAGAACCTGCTCAAGTATTGGATTATAAAGTGATACCTACAGATTCCTCAACAGAAATTCATCTGCTGATCCAATGGAAGAACCGTTCCCCTGAAGAAGCTAGTTGGGAGCCTTATAATCTCATTGCTTCCCAATTTCCTCAATTCAGCCTTGAGGACAAGGCTCATTTTAAAGGGGAGGGTAATGATAAGATTTCACAACGTCCTCTTATGGTTTACTCAAGAAGGAGGCATGTGAATAAGGATAATTAAAATATAGAATTATGTATGTCTGTATTTTATGCCGGTTTTATGTCTGTTCTGTTTTCAGGAAGTTAAGTATATCTTATCCTTAGGAAGTTATAGGGAAGTTATTGGCAGTTATCTTACCTATGTTACAATCTGCCTATATTATCTCATGTAATACCACTTTAGAAAGGATGAATGAATATATGAATGTTTGTGTATCTTGGTCAAGGACTTAGATTCTTTGTTCTTGAATATATTAGTGACTGATCTGGATCCCAGATCCATCAGCATACTCAGTGTTGACAGATCACCCATTTAATATATTTTAGGACTTCTTTCCGTCTTCCTTATCGTTTGGTTAGTATTTCTTCATCTGTTTCCATGATTAACATTCTATGTACTAAATGCAATCTGAAAGCACTCCTTTTCCTTGATATAGAATAGGATGAAAATCATAGATTTCAATAGACAAAAGAATGGCCAATATCGTGTGCATATCACATTTGATTAAATATAGAGCCCCTTTTGATTGAAACTCCATGGAATTAGAGAACACTCACATTGATATTTAATTATCAATCATCAGTGATATTGAGAAGGGCAAGATAAAATATTACACATGGAGAATAAACCGTTGGCAAACACCTAATGTCCCAGATTACCAACATGGCCCCATATCGTTGACAAGAAATAAAATACTTAATAGTCTCTAAGCCAGAACTCTCTTGTAATGCAAAGTAATCAATTTGAATATTTGTCACACAAAGCAAACCCATTAGTGAATTTTCTTTTCGTACGGCATCATGTTCATATTATGGCACAATCCACCTGAGAACAAACTCAAGAGAGTACAGCAATAATGCGAACTTACAGCTTTGTGAATATGCATATCTGATTCCTGGGCATCGCTCCCAGTTGAATACCATCCCAGTATATAAAAGTGGGGGAAAACCTTCTTGTCTGTTTAACCGAAGAAAAAACAAGTCAATAAATAGGCAAACAACCAGGGTAAAAGCGAAAAGAAAGAATGACCCAGTAGAGCAGAGAATTCATAGAAGTACCCCAAATTAAATCTAGAACCACACTTTAACGGGGAGAGTTCGAATTAGTGATTATTAGGGGGAAGGATAAATACTTAACAGAGCTCTTGCTTCTTCTCAAGAAAAGAACGATCGAGGGAATGGGTAGAAGGGTCATAAAGAAGTTCGAAGCTATTGAAGATCTCCACGGTGCGTCCTCTCTGTACTCCTATCACGCATCCGTACACCCTAGGAGGAGGGGAAACCATTCCGTCGGCAGCATTAGTGTTAGCGGAGGTGGTGCTTCTCTGATGGGATGCATTGGGCGGGTTCATCTGCATCTTAACCCGAGTAAAATGATCCGATATGTTGACTATCGCCACGGGATGTACCTTGAATGTCAATCCACTGCTCGAAGATGACGCCATAATCTGAAAAACACCTCAAAATTGTTGAAGACAAACTAAAAAGGTTGAAGAATTAGGGTTTTAGTGAATAGGTCATGAGTACTACGATTTTCAGTTTCTGAATTTTCTTCCCTCTTTCCAGGCGAAGTAGCAATATCAATATACTTCACCTGGCCGGTTTTCTTTTTGGCCTCTGACGTCGTAGGATTAGTGTCCCTAGACAGGAACCAAAACCTGAGAAAGTGATCGAGCAGCCTGATTCAGTTCACAGTCATCACCATGAAACTGAATCCATACAAAGCATCTAAAGCACTAAGATGTCCAACTATACATGAAGGCTGAAAGGACTAGTGTTTTTATATTCTGTTTCAAAAGGACTGACTTGGTTTTGAGATGGAAAGCAAATTGAGTTTCAATTCTTTTTAGCCCTAAATTATGGTTTAATCTGATTTCCCGCAGATAGTATGTAGTCGCAGTTTCTGTATTATTGTGTATATATATATATATATATATATATATATTAGTTTTTAAAATAATTTAATTAAATTTTTTAGTCAATTTACATTCATCACTTTAAATTATTTCACTATAATATCTTAGGGTTTAAACTTCTTATGTTGCAGGAGGAGAAGAAGATTCCTACACACATATGAAATAGTGGGACCCACGTATATATATATATATATATAATGCTAATTATATATATATATGGGTCCCATCACATTATGTATGTGTGACATGAGAAAATACTTCTCCTACAGCATGAGAAATGTTTTTCCTTAATATCTTTGGGAAAACTGACCGGATTTTACTAGAATTGTAGGCCTAAACAGCCCACATCCACAAAATATCTCTAAAGTTGAAACCCAGCATTTAAACTTGTAGGTTCGGTGCTTGTTTGCAATAGCCTTCAAAAGAAATTTTTAAATTGTGACTTACGATATATAAGAGAAGTTTTATCTCAATTTACGTAAATAAACACTTTTAGAATACAAAACAAGCATAATTTAGGATTAGGTTTGTGTGTGCAAAGAAGTCAAAGAAGACTACATCATGTCAAACCGAATGATCGATGTAGATGAAGTGTCGGAAGAAGAAGTCAGATGTCATCCGACATGGAAGACAACATGTTAATATCTGACTTGCTGGAGAAAGAGTACAGCATCCCTGAACACTTCGACAAACTAAGGGCCTGTTTGGTACTCTGAATTCGCGTGAGGGAATGGGAAGATGACTATTTTCCCATTGAAGAAAACAATTTGGTGTGCCTCTCTCCCAGAATGCTGATTTCCCTCCTGCGCCATCTTCTCACAAAAGTGGGAAAATTGAATCCCTCAAAAACTGGCGGGATAGTGAAGTTTGTTGACAAAAAAAGCCCTGTAAACAGTGGAGCAGTTTATGAAGAGATTAAACCGAGCATCGCAGATTCGGATCCGATCCTTTTTGCCTCTGCCTTCCTTCCCCATTTTTTGTCTCCGGCGACTCTGACCTTCTTCATCATCGTCGCTTTCAACATTCCTTTCTTACCTCACTTTCCACCACAGTCGCAGCAGACCCGACGTCAGAAGCAGAACCAAAGCGCCGAGGAGAACAGAGAGCTTCGACACTCTTCCATCATCTTCACCTTCTTCTTCCTCTCTACCAAGCACCGTCACCAAAGAGGAAAGACTAGACCACCACCATCGACTTCCTCTATTTCTGAATTCTTCTCAACCTTCTGTTCTTTACTTTTTGTGTCTTTGTTTAGTTTTTGTGTTTTGGTGGTCTAGTTTTCTATTTATAGGATTGTGAAATTGCTGATGTAAACCTCAAGACATTGTCAAATTTTACGTTCGAATATAGGCGATTGGGTGCCTATTACGTTCAAACGTAACTTTTTTGTTCGAATGTCCGAACAGACAGAGGGGCATTTAAGGAATTTTACCTCACCTTCCCACTTAACCAACACCCAATTCTTTATACCAAACAATTCGTTTTCCCTTAACTTAAGTTCCCTTCCCATGTCTACCAACTAGCTCAACTTTTTAAGTTCCTTCTCAATTTTCCTTTCCTTTCCTTTCCCTGCTTAAATCTTCCCCGTACCAAACGGACCCTAAAAAAATTGATGAGTGTGTGCCCATCAGTGCAACTTATTCAAGATGAGAATAATGAAGGCCGCAAATAGTTCTCATCATCATGGTTTTGGGGTGCTAGACTTAATTATTATAAGTTGAAAGAGCAACTAGGTTGCATCTGGGGAATCAATGACTTCAATTTGGTAGATTTACCATATAATTACTATATGGTTTGCTTCAACGATGGAGAAAGCTGGGGGCTGAACTATAAGCGAGTGTTGTTTGAGGGTCCATGGGTGGTTTTCCAACATAGTGTATTGATCTAGAGGGGGTCACCATATTTTGATACCTTCCAAAATCAACTCGAATGCAATATTATTGCACTACTACTACTACTACTACTACTACTACAAAAAAGCCTTCTAGACTGATTGAAAATTGACTTTTTAGACTGTGTTTAGGTTTGGTCTTGTATCTACCATTTTAAAAAGCTTGTCTTTCCTAAGACCGAACCTACAATTGGTTGGTTATGTTACATATGATTAGTTTTGATTATGTCAAATATTAAGAGGAAAAAATTTGTATAATATATTGATCTTCTATATTGGCTAATTGCTATGTTTAATGTAGTTTAGTCCAAGTTGAATGATGGAGAATGATCAAAAGAAGAGATTAAAGAAAGAATAACTTGCATAATATAATGAAAATATCAATATTCAAGTTCTTAGATTTGATATTGGATGTCTCTATGATCAAATGGAAGTATTGGAATGACTTAATTCGAAGTTAAAATATGTTATTTCAAGCTTCATCATGAATAGTGATTGTCCAGCTATAGTACATCACTCTTAGGAATCACTCAAGTGATTTCAATAGTGTTTTGTGAGTAATGCACTCTTAAGTGGAACATGAAGTAACTTGAGTGATAACACTATTCCAACATACTCTGTTCAACTTTGTTCTTCGTTCAACATGGACAAGGTTCAGTAATTTGGTCATTTCTCTTAAACCACAAATCCGATTGAGTTGAAAATTGTTTCATATGAAACTAGATTTCCAATGTGACATACCAACACCAAGATCAAGCTCAAAGGAGTTCATATGAAAGAGATATGAAATTTAGAAATTGACACTAGAATTTCTTACTTTAGTTCAGAACAGGTTTAGTAATTTAGCTGCATCACACAAAATACATATTTAATTGAAGTGAAACTAGTTGCATATTAAACTAGACTCAAAAATAGTTTCAATAACATCAAGATCATGGTGAGCGAAGTGTTAGATATGATTAGTTTTGATGATGCCTTATATAGCTGTCATTCTTAAGAGCAAAAAGTTTATATAATATATTTATCTCCTACATTGACTAACTACTATAATTAATGTAGATTAGTCCAAGTTGAATTATAGAACAAGAAGGAGATAAGATATTTTAGAAAGAAGAAATTGGAGAAAATGATAAGTTCAAGAAGAAGAGGAAATATTGAAGAAGGTAAATCTTTCAAAGAATGATGAGTCCATGTTAAATGACCAAGAATGATCAAGATGGGAGATAGAAAATGGAAGAACTTGATGAATGGAATGAGAATATCATTATACAAGCTCCAAGATTGATTCTAAAAGTTTCCATGATCAAATGGAAGTTGAAATGGCTCAATTCGGAGTTAAAATAAGCTACAATTGCATTTCTGAAGTCATGCTCGAGCACAATAATGTCATACTCGAGCATGGTGCATTTCTAGCTCCTATCATGCACAAATTCCACCCATGCTCGAGCATAAAAATGGCCATGCTTGAGCACAAAAATGGTCATGCTTGAGCAACATCGTTCTTCAGCAAAGCTCTGTTTCGTGTTTCAGCTAGCGACCTCTGGTAATTCAATGATACCTCATAAACCAGAGATCAGATTGAAGTGAAACCAATTTTTTTGAAAATAGACTCCCAATGCATCATTTTGACATAAGATTCAAGTCCAAAGGAGGTCAGATCAAGGAGCTATGAATTTTGGAAGATGACAGTGAAATTCACACTACACAATGAGACCAAGCTTCGATATTTTGGGTGTATCTCACAATCTACAAATCCAATTGAGCTAAAACCGGTTCCATTTGAAACTAGACTAAAATAAATTTCCAAGATCATGAAAAACAAAGATCAATTGAAGGAGATATGATGTTTTGAAGTTGACGGTCAGCTCAAGATGTTGCAAAAACGCTAGTCAAGAACAACATCCATTCATCTGATGATAACGGACGAAATACAATGAGTTTGGAGTTCATTCTTCTTGAAATAGAAAGAAGACTTAAAGAGCTTTCTGAGTATGGGTAGTTCTCCAATTGGAGCTGATTTGAAGACGACATAATCACTGGAAATTGGCTCTTGTACAACCAATGGTTTTGTGCTTTTGGAAGTCAATGGAAACTGATAGATTGCTCAAGTATTTCAGAGGGCATGCCCAAGCAACATCGAGCTCATAACAAAGAAAAACAACATGGACAGTCTTGCTCGAGCAGAGCATGTGGAATGCTCGAGCAACATCGGGGTAAAAGGAAAAGGCAAGATGTGCTCTTGGAAAGTCTTGCCCGAGCAAGGTATAATAGCATGCTCGAGCATCATCGTGGTAATGGCTTTTGGAAAGTGTTGCTCGAGCAAAGTATTTATCATGCTCAAGCATCATCGGGCTGATCAAAGAAATATGCAAGATAAGGAATCTTGCTCGAGTAGAGTATAAGGGCATGCTCGAGCAAAGGAAAGAGTATGCTCGAGCATCACCAGCCTCCTTTGTATTCTTTCGCCCCTGCATGACCTGTGCTCGAGCAGATGGAATACCTTGCTCGAGCAACAGTGAAACAAATCACTTCTCAGAAAGGCGTAAGAAGAAGCTTGCCCGAGCAAGCTTATATCCTTGCTCGAGCAATAGGTGATCACTGCGCACTACAATAACTGATGCCCGAGCATAAGAATAATCATGGTCGAGCATGGTCACCCCTGTTTTGAAATCACCATCTTCGTAATTCTTCGATCATTCTATGATAATTCATTTCTTCATATTACCACTTGTTAACATTACTAATTGTTTTTAACCAGTTTATTAATGAGTTTCAGATGCATTTATCATGGATTAACCACAAATTTGTGTAAAGCGATTTGTGTAAGAGAAGCATTAAATGCTACGTCAGAAAATAGAGGGAAGCTTCTGAGTCTAATGGATAGTTCAAATATTCCAACAAAAAGGTTGAATCTTTACAACGGCTATTAATACAACACTCAAGACGGAGCATTAACGAAGTCAACGATAAACATTCTATTACTAAAGTTGGATTAGAGCTCAGTGGGCAAAAAGAAACAAAAGCTTCAACGGCTACTTCCAACTGATCTCCAACGGTCGAATGCTCACAACGGTCAAAACACAAGAACCTATAAATTGTGAAGTCTTCAAACAGGAAGAGACGAAGATTGATGAATGAATCGGCGAAGCCAACGAAATGATTTTACTACTTCACCATCGATAGTTCACACTCTCTATTTCTCAATATTCATATAGTTTATAGTAGAGAGTGAGATGAACGATTATGTACTTCAGTGTTTATTCATACACTTCTGAGAGAGAAGATTTATCTGTAAATATTCCATCCGAGAGTTACTCAAGATTGGGTGATCTTGTGTGGGAAACTGATTGTATCCTTACAGTGTGTAAGGGGGAGTATCTCAGTGAGAGATTCGGCTTCACAAGTGCCTGGGTAAACTTGTGGGATTGTAAAGGCTTCTCTTGTGCCTGGATTAAACAAGAGGATAGTGGATTGAAAATCTCAAGTGAAGCTTGGGGACTGGACATAGGTCAAGGATTGGGCTGAACCAGTATAAATCACTGTTTGCATATTCTCTTCCCTAAACTCTTATAATTCCAGCATATATGTTTGATTGACTGACTATCGCTTTACAAATTATTATTGTCATATGAACTGCTTTCATTAAGTTGCAAAAAGATTTTCAAAGTCATCTAAAGTTTTATCAGACACCCAATTCACCCCCTGGGTGATAGCCAGGTCTAACACGAAGAACAATTGGAAGATATACTTTTGGAAGTTCACAATCACATAAAGACATTGCAAGATGCTGCTTTAGACCAGCTGTTACAAATGTGATCAAAACTTTTAGAATAAAATGAATTTAAAGCTGATTTTTTTTGTATTGGAAATAATACTTAAATAAATTTCTGGGTATAAGTCATTTGCCAACTTTGGAGCTATATTGAAAAAGTTATGCTCACTGGAAGTTGACCTTTGTGTGGCAAACTACCTATGTTATGAAAGTCACTCATTAATATTTTGAGAGTTAAAGTAGATCACTCGAGTGATGATTTACATTGCTCAATTGATGCTCGAAGATCACTGGAGTGAATAAGTGATCACTCGAGTGACAGTGATTACTCATAGGAGTTTTGCAAGTCATTCGTGATATTTTTTGAAAGTTATAACTTCCTATTCAATGAGTAAGTTATCACTTGAGTGATGGTGTTAAGTCACAGAAACTTACAAGTGACTCACACCGTTTCTAAGAGTTGGAAGTTGAGCATTCAAGTGACAACTTTTGCTACTCGAGTGAATTAGTGTCACTCACAGGAATTTTGCGAATGACTCGCAAGGGTATTGAAAGTTGAAGTTGATCAGTTGAGTGATGGTTTTGAGTACTCGAGTGATATGCTCAAGATCACTCGAGTAATGGTGCGAAGTTTTCAGCGAGGCACTCACATAGGAATCAAAAGTGAAGTAAACTTAACAGTAGATCACTCAAGTGATCCAAGATCACTTGTAAACCAATGCGAGTGATCTAGAATCACACTTGAGTGCAAGTTCACCGTCTTTGAAAATCAACATCTCAAAAATCTTGATACCTATGATAAACATCTAATTACACACCATAATCACTTATATTAATATTACTAATCTCATTTATGTATAAGTTTCAGGTGATTAGGACTTGGATTAAATTCAAGCTTAACAAAAGCAAAAATCTATCAAAAGCGATTAATGCATAGCAGAACAGACAAAGAAAAAGTGACAAAAGCAATTGACGAAGCAAATAGAAAATGACAAAACGTTCAAATGACTACTATTTCTAATGTACAAATTTGAATACTACAACATTCATTTAAGGAAGTTAAATGGTAGACAAGAATAGAGGAATTCAGTGAAGCATTTGATGGAATAAGAAAGACGACAAAGCATTCAAATGCATCAACAATTATTTCTCTCCTTTGGACATAAACGAATGCTCCTAATGATCAATACTCACAATGATTATTAATATCAATTGCCTATAAATAGCGAAGAATTCAAGTCGAAATGAAGAGATGATGAGACAAGAGCTTTCACCTTCACTGTCAAAATGCCAATACTCTCACGTTTATCTCATTTGCTCTCTGTTTTCTCAGCAATCATATAATTTACTATAGAGAGTAAGATTATTTGTAATGTACTTTAATATTCATGTTATTTACTTATGAGAGAGAAGATTGATTGTAATTCTTCATCATAAAGCTGTATCCTTAAGTTGTGTGAGAGTATTGTCAGTTTCAGTATATCACCCATGAGGGGGTGAATTATAAAAATTAAAATGATTGTAGCAAATAATTAGGTGTCAAAGTAAGAGTTAGAAAGATATCACAAAGTGTGCGTAGAGGCTTATACTAGTTTGGCCTTAATATCTTGACCTACGTCTAGTCCTCAGAGTGTCTATGAGATTTCCACTATCTTTCAATCAACGGTTACAATAAGTTCAAAGTAATGCTCACCAAGACTCACTCCCCCTTACAATTGTAATCGGACAACCACACTTAAGGTCCCACTACCTTGAGATTTTACAACAATCACTTAATGATAAGAACGCTCTCGCAAATTAGATATATGATCACTGAAGAGTATTAAATGAATAACAATCAAAGAGTACAAGCCATAACTACACAATGAATATTTTCGTAGTTGGTTGTTAACTCTGAATTGAATGCTCTTTGTATTTATAGTTGAACTTCATAAATGATCATTGATGAAGCTTCAAACTATCAGTTATGAGATTTCAAATATTCTGTTAGACACAAAACCTTTTCATAAGACACAAGCCAAAGTTGTTGGAAGATTTAAAGAAATGTCGTTTTCATATTGCTACTGCAAATCTTCGACGACATGCCTTTGGTCTGTGTATTTGACTAAGGTAGAGTCACTTTCACCTTCATCCTCACTTTCTTCGTCAGATGAACTATCTTCCTAAATGGCAGACACATACGCTTTCTTCTTGAAGTTGTTATACCTTTTCTTTTCCTTATCCTTACCCTTCAGTTGTGGACATTCAGATTTATATGTCCCGGCTTCTCGCATTCATAATAGATTGTTTGATCCTCATCCTTGAATTCACATATGCTTTTTTGACCTCCCTTTTGAAATCTTTGGAAGCCTTGGTCCCTTTTGTAGAATGTTTTGAACCTTCAGACAATCATACCGAGTTCATCACTTTCTTCATCTTCATCTTCCTCTTTTGCCTCTTTATCTTTTACGGCATTGAAAGCAACACCTTTGATTTTATTGTTGATCTTACCTAAGCCTTTTTTGAAGTTCATATTTCCTTCGTATTCGGAAAGATTACCAAACATAGCAGCAATAGAAGTCATAGATTATCCTCTTGCTTGTTCAATGGCCGTGACTTTGGCCTCCCATTCCTTTGTAAGAATGGTTGGTATTTTTCTCACTTGGGAAGTTTGTTCGTAGGTCATTCCCAAAGCTGCTAATTGACTTATGAGATAAGTGAATATGAGTTCAAACTCTGCTATTGATTCACCGAACTTCATACGAAGCAAGTCGTATTCAGTCATTAGTGTATTGACTCTATTTTCTTTTATGCCTGACGTTCCTTCATGAGCAATTTCAAGAGCTTCCCATATTTCCTTTGCAGTTGAAAGGTTGCATATACGGAAGTACTCTTTTTGGCTTAGAGCACAGAATTGCCTTGCTGTTCAGAGTAACTAGCCTTTTGTCGATATCGTCATATTCTGAAGAAGGCTTTCACACTGAACGCTCACCTACAATCTTCATAGGTGTATAGTCACCTTCTTCGATGATTTGCCATAGCCCATATTCTGAAGCCAAGACAAAGACTCTGAATTTTGCTTTCCAAAATGATTGAAGCCTGGTGGTCAGTTGATAGATGTATCGTCAGGCAGTATTCCTTCCACGAATCCTTCTTGGGATATTAAGTCTATAAAGAGAAGACATTGCTCTAATACCAAATGTCAATTTCAGTGTATCACCCAAGAGGGGGTGAATTATAAGAATTAAAATGATCGTAAAATTAATTAATTCACGGAAGTAAGAGTTAGAAAGATATCACCGAAGTGTGCATAGAGATTTATATTGGTTTGGCCTTAATATCTTGACCTACGTCCAGTCCTTAAAGCGTCTCTGAGATTTCCATTATCTTTCAATCAACGATTACAATAAGCTTAAAGTAATTCTCACCAGGACTTACTCCCCCTTACAACTGTAATCAGACAACCATACTCAAGGTCCACTACCTTGAGATTTTACAACATTAACTTAATGATAAAACACTCTTATAAAGTAGATATATGATCACTGAAGAACATTAAATGAATATCAATCAAAGAGTACATGCAATAACTGAGCAATGAATATTTTTGCAGTTGGTTGTTAGCTTCGAATTGAATGCTCTTCGTATTTATAGTTGAACTTGATAAATGGTCATTGGTGAAGCTTCAAACTATCAAATATGAGATTTCAAAATATTCCATTAGACTCAACCTTTCTATTAGACACAAGCCAGAGTCATTGGAAGATTTAAAGAAATGTTGTTTTTGTTGGAAATTATGCCCTAGGGGCAAGTCATTGTACTTTAAATGTTTATGTCATTTAAAGTATTCTCCATTTAGTTATCATTTCATTTGCATGTTTATAGTGATAACTATATCCTTTGATATTTCTTATAGATTATCCTAAATGTCCCTGGTCGATCATCTACGTGGGAGCAAAGATGAAATAAGACCAGTATGACTTTGATGATGTATGGAGATATGAATCAAAGTCATAGGCACTTGTAAGAGCACAAGGTACTATACCGACCCACTATGAGAAAGCTGCATGGATTTAGTCATAAGCTTATCTTATATATAACCGTGTCACAACGCCCTTTGACTTGAGGTCATTATGGATTCTTACATGATGAGCCGTTGATCTTTGACCTAGTCAAAAGTCACCTTTGATCAGGTGATAATAAAGGCTTGGATCGGGATTAGTGGTTTTCATGCTAAGGAATGTGAATGGTCAAAATGGAATTTGTCCCTGACATTTGTAGAGAGATAATACTGGGCCCCTCGATGAGTGTGTCTAAGAAATGTATGGCCATACTACGATGGAAAGGAGTTTCCATTTCAATTGTTAGACTACTCAAGAATCGAGAAAGTAATGGTCAAGAACATGAAGTTGACATTATCCATGCTTCATCCTTGACCAAATTATCACGTGACAAAAGGGACGTGACATGGTTGTATGATAGGTAGTATCGTATCATCGATCCCCATATGAGTTAAGTAGTCACAATGTCTTGCAAGAAGCCGCTTGCAACTGTGAGCTGGTACAATATTGGCCCGCTGCCAATCTCATGTGGGCCTACAGGGTCACACACAAGAATAGCCCAATACGAGCAATAGTGTCCAGATTTATTGTATATTAGATATGTTTAAGATTTAATGATACTGTATTTAATCTAGGATGGATATATATATATATATATATGTTAGGATGGATATATATATATATATGTTATTAAACTCAAAAATAATATAATAATATTATTCAATAGAGATTATAATATTATTGTATAATATTTTTTTGTATTTAATTTATTTGATAAATTAAATATCTAAAACAAATAGAGATATTGTATCTCGATTTAATTTTTGAATAAAGATATCATATATCTGATTTAATTTGAGTTGAAATATAGTATCTCGATTTAATTAAATTGATACATATCATATCTTAGATTTAATTTATATTCTATAAATTAAATCGGCGTGTTTTTTAATTCAGATTAAATAAATATATTAGATTAGATCTATTGGATAGATTTAATTAATATATTATTTTAATCCAAATTCATATTTCAAGATTAATAAGGATTAATTTTGAATATATAATACGCTTATTGGGTTTTGAAAAACCTAAGGGACATTTTGCAAGATGTATTAGAAAAGCCGCGAGAAACCCTAGAGAGAAAAAGGAGAGATGCGAAAATACTGAAGGTGCTAGCACTCTGCCGTCGGTGTTGGAGGCTGTTCGTGTGGATACCGATAGAGGGAGTGGATTCACAGAGTCAGCTCCTGTTTGATCGAACAAGATTGCACGATGATTGAAACGCACACGAGTTTGCATAGATATGGTTTCTAACGAACCAAATCTTAATGCCGTTGATAGATCCTCCTATGGGATTCGTAAGTTTTTAATGGATGAAATCCTTCCGTTGCGTGTACGGATCCCAACAGTTTTCATATTGCCACTTCAAATCTTTGCATGACATGCCTTTGGACTACATATTTGACTAAGGTAAAGTCACTTTCGCTTTCACTGGAATGGGTGTCTGAACATATGATTATTTACCTGCTCTGACTTAGTTTTTTTGTACAGGCTCTGTTTTTGCAATTGCATTTAATGCCTTTGACACAAATCTTACTTTTTGAAGATTTTTATGTGGCTGTAATTTTGTGTCTCCTTGTCTATCTTGAATGCTTCTCCTCTTATAGTTGATGAAAAGCATTCAATCGTTGAGCAATTCTTCCCGTTTAGAATATGATCATTGGATGTCCGTTGGAAGTAGTCGTTAGGCTTGTTCAAGCTTTCCGTTAAGTAGATGAAGTGATTCAGCCATTTTTGGTTTCCTTCATATGACATACTTCTCCAATGGGTTGCTTTTGCTCTTTCTCGGAATGAGTGTCTCAGAAGTATATCATTTGTTCGCTCTGAACTCGTTTTCCATGTGAGCTCGTATAAGCTCTGCTTTCTGCAACTGTATTTAATTTCTCTGAAACAAATTTTGCTTTATGATAATTTAAGCATAATCCTTTAGCTAATTATCTGAAAGTTACTAACAAATATGTTTAGAAGCATTAAGAATAATAAAGAGTAGTGATCAAATGTAATGAAATGTTACTCAGATATTTTGAATTTATGAAGGCGAAGAAGACGAAGTATTTGAATGTACTAGAAGAACATTGCTCGATTACCACTTAGTCTGCTCGAGCAACATTTGAATTTTCCTTCACAAAATAGTTCAATTGATAAGCTTACTTGAGTAAGCATATGACCTTGCTCGAGTATCATGCTCGAGTAAGACTTCTGTATGCTCGAGCAACCACTGTGAAAAAGCAATGATAAATCGTTGGAAGGTATATGATTGACTATCCCATTATCTTTGCTCAGTACCATGCTCAAGTAAAGATTAAATCCTGCTCAAGCAATTGCTGCAAAAGGCGAGGCATTAGATAACAAGATATATGTGCTCGAGCACAAGATCTCCTTGCTTGAGTATGTCTCATTGCTTGCTTGAGTAAAGACTTGAAATAGAAGAGGTTAATGTCACAGAATTTTTATGCTTGAGCAAATAAAAAACCTTGCTCGAGTATACTGCTCGAGTAAAGCATTTCCAAGCTTGAGTAAAATCATGAGCCATGAGTGTATAAAGAGAATGTGCTCAAGTAACATTGTTCCATGCTCAAGTAAGAACGTGAGCCATAAGTGTATAAAGAGAATGTGCTCGAGTAATCACTTACTTGCTCGAGCAAGTCATATTGCTCATGTACTTATCTGTTATTGAGACCAGAGAAGTATACTTCGAGTGTCAAGCTGCTGGCTACCATGATCTTGTCCAAATATTAATCTCCAGTGACTTTCAAAACACAATAGCATTGGCAGCACAAGGGTCAACTTCTCGTAAGAGTAACATCTTCAATATAGCTCCAAATTTGACAAATGACCTATGCCCAGAAAGCTCTTTAAGTCTTCTTCAAAAATTCATATCTCTTCCAGTTGATCTGTGTTCTGTGTTATTGATGTTTTTGGAAAGGTATTTGAGTCTAGTTTTAAATACCACCGGTTTCAACTCAATTGGATTGTATTTTATGAGATACACCCAAACTACCGAAGTTGTGTCAAATGTGTGGCCGATTTCATGAGGCAACTTCTGAAATTTATAGCTCTCTCACCTGAACTCCTTTTTGATTGAATTTGGTGTCAAAATGACTCATATGTAGTGTAGTTTCATATGAAACTAGTTTCACCTCAATCAAATCTCTGGTTTGGGAGATATAGTTGAATTACTGAACCTCACTCATGTTGAAATGTAGAACAAAGTCGATGAGAGTGGCTAGAACACGATCATGCTCGAGCAACTTTTAGTGGATGCTCGAGCATGCTGCTGGAGTAAGCAAATTTGTGCTCAAGTAAGTTGAAGATGATAAGTAAGTTGAAGATGATGCTTGAGTAAGGCCATTTTTTGGTCAAGCATGATGGAAAATTGTAGTAGAAACGCTATAGTTAACAACTATTCATCATGAAGCTTGAACTTGCTTATTTTAACTCCAAATTAAGCCATTTCAACTACTGTTTGATCATAGAGACTTGAATATTGATATCCTCATATTATTTGGCAAGTTATTCTTTCTTCAATCTCCTCTCTTGATCATTCTCTATAATTTAATTTGGACTAACCTACATTAAACAAAGTAGTTATATTCAATGTAGGAGATAAATAGATTATGTAAACTTTTTGCTCTTAATAATGGCATCTATATAAGACATCATCAAAACTAATCATAGACAACATTCTCCCCATTTTAGATGATGGAAAATCCTTTAAGAAAAATACGTATGAGTATGAAAACATATTTAGTGCAACTTCTTGTTGTCATTCTCTCCCCCTATTTGATATTAGCAAAAAGTGTGAAGTATAAAGAAGAAATGCTTGTCGAGAGGCAAATGTGAAAACAAATCAAAAGGAATGTATCAAGAAAATGGTTTTCTCTCCCTTATTTGAAAGGATTTTCTTATTTAATGAGATGCAATTTGGAATATTTTTATGAAAACAAGTTTGAGAAAATTTGGGAAGATTTTGAAGAGTAAACAAAATTTCATGATTGAAGCATATTGAGATGTGATAAATATTAATAGAATATAAAGAGATAGGGTTTAGAAATGCTCATGTAGATTTGGATTTGGCAGAAAGTTGATGTATGATCCATGAAGTCCAAATTTCTTCATTGAGGTTGGTTTTTCTTTCATAATGATCATGTCAAGCTAATTGCTCACTTGTATTGGCAAAGATGATGTCACTTTGAATATTTTAGCCAATATATTTCTCTTGATTGATCATCAAAGAATATTTCCTTAATTTAATAGTTTCTTCTTGTAGTTCATTAAGGAAAGTTCTTGCATAGAACGAAGTCTCCTGCCACAATTGTAAAACTTTCTTACAAGAGAGAATTGTTAGTGCAATCAAATATCAAAATATTCCTTTTTATGTGATATTTTCAAATTAAGATAATAAATGAAAATATAAGATTAACTCATCATCAAAACTAATAAAAGATAGTGAATGCTCATAAGTATACTTTAAAGGATTTTCTTCAAATAAAGGAGATGAGCTTTTAAGATATAAAATAGATGTGAATGTGAAGCTCCCTCTTAATGAATGTATGACTAAAACAAATGAAGCTCCCCCTTAGTTATACCAAATATTAATGTGATACTAGATGTTATGAGGTTTGGATACCCTCTAGTGGACATGACATAGTACCTCATATCAAGTGTGTTCTGTGAACACTTAATCCTTTGGAGTGAACTTTGATCTTCATTAGTTGATTTATTTTGCCAAAATTGACCATTCATCAATCATGTTGGTATGTGGTTGGGCATACAGACTCCTTTCTTGAGCATATCATATAGCTTTGAATGTGGCTATTCGTTTCATGCTCGAGTACTTTACTCGAGCAGGTTTACTATTTGCTCGAGTATGCTCTATGTAGTTTAGTGATCAAAAGCATTCATAGAGGTTTTGCTCGAGTATACTCTAGCTTTGCTCGAGCATAATACTTGAGTATGATACTATTGTGCTTGAGCAATCTTTTGTTCTTAGTAATGATTCAGGTCATTTTCCTCGATATTACTCTAGCATCCGATATGTACTTAAGCATTATACCTCTCTATTTTACCCTGTTTTATATCATAATAACAAATCATCCTGCAAAGCAAAAATATATGCTCTTTGGTACCCGATGTTTCATGGGTCCATACAAGATTAGAGATAGCAACTCTTATGCTTGCTCTTACATAACTGAAACATATTATATTTGAGCAAGGAGTATATCAAATCAACAATAATGGTATCCAATCGATTCATGTCACTAAACATACAAGTTAACAAATAAATGATACCAAGAATGTTGTTTCTTAACGACAATTTGTTAATACACTTTATGTAGAAAAGATGTCATTGATATGAATCGCATGTGATGTATGAATGGGATTAGGTTTTTTTTTTTCAAAAATGATGATGAATATACAAAATATTTCCAATCTCAATTGTTCTTTAAAAAGATGATAATGTATTATCAAATTGAAAGTTTAATGTATGAAAGATTCATTTTTGAAACATGCTTAAAATTGATGCTCACTTTAAACATGGTGGAAACCAACATGTTAAAGAATATATCAAAATGCTTCAATTTTTGGAGAACATGTCAACATTGAAGTCAACATGTTGAAGAATTTCCCCAAAAGCAAAAGTCATAAGGAAAATGAATTAGCCAGAAAGGCTAAGTAGGATAGAGATATATACATACAATGACTTTGCTATTAACCAAGATACAATCTTGCCTTTTAGAATTGTGTCTTCTAATATACGAACATTCAAGGTAAGAATTTGAATACATGGCTATAGTTACTCAAAATATGGATGAAAACAAATGTTGATGTATTTGAATAATAGAGTAAGTACTAGGATTATGGTGATGAAGCACAATGCTATCACGAATTGAATTCTTTTGTTGGAGATAAGCTTGAGACTCATATAGATGATCAACTTATTAGACATGAGGTCTAACTCATTGGAAAATAAAGGATGAGGAGTTCAAGTACTATATAGCTCATTGAATATCAAAGATCAATATATGAATGATAGGGAAAACTCTAGTGGACATATTTGAAGCATATCTAATATTCAATATACAAAAATATAACTTCCAATTTTGAAACATCATTTGAAGAAATCAAAGTATGAAGATTTTTTAAAAACATGTGTATGCATTTTTATAAAACAAGTTGAGTTGAAATCCAAATTTTTTTTAGAATTGAGCATTTCAAAAACATAAGCTCATAAAGTTATGTACAAATTCACTTACGATCCATTTAGAATATGATCGTTGGAAGTATCCGTTAGACTTGTTCAAGCTTTCCGTTAAGCAGATGAAGTATTCAGTCATTTTTTGTTTCCTTCATACGACATACTTTTGACATTGATCACTTTTGATCTTTCCCGGAATGGATGTCTCAGAAGTAGATCATTTGTCTGCTTTGAAGTCATTTTCTTTGTGAGCTCGAATAAGATTTGCTTTATGCAATTGTATTTAATGTCTCTGACACAAATTTTGCTTTATGATAATTTGAGCGTAATCCTTTATAGCTAATTATTTGAAACTCACTAACAAATATGTTTAGAAGATTGAGAACAATAATGAGTAGTGATCAGATGTAATGAAACATGAATAAGATATTTTGAATTTACGAAGGCGAAGAAGAAGAAGTATTTGAATGTAGTGGAAGAACATTGCTCGAGTACCAATTAGTTTGCTCAAGCAACATTTGAATTTTCCTTCACAAAATAGTTTAATTTATAAGCTTACTCGAGTGAGCATATGGCCTTGCTCGAGCAAGACTTCTGTGTGCTCGAGCAACCACTGTGGAAAAGGCAATGATAAATCGTTAGAACGTATATGCTCGAGTATCCCATTATCTTTTCTTGCTTGAGCAAAGATTAAATCCTATTCAAGCAACTGCTGCAAAAGGCGAGGCATTAGTAACAAGATATATATGCTCGAGCACAAGATCTCCTTGCTCGAGTACTGTGCTTGAGTAAGTCTTGTTGCTTGCTCAAGTATACTACTCGAACAGAGCATTTCCATGCTCGAGTAAAAATGTGAGCTATGAGTGTATAAAGAGAATGGGCTCGAGTAACATTGTTCCATGCTCAAGTAAGAACATGAACCATAAGTGTATAAAGAGAATGTGATCGAGTAATCACTTACTTTCTCAAGCAAGCTTATGCTCGAGTAAGTTATAATGCTCAAGTACTTATCTGTTATTAAGACTATAGAAGTATATATACTTCGAGTGTCAAGCTGCTGGTTACCATGATCTTGTCCAAATATTAATCTCCAATGACTTTCAAAATGCAATAACATTGGCAGCATAAGGGTCAACCTCTAGTAAGCATAATGTCTTCAATATATAGCTCCAAATTTGGAAACCAACCTATGCCCAAAAATCTCTTTAAGTATTCTTTCTAATGCAAAAAGAATTAGCTCCAAACTCATTGTATGCAGTGCATTTCAATCAGATTAATAGAATCTGTTTTGGACTAGCATCTTTGCAACATCCTGAATTGACTATGAACTTCAAAAATTCATATATCTTGTAGTTGATCCTTTTTTTTTCCTTTTTTTGTTCTTGATGTTTTTGGAATACATGCAAAGATTAACAGTACTTGTATAGCTTCTAATCTAGCCATAAGAGCATATGTTTCCTCATAGTCAATACCTTCTTCTTGATTACAGCCTCTAGCAACCAATCTTCCCTTGTTCTTGACAATGATTGCGGATCATCTCACTTGTTCTTGAATACCCATTTAGTGTCAATGACTGGATGGTCTTTAGGCCTAGGTACCAAGTCCCAAACTTGATCTCTTTCGAATTGATGTGATTCCTCTTACATTGCTATAACCCAATCATTGTCTGAGAGGGCTTCGTCAATCTTAGAGAGTTCAATCTCAGAGATAAAGGCAGAGAAAGTTACTTCATTTAAAGTACTTCTTTTTGAAGAACCAGTTGAAGCCAAGAGGGGGTTGAATTGGGTGAAGATTAAAAACTTGAAACTTTGAAAATCTTTTCACATCTTTTAAATCAACAGTTAGATATTCGAATAAGCATATACTAGAAATATAAGAGATAAGGGAAGAGAATATGCAACCGTGATTTATCCGGTTCGGCCCAATCCTTGACCTACATCCAGTCCCCAAGCTCCACTTGAGATTTTCAATCCACTATCCTCTTGTTTAACCGGGCACAAGAGAAGCCTATACAAACGCACAAGTACACCCAGGCACTTGTGAAGCCGAATCTCTCACCGAGATACACCTTTCAATCAGTTACACACTTTGTACTCGAAGTTATCCTCTCACTAGGATATGCTCCCCCTTACAAGTTGTAAACCAATAACTCAATCTCTAAGTCCCACGACTTGAGATTCTTACAATGATTTAATAATCATAAATGTTCTCTCTAGAAGAGAAGATGAATAAACACTAAAGTACAATACAAATAATTTCACTCTCTAGTGTAAACTATATAAACATTGAGAAACAGAGTGTATGAACTATCGACGGTGAAGTTGTAAAATCATTTCGTTGGCTTCGTCGATTCATTCATCAATCATCACTCCTTCCTGTTTGAAGACTTCACAATTTATAGGTTATTATGTTTCGACCTTTGCGAGCATTCGACCGTTGGAGATCAGTTGGAAGTAGCCGTTGAAGCTTTTGTTGCTTTTTTGCCCGTTGAACTCTAATCAAACTTTAATCATAAAATGTTTAACATTGACTTCGTTAATGCTTCGTCTGGAGTGTTGTATGAATGTCGTTGGAGGAGCTTGAAGATTAATCGTTGTGACTCATGAATATAGCCGTTAGACAGATGAAGCTATGCTGGTCACTTTCACCGTTAATGATTTTGGTCTTCGCAAACATTCTTCATTCCTTTTGTTTTGCCCATTGAGAGATAGCATTTAATGTGCAAGCGAAATATCAGTAAATGCTTTACATTGACTAGAGATGTGGTTACCGAGGATATCACTGGCTTTGGCAACTGCATTTACCGAGGATACCATTGACACACAATTTGCGTTATTAAAATTTGTTGTTAATCCATGATAAAATCATCTGAAACTCATTAGCAAACTGATAAAAAGAAATTAGTAATAGTAATGGGTAATGATATATAGAAATGAAATCCCACACGACGATTTAGGATTTACGAAGACGGTGATTTTGAAAACAGAGATGATCATGCTCGGGCATGACTGTAGGTATGCTCGGGCATTAGTGTAGAAGATATATTGAAAGAATAGGAAATCACCTTATGCTCGAGCAATGTTGAGCTACTAATCGAGCACCATGCTCGAGCACTCAATCAAGCTTGCTTGGGCATGCTCTAATGGCATGCTTAAAAACATCTTTTCTCGATGATGCTAGAGCAAGAGATATTCCATGCTCGAGCATAGTTGAGACAGAGAGCAACTAATATCTTAGGTGCGTGCTTGCTCGAGTAGCATAACATTCCTGCTTGAGCATGCTGCTCGGGCATGATAATTTCTTGCTTGGGCACAAGGCACACAGAGGTGAAGACTAAGAGATTCAGCGATACTGCTCGAGCATTGATTTTCCTTTGCTTGAGTAACTGTCTTTGATTGTCAGGATGCTGGCTACTATGATCTTGTGTAAATATCAGTCTCTATTGACTTTCAAAAACGCAATAGCATTGGCTGTACAAGAGCCAATTTCTAGTGATCATAACGTCTTCAATATAGCTCTAAATTTGGAAAATCACCCATGCTCAGAAAGCTCTTTAAGTATTCTTTCCAATACAAGAAGAATCAACTCCAAACTCATTGTATTTCGTCCATTATCATCATATGAATGGAGGTTGTTCTTGACCAGCATTTTTTGCAACATCTTGAACTGACTGTCAACTTTAAAACATCATATCTCCTTCAATTGATCCTTTTTTTTTCATGATTTTGACGTTTTTGGAAATTTATGTGAGTCTAGTTTCAAATGGCACCGGTTTCAGTTCAATTGGATTTGTAGATTGTGAGATACACCCAAAACATCGAAGCTTGGTCTCGCTATATGGTGTGAATTTCAATTGCAACTTCTACAATTCATAGCTCCTTTATCTGAACTCCTTTGGGCTTTAATTTTATATCAAAATAAAACATTGGGAGTCTAGTTTCATACAAAATGGTTTCACCACAATCAGACTTCTGGTTGGAGAGATATCATCAAATTATTCTTGGTTATGATTAGTTTTGATGATGTCTTGTATAGATGCCATTATTAAAAGCAAAAAGATTGAGTAATATAGTTATCTTCTACATTGACTAACTACTATGTTTAATGTAGATTAGTCCAAGTTGAATCATGCAGAATAATCAAGAAGGAGATAAGGGATTAAAGAAATAAGAACTTTGCAGAGGTTGTCAAAACAGCAAGATGCTATCAATGGATTTTGGCGGATAACCAAGAAGAAGAGAAGAGACTAGAGAAAGATGTTATCAAAAGAACTTGCACAATATAATAGGAATATCAACATTCAAGTTCTTGTGATATTGGAAGTCTCTATGATAAGCAGAAGTTGGAATGAAGCTTCATTACTGTATGGATATTGAAGAAGGTAGAAGCTGCAAAGAATGATGAGCCCAAGTTAAATGATGAAGAATGATCAAGTTGGAAGATGAAAGAAGGAATAACTTGCTGAATGGAATGAAGATATCATTATTCAAGTTCTTATATTGATGCTAGAAGTCTCCAAGATCATATGGAAGTTGGAATGGCTCAACTCAGAGTTAAAACAAGCAAATATGAGGTTCAAGAGGAGAAAACTCGAGTTTGGAACTAAAACCTCGAGGTTTAGAACTCAAACCTCGAGTTTAGAAGAACTGGACTGAGAAACGTCGAGGCAGCCATCAAACCTCGAGTTTTCAAGTGTCTTCAGCGTCTCTGGCATTTTTGGACTAGCAAACCTCGAGGTTTCAGTCAAAACCTCGAGGTTTCAGCTATCATCAGCTCTTCAGCTCCACACTGTTTCACGTCCAGCACGGACGACATCTGGTAATTCGATGATATCTCTTAAACCAGAAATCAGATTGAAGTTAAATTAGTGGCATATGAAACTAGACTCCTAATGCGTCATTTTGATATAAAATTCAAGTCCAAAGGAGTTCAGATCAAGGAGCTATGAATTTTGGAAGTTGATAGAAAAATCCACGCCACACAGCAAACCAAGCTTCAATTGTTTGAGTGTATCTCACAAACTACAAATCCAATTGAGTTGAAATTGGTGACATATGAAAGTAGACTCTCAGAGCTTTCCAACAAGAGTTGACAAACCAAAACAGAGTTCAGACTAGGGAGATATGGTCTTCAAAAGTTGACAGTTATTTCAAGAAAGCTAAACAAAGTCAAACCTCGAGTTTTCAATGGAAACCTCGAGTTTTCATCAGACAGAGAGCAACGAACTTCTGAGTATCTTCAAACCTCGAGGTTTGGAACCAAAACCTCGAGTTTTGTCCAAGCAGAGAGGATCTGTGTTTTCGCCAGTTTTCGTAACCTCCGTGTTTATGGGAAACCTCCGGAGTTTGAGTTCAAATGTTCTTTTCTCAAAGTTCTCGAGATTATGAGAAACCTCGAGGTTTCGGACAAACCTCGAGGTTTGTCCAGGCAGAGGGGTTCTATGTTTTTCCAAGTTTCCAAAACCTCCAGTTTTCACTTAAACCTCCAGGTTTCTGTTTTAGCCCAAAACTCAGAACTTCAACGTTTAAGTAAAACCTCGAGTTTTGCTGAAAACCTCGAGGTTTCTGGCATCCAGAGAGCAAACGACTTTTCACTAATTTTGAAAACCTCTAGGTTTCCAGAAAACCTCCAGGTTTGTTCTTGGCGCGATTTTGCAAGGTTTCACATTCAAAGTGAAACCTCGAGGTTTCTGATAAACCTCGAGGTTTTTTCAGGCAGAGAGACTAACGCTTTTAGCAACCTTGAAAAACCTCCAGGTTTGAAGAACAAACCTCGAGGTTTCTGCACGTCTTCAGAATTTCAAATTTGACGAATTTGCAATACCTTCTTGTTTGATTTTAATACTTCCTATGATTAATCTCTAATGTTTCTAGATATGTTTAACCACTTTATTGGTGAGTTTCAGATAAATTAGAGGATGTTCTTTGAAGGTTTAAAGCAAAAGCAAAAGCAAAAGTGATGTCAGCACATTAAACGCAAACCCAAAAAGTTGCATTCTTTTGGGTAATCCGTCTGCACACGCTTTGCAAAGGATTAAAGAATGTTTTCCACATCCAGTAGCTGCCACTCCAACGGATTAATTTGCAGGAAGTCAACTCTGAACTTCTGCACAGCTGGATTAAGTGGAGTTTAGAGAGAGAAGAAGACCAAAAGCTTAACTAGAACCTTGTCTAATAAAGGCAAAGATTATTGTAATATCCCAAATTTTGGACCTTGAGAAGTGAAAATAAGCTTGAAATAGACGGACGACTAGGCTCAGTTTGGGAAGAGCCCCAAGAATGTCAAGAGTCAGGAAGACTCTCTGGGACTAAGCAACTCGATCATACAGTTTAGTGGACCTAGTATGTACAAGTTATGGGATGAAGGTGCCAGTGTAAAATGGGCATAGGAGATGTATACGGTGTAAGTCAGGTCGGAAAATATACTGCCCAACTATGTCCTGAGGTAGAGGACACTTAGTTGAGCGAAAATATGCCAGTACAGGTAAGTATACGGCATTTTCAGGGCTGTCATGGATGCCCTGCGTTTTTGAAGGCATCAAGAAGGGAAGAGAGAGAAAAAGTGTGTAACTAGACCCATTATGGAAGGAAAAGTCAATGGTAGTAGTGCTACGTCGGACACGTGGCATTTCGGGGCCAGAAGTTGGATTATCGGGTAGCACACATTACGAGATAGATCTGGGGTATTGGAATAAAGGTTTCTTGATCCCCAAGGTAGTATGCCCCGTCCACTTTGTTATGGGAAAAGAGACTGATGGTCCGGGCCCACACAAGTCCGGTTGAAGGGCACACATTACGAGGTAAGGTGGGACCGGCAACCGGGAGCTGAGCGGGGCCGGACAGGATTTTCCGGAGTCGGGCCCAGGCCTAGGACACTGATAAGGGGCGAATTCCAGTGGGCCCATAGGAGTGAGAAAATATCTTGCTATGTAATTATGAAGAGAGAGATTGTCACATCAAAGTCATAATGAAGAGAGAGAATGAATAAAATAACCCGGTTAAATCTGGACCACACAATTTAAACCTGATATGACATTAAAGTGACATGTAATTATGACTTGGAAAGTGAAATTATGGCATATCTAGGGGCTGATTTCGTGGACCCCACTACCTTGGAAGAAAAATGGCGCAAAATGACCATTTTGCCCCTACACCTTAAACTTACAACTAAGGCCACCTAGGGGTTTGGCATTGGAATGCGCCATTTTCTTCCCTTGGAAGGCCCTATAAGGCTTCTAGAAGGTCTAATTTCGTGGGCCCCTTGCTTTGGAAGATGAACGAGGCAAAATGACCATTTTGCCCCTAACCCTAAAACCTACAACTAAAAATATCTAGGGGCAAAGTTTGGAACTTGGGGCCTATAAATAGGGCACTCCTCCCTCCATTTGGATCAGCATATTTCATGCTCAAGGTGGGGAAGAGGAAGGTCCAACTGAAGGTCTTGCTCCAAGGAAGAGGAAGGCACCCGCAACCGACATCCGGAGGTAAGTCCCTAAACCGGCAACTAAGCTATCTTCTTCTCTGTCCTATGGTGATTTTCATGGAGTTGTGTAGTATTTTGGTATCTTTGAGGTTTCCATTGAGTCTAGAAGGTGTTTTTGTGTGGGGACATTGTTAGTTCTTTATGTGTTTTGATGATAATTAACATTTGTAAACATTCATTGAAGTTGGTCTTTGGCAAGTTGGAAAACTTATCGTCAAAGCCACACTCGAGTATCGGTTTGAAACTCGAGTATTGACTTGACAGAGAGTTGCTCAAAACCATTACACAAAGCAATACTCAAGTGTTGGACAAAACACTCGAGTATTGGACTTACAGAGAGCACTCCAAGTTTTTCAACCTTGAGTCAAACTCGAGTATTGATATGCATACTCAAGTATTGAACACACAGAGACAATTTCAATGATGACTTTATCTTTCAATACTCAAGTATTCCATTGAATACTCAAGTATTGGCCATACAGAGAGATATCAAGTTATTCATCTTATGGACACTCGAGTTTTAGTTTTGCACACTCGAGTATTGGACTTTCACAAAGCTTTCATATTTGACATGTGTTTATGAATACTCAAGTATTCTTTTGAAAACTCAAGTATTGTATTGTCATCAATTTATCAAAGTTTTTCAAGCACCTAGAATACTCGAGTATTGGTATCCACACTCGAGTATTGGACCGACGTAAAGACTACAAGTTTTATACATATATTGAATACTCAAGTATTCACTTCAATACTCGTGTGTTGGCTTGGCAAAGATTTCACAAAGCTTTTCTAAAACAAATGCACACTCGAGTATTGAGTTGGAAACTCGAGTATTGGACTTACAGAGAGCTTTCATCTTTGTCAACAATTTGAACACTCAAGTATTCATTTCAATACTCAAGTATTGACTTGGGAAAGACTTCACAAAGTTTTTTCAAGATGAATGGGTACTCGAGTATTGAGTTGAAAACTCGAGTATTGGGCATACAGAAAGCTTTCCCTTTTGTCAATGATTTGAACACTCAAGTATTGAAGACAATACTCAAGTATTAAGGTTTTGAACTTAAACTTATTTTCATATCAAAAGTTCAAAACTCGAGTATTGATTTGGACACTCGAGTATTGACCTTACTTCAATGATAAGGTCCAAAGTCAAAACTCGATGATTCCTCTCTGGAAGAAGAATACTCAAGTATCAGAATGAATACTCAAGTATTGACTTAAGTGCACAGTGACACACTCGAGTATTGATGAACACACTCGAGTGTTGGACGCTAAGTTTGAAAATCAAATCAGAAAAATTTGTGAATCCTTAATCTTTGATCATAATATCTTCCAGGATTATTCTCTACTATTCCTTGCTATGTTTAACCATCTGTTTAGTGAGTTTTAGACTGCTTAAAGAATGATTATTGAAGGTTAAAAGCAAAAGCAAAAGGTGATGTCGAACATTAAATGCCGAAACCTTAAACTTGCATACTTTTGGTTAATCCACTCGCACATGGTTGCAAAGCATTAAAGAATGATTTCTACAACAAGCAACTGCTATTCCAACGGACAAATTCACAGAGTCAACTCGATCATCTAGCCAGCTGGGTTAAGTGAAGATTGGAGAGAGAAGATGCCTAAACCATATGCTAATCTTGGCTGAACTTCTCCAACGGATTTATTGGGATAGCAACGGTCATTTAATGATCTATGAGTATAAATAGGACTGCATTCAAGTCTCTTCAACAACTAGAACATCTGAAAACGCACAAGCATTCAAGTCTCTCAACTACCTTTCAGTTTTCACTTGTATTCTGTCTTTTGACATTATAAGCTTAAGTGTTTATCATCACTTACTCTTAGAGAGAGTTTTATCTGCAAATCATTTATTTTAAAGAATCACAAGTCAAGGGGACTTGGTGATTGGGTTCATTGATTACGGCTTGTAAGGGAAGTAAATTCTAGAGAGAGAATTTCTCTTGAGTACGAGTGTGTAATCAAATTGACATAGTGGAAATCCCAGAGTGTCCGGGGACCGGACATAGGTCAAGGAGTTAGACCGAACCAATATAAATCTTTGTGTCTAGCTATTCTTCTCTTCATCTTCTGTTCTCCTCTGTTTTGTTGTACAAAAACATAGCAAAACGAAAAAGTTTCAAAATCCCCAATTCACCCCCCTCTTGGTGATTTAGCTCCACCTTCAGACATGTTAGATCACCTTTTTCCAAACCCTAAAAGCCTAAGTCTTTGTTATACGAAATCTGTTGGTTCTTACGGTTTCTGGGCAGCTTGTGTTAAGAGGTAGTTTTTAAATAGTATATGAACTCCCTTTAATATGAAATTTTACATGGAGAAAGTAGATATCCTAAGGATTATTTTGATATAATATTTTGTGTCATTTGAAGTTTCCAACTGAGAGATATTTTAAGTTGAAAATGACATAAAAACCTGGACTTTTCTCTGGACTAGTGGCTCGGTTTTGCAATAAGAAAAGGATATGAACCCAGAATATATTGGGAATTATTTTTAGGGTAAACTATACATTCTAAGGGTTCAATTGCCACTGATTTCATGTCGATATGAGTTTTCTAGAATTTATTAAAAATCGGAGAAGTTGGGTCAGCGTTTCTGGAAAATTCTGGTGTTGTGCGAATTTTATGGAACTTGAACCAAAGTGTGTTCATATGACTAAAAGCATGATGTTTGGCTGTATCTAGGGTGTTTGCATGTGTGGACCCTATTTTCAATGTCAAGGAAGAGTTATTATTTTGTAAGGCGTGCCAGGTAGTAACTGTTGACTTGCGTACTCTATGTTGCTCTCGCATGTATGTTTTATCATGATATAGGAGATCGGGTTCGCGTGCCTATTGACCGTGTGTCCTTAGGTTTCGATGCGTGCATCGAGATCAGGCTGTAGTGCCTCTGCTACAGTACCGAGATTGGGCTTTAGTACCTATTGGACTGTGCGTCCTTAGGGTTTTAGCTACAGTACAGAGGGCATGTAGGATCGGGTTGCGGTACCTATTGGACTGTGTGTCCTTAGGGTGTTGCTGCAGTACCGAGGTATGTGGGGTAGGTGGAGCCTATATGACTGTGTGTTTATAGGTGTCCACTGAGGCCCTAGGCTAGGGGTCGGGGTCGCTCCCTGACTACTGAGGCCTGTTTGCGCGCTGTTCTGAGGGGCTTGTCTTGACCAGACGGTCCTACGGAGTTGCTACATGTCAGTTTGTTGTGACAGAGGCAAGTTTATTTGTACTTCCTGATTGTGATTGGCATTGCATGCACTGTATACATATTGTATATGAGTCTAACAGTTACTCTGGGGTTCAACTTTGAACTCCAGTCTGGTTCCAAAGATACAAGTGTAAGGCGGTAGACCGTTGGACTGTGGAAAAGATAAGGGCTTAGCAATGAAGCTGAGGACTGAAGACGTATGGAACGCCATATCTCATTGTATATTTTTATGACTGTATGAGTTTACTTATTGCCCAATATTTGTCTTGGACGATTGTACCCTTACCCTATGGGGATTACTTTATGTTTTTGTATGTACATTTACCAGTATAATGTAAATTGTCCAAACCGATCCAATGCTCTACCGCACATACTCTGATATATGTTTAAAGAGAAAAATTAACTAAGGAAAAGATAATAAGCGAAAAGGATCCCTCTAACCCGCCACCCAAAAGGGCGAGGCCGGTAAGGGTGTAACAGTTATATTGAAGATTACAACGGTCATAAATTGATTTCTACCTATAAAAGAGGACAGATTCAAGCAGAAAAACAAGAGACACAAGCCTACATCTTCAAAATGCTTATACTCTGATTTTCTTACTACTCACACTCTGTTTTTAATGTTTACATAGTTTATCATAGAGAGTGAGATAATCTGTATTGTACTTCAGTGTTTAGCTTATTCACTTCTAAGACAGGAGATTCATTATAAACATTCTATCTGTTTATTTGAGAGTTACTCAAGATTGGGTAATCTTGAGAGGGAAACAGATTGTAACATTGCATTGTGTAAGGGGGAGTATCTCGGTGAGAGATTTGGCTTCAAAAGTGCCTGGGTGAACTTGTGGGATTGTAAAGGCTTCTCTTGTGCCCGAATTAAACAAGAGGATAGTGGATTGAAAATCTCAAGTGGACCTTGAGGAATGGACGTAGGTCAAGGATAGGACCGAACCAGGATAAATCTCAGTTTGCATATTCTCTTCCCTTATCTCTTATATTTCCAAAGATATATGTTTGAATGATTGTTTATTGCTTTAGAACTCTTTACTGTCATACAAACTGGTTTTACTGAGTTGCAAAAAGATTTTTAAAGTTCCTAAGTTTTTATTCTTCACCCAATTCACCCCTCCTCTTGGGTTCAGCCGGTTCTTACAATTATCAGAGGTCGCCAGTTGAAACGCGAAACAGAGGTGAACAAAGTGTTGAAAAACATTTTTCCTCGAGCAAGCATAGTTCTCTGCTCAAGCATGGCAATTCTTGTGGTCGAGCATGGCAATTTTTGTGCTCGAGCATGACAATGTTCATGCGAAAATTACTATAGCAAACTATTCATCCGGAAGCTTGAACTTGCTTATTTTAACTCCGAATTGAGCCGTTCCAACTTCTATTTGATCAATGAGACTTGAATATTGATATTCTCATAATATTTAACAAGTTCTTCTTTCTTCAATCTCCATTCTTGATCATTCTTCATTGTATTAAACTTCACATCTACATTAAATATAAGAATTAGTCAAAGTAGAAGATAAATGTAGTATGCAAACTTTTGCTATAGATAATGGCATCTATATAAGACGTCATCAAAACTAATCATATCCAACACTTTTGGTTCTCACACCTTCACCTACATCGCCTATTACTTGATCCTGGTAATGACTCCCTCTGTATCTCCAGGCATAAGGTTGAGATTGAGCAGGATTTTCACAAGTGTTTTCAGGCTCAACTTCTAAAATGTTCTCGGAACTTTCAGGAATAGAAGTAGTTTTGAAATTGATTGATTTTGAAAAATAGGTTCCTCCTCTTCAATGGACTTGTCAGGCTTAGTTTCACAAAACAAATATGAATTGACTCTTCCATAACACGAGTACAATTATTGAAATCTCTAAAAGCTTTACTCTTATTTGAATAACCTAGAAACATACCTTCATCGGACTTAGGATCAAATTTTCCTAAGTTATCCTTACCATTGTTGTGTACGAAGCATTTTCATCCAAAGATGTGCAAATGTGACAAATTCAGCTTCCTTCCTTTGTAGAGTTCATAAGGAGTCTTGTTGAGTTTCTTTCGGAGATAAGCTCGGTTTGAAACATACCATGCTGTGCTCTTTGAGTCTACCCAGAAGACTTGAGAAGTCTTGTGCGAGCCATTTCGATGAGGACTTGGTTCTTCCTTTCAACCACATCATTCTATTTTGGAGTCAAAGTTATGGTTTATTCTGTGAGCATCACAAAATTCCTCGAAAGCTTGATTCTTAAACTCTTCTCCATGATTAGTCCGAATACCTGAAATGCAAACACCTTTCTCATTTTGCACTTTCTTGGCAAACACGATAAATAGATAAAATGTTTCATCCTTGGAGGATAAGAAAATAGTCCAAGCAAATCTTGAGAAATCATCAACAATTACCAGAGTATACAAGTTGCCACCAAGGCTCTTTACTCTCGTTGGTCCAACTAACTCCATATAAAGTAGTTGTAATGGTCGATTAGTTGAGATTTCATTTTTAGTTTTGAAAGATGATTTAGTTGGTTTACCTCTTTGACAAGAATCACAAATCATGTCATTTTTAAAACATAGTTTAGGTAAACCAAGAACTAAATCTTTTCTTAGTAACTTGTCTAGTTGGAACATGTTTACATGAGCCAAACACTTATGCAACAGCCAACTTTCATCCAAGTTGCTAACAAAACAATTTTTAGATTTGACTTTAGATAAGTTCAAGGTATAATAGTTACCTTCTCTAGGTGCCTTAAATAAAACTTTAAGATTACCTTTATCGATTGGAAGATCATCCTTGTTGACAATGAGACATTCTTCTGAGTTGAAATAATCCTATTGTTCTCGTCTGCACTTTGGCTCACGCGAAGGAGGTTGTGACAGAGACCTTCCATAAAGTATATGTCTTTGATCAGGGGCATTCCTCTGCACCAATCTCACCAATTCCAACGATCTTTCCAATTTAATTCCCTCTAAAGGTGACTTTGCCACCATCTTTTGATCTCATTGCCACAAACTTGGATTGATCTCTCGTCATGTATCTAGATCATCTGCTATCAATGTACCACTTATTGGTCTTTGATGCTCTTAGACAAACTTGCAAATCATACAAGGTCAAGCCTTAGGTACCCATCTTTTCTTGGTCCTTTTGGGTTAGCTCGGGCCTTAGGGAATACATAAGTCCCTTTTGGTACCCACTAATAGTTACCAACAAGTTTATCCCTTTTTTCATTCTTATGAAAAACATGATGAAGTATTATGGCCCTTTCGGTTACAATAATTACAATGAGTAAAGGGATTTGAAGAGTGAATGGATTTTTGAAAATATTTCAAATATGACTTTTCACCAGTTTTGTTTTTCCATTTCTTTTTGTCAAAGAGATGATTGTAACTTATGCCTAATCTATCATTTGTAAATCTTTGAGCTTTCAAAATTACATTGAGCATTTCATTTCCTTTACTAACTTCTCAAAAGTTTTCATAAGATAAGAGTTTTTCTTCACAAGATCAGGACATTTTTCACAAACAGAGTTTTCACAAGCTAGAGGAGAATCTTTAACTTGTTGCTCAAGTAATTTGTTTTTCCTCTTTAAAGCTATGAGTTCTTTTGCAATCTTTTCAAACTTAGAATGTAATTCATTGTACTCAGAAAGTTATTCATCATAAGTGGGTTCAGAATGTTAGTTCTCTATATGTTTTGATGATAACTGACAATTGTAAACATAAGTGAAGTTTGTCTTTGGTAAGTTGAAAAACTTACCGTCAAAGGCAAACTCGAGTTTTGGTTTCAAAACTCGAGTTTTGACTTTGACAGAGAGTAGCTCAAATTCAATGAACAAAGCAAAACTCAAGTTTTCATGGGAAAACTCGAGTTTTGGTCTTACAAAGAGCACTCAGTTTTTCACCTAAAGACAAACTCGAGTTTTGCATTACACAGAGACTTCTCATTGTTTCCTAATGAAGACAAAACTCGACTCTTGGTATGTAAACTCGAGTTTTGACCATACAGAGAGTCTCCAACATTTTGAACATGTGCAAACTTAGTTTCAACTTAAAACTCCAGGATTTCACTTTGCCATGAATTTTCTAAGTTTTCTCCAAGTTGTGAGAAAACTCGAGTTTTGGTTTGGAAACTAGAGTTTTCACTTGCGTAGAGCTCTCATGTTTTACTCACTTTTGAAAACTCAATTTTTGACAGAAAACTCAAGTTTTGACTTAGCACAGATTTCTCAAAGTTTTCATACTTAAATGAAAACTCGAGTTTTGTTTTGGAAACTCGAGTTTTGGCCAAGCCGAGAGCATTGCAGTTTTTCAATGTTTCGAAAACTCCAGTTTTGGTTGAAAACTTCAGTTTTGATGTTTTGGACTAAAACTCATACTTCACATTAAAAGTCCAAAACTCGAGTTTGGTTTTGGAAACTCAAGTTTTGAGTTTCATTCAAAGATGTGTTCCAAAGCTCAAATCGCGACTTTCCTCTCTGGATGAAGGAAACTCGAGTTTAGTTATGGAAACTCGAGTTTTGCTTAAGTGCACAGTTGAAAACTCGAGTTTGTGTCGTAGAGTTAGAAATTCAAATCTGACAAATTTGTGAAACCTTCATGTTTGATCTTAATACTTCCTATCATCATTCATTAATATTCCTAGCTATGTTTAACCACTTTGTTAGTGAGTTTCAGATGTTTTAAAGGATATTAAATGAAGGTTTGAGCAAAAGCAAAAAGTGATGTCAGCACATTAAATGTAAAGTTCAGAAAACTTGCATCCTTTTGGACAATCATTCTACACATGCTGCAAAGGGATTAAAGTTTCCTTTCCACATCTAGTAGCTGCTCTTCCAACGGATTAAAAGTCAAGAAGTCAAGCACAAACATCCGTGCAACTGGATTAAGCAAAATGTAGTGAGAGAAGAAGATCAAAGCTTAAGCTAATCCTTGTCTAATGAAGGCAAAGGTGATATTGAAGATTACAACGGTCATTTAATACTCTCTTAGTATAAATAGAGCTGCATTCAATTCTTCTCAACAACTAATCTACTAGAAAACAAAAATCATCAAAGCTATCAAACTACTCTTTAAGTTTTCTTGAGCAAAGTATCTGTTGATACATTTTGTACTTCAGTGTTCATATTTATTCACTCTTAGAGAGAGTTCATTTATTGTAAATCATTCATTGTAAGAATCTCAAGTCAGGGGACTTGGAGATTGGGTTATTGATTGCAACTTGTAAGGGGAGTAAGTTCTAGTGAGAGAATTACTCTTGAGTACAGAGTGTGTAATCAATTGTGATAGTGAAAAACCCAGAGATTTTGGGGACTGGACGTAGGTCAAGAGGTTGGACCGAACCAGTATAAATTCCTGTGTCTTGCTCTTCTTCTCTACTCTCTGTTCATCTATGGTTTTTATTGTTCAAAACAGAGCATCTCGAAAAAGTTTTATATTCCCCAATTTCACCCCCACTTGGTGATGAAGCTTCACTTTCACAGAATCATATACCTCATCGTCGTTTTCACGTTGCTTTTCTTCTTTATCAACTAAACATACGTTTGCAACTGCTTCCATCTCACTTTCTTCATCTGAGGAGCTATCTCCTTATATGGCATATATGTATGCCTTCTTTTTGAAGTGATTGAACTTCTTCTCTTTTTCTTTGCCCTTTAGTTGAGGACATTCAAATTTGATTTGGCTGGCTGTTGGTCGATTTCCCTTATGGCAAGTGAACCGGTTGAACAAGTAATAAAGAATGAGTAGAGTATCGTCCCATAGAGACTATCATGCCAAGAATGATGTCAGTTTCAAGTGACAGTTGTGTTGTGTGAAAATTATATTTGGTTTGGTTGTTTTGGCTATTTTTAATGATGTGAAATAAACAACTAATTGGAAGTATAAGGAATATATTAGTTTAAAAGTAGGCTGAGCTCGGATTTCATCCTAAGTTGTGTCATTCCCCCAGTTTGCATACAATCCATTGCTATACAATTATGTTGCATAGCATCCGCAATGCTACAACATAACTACTTTTCATAATGTTAATAAGTTAACCCACCACTATCCTATACAGAAGCTTCCGCAATCATATAAATATAGTCCTCGCTTTACTCTCCCATATTCCTATGGCGATTTCTAGTTTAGTCTGTTTGATTAACTCTGGGTGTTTTAGTTATGAGCAATAAATCCGTTCCTGGCATGTACAGTTTAGGTCAAGGTATGCACGGGCTCGCCTAGCAAACACTATCTAATAGAGGTCTAACATTGACTCCTGTTCGATAAGCCAAGACCATAGAGATAACCCTTAGCATCCGCTAATCATCTATGAATTAAAGCATTGTTAAACAAACTAAATTTATTTAAACAAAAACTAGCAAACTGTGTTCATTTTACATCTTAGAAGTCCATCCTTACTCAGCCAAAGGGAATTTAGTTCATGAATGATGAGGGACAAACAAAGCTAAATAGCAGAGAACATCCCATGGCAGAATTATAAAAAGGAAATAACAAAGAAAATAGGGAAGCTTGTCGAAGGTTGACAGTATAAGAGGCGTCCTATTACATGATGTCTCTACGTCTTCTACGTTCCATTTTGCTTCAAGGAAGAATTTGGTCTGGTCTACTATCCTCTCGGTCGGTCATCTCTTTCATTCCTTCGATATGAGTTCAATCGGATGTGAATTGTGTTGGCTCCTTGACTCTCACGACTTTGAACCCTTTAGGTTTTGCCGTGTTTTCCTCTTATAGTTAGGTCTCCTTGGCCGCACGTTCAATGAGTTGGGCCTTCCAAATTTGTCAAATACAAGATCTTAGATTTGATTTATTGGTCCTTCCTTAAATACTACAGGATTCTTCAGACCTTTTGGATTCGGCTTGAGTCAATCACCATCTTTACGTGTGCCTAGTTGACCTGTCTTAATTTCCTGAAAACTCGTGAGGAAAGGTTAGAATAACTTAGCACGCAATTCTGCATCATTTATGATGCTACAATATAGCGGTCGCATTATATTGCTAGCACAATTGTGGGCATACCCTATGCTATAGCATTGTATCAGCTTCGTTACGCACTTTCATGGTAAACTATAAAGTGGTGCTTTTCTTATGCACATGAGTAGGATAATGATATGAATGCAACAATTTGTAAGATCTATCCTCTATTTACTTATGTGCATGAATTCTTAGCCATTCTGTCATATAATAAACAATAAAGCTTAGATTCGGCATTCAAAACATATAAGGAAAACATGGCATAAATATCTGATCTCTATCTTTGATGTCCCTCCTGTTGCTTTGGCTTCTCTTCTAAAATCGATTTCTGAAGCCTTGGTCCTTTTTGTAGAACTTCTTGAACTTATGAACGAACATGCCCAGCTCATTGTCTTTGTCTTCGTCTTCGTCTTCCTCTTTGGCTTCTTTCTCTTTCACAGTGTTGAGGGCAACTCCTTTGCCTTTGTTGTTGATTTCTCCAAGCCTTTCTTGAATTTTAGCTTGCCTTCATATTCAAACAAACTTCTGAACAAAGTAGCTACTGATGTCATTGATTCTCCACGGGTTTCTTCGATTGCTGTGACCTTAGCTTCCCAATCTTTCGTCAAGACATTTAGGATTTTCTTGACTTGAGAGCTTTGCTCATACGTCTTACTAAAGCTGATAGTTGGTTGATCGATCAAATGAGTAAAGTGAAGTTGGAACTCTCCAATGGATTCTCCAGTCTTCATACGTAGAAGATCATACTTGGTTGTCAACGTGTTGATTTGATTATCTTTTATCCCAGAAGTTCCTTCATAAGCTATTTCCAATGCTTTCCACATTTCTTTTGTGCTTGACAAGTTACATATTCGAAAGTACTCCTTTTGACTGAGAGCACTTTGTAGCATCAAAATAGCTTTACTTAAAGCGTTATCTTTCATCTATCATTTTCATGAAACTCCTGTTCTGTCTTTGAAACATGGATTTCGCCTTTTGTCTTTGTTGGAACATAATCTCTGTTTTCGAATACATGCCATAGACCATATTCATTAGTAAACACGAACACTCTGAACTTTGCTTTCCAAAATGAATAGTGTTTACCACTGAAGCCAGGTGGAGATTGATAAAGGCTCCGTCAGGCAATATTCCTTCCATGATCCATTTCGAGATTTAAGCTCAAAGGAGAAAAGCTTTGATGCCAAATGAAAGTGGAATATCACCTAGAAAGGGTGAATAGGGGATTTCAAATTCTTTTTGCGAGTTGGTCGAGGAATGATAAAACAGGGACAAGGACAGAGAGAATGAACACAGAGGAATTATACTAGTTCGGTCCAACTCTTTACCTACGTCTAATCCCCAGACACTGGGATTTTTCACTGTCTCACAATGTCAAATACAATTACACATTCTATACTCGAAATAATCCTCTCACAGTAGGATTCACTCCCCCTTACAAGTTGTAATCGTACACCCATACTCAAGGTCCCTCTACCTTGAGATTAAATTGATAAACGTGTAACTAAATAAGTGTTTAAACTTCTCACTGAGTAGATAGAAAATAATCAATGAAGTACAAGATATCCAAGGATATTAAATGACATGAATGAAACAATAGATTGCAATAAGTTTGAATTGAATGCGTAGAGTTTCGGTAGGTGACGAAATTGAATGCGTCGAGCTTTTATACCAACTTCCATTAATGACGTCGAAGAGCTTTGAATGTAGCCATTGAGACTCTTCTAACTTCCATTAGACACAAATGTCTTCAGTCAAACGTTGCTTCATTAATTAGCTTACTGTCGACATACTCGTGGTCAGAAGTTGACTTAGAAAAGGTACCATAAGACTTTTGCCGGAATGAGTATGGATGATTTCGTCTGCTCTGAAATTTATTCCGTGTGTATGCTTTGTTTCCGCAAATATTAAATGCTTCTGACACATGAATTTGCTTTTCAGTTAATCAATGTTTAAACATTCGTTAATGATCTAAAATTCACTCAAAAGAATGATTAGTAATAGTATAATTAAGATTGAATAGGATTAAATGGAAATCAATGATAACATAAAATATTTAAATTCATGATTATTGTTACAGTGAAGGATTCTGGTAGATGAAGAATCTTACTTGAGTAGCCATACCATAATACTTGAGTAGCCATGAAAAAAATGCTTTCACAGAAGCCCAACAAATACCCATACTCGAGTATCATCTTAGTAAATTCATATCAGAGGCTTCTGCAATGATCTTACTTAAGTAGCAATTTTGTCTAGGCGAGTAGCATACTTAAGTATACAATTATTAGTACTCGAGTACCATCTGTTCTTCGCTGAAGAAACATACTAAGAGAAGACATTAGCAACTGTGCTCGAGTACCATTTTCCTTATACTTGAGTATTAGTAAAATAATACTAGGGTACACCTCAAATAGAGAGCAAATATAAGTTTAAAATAATTATACTCGAGTAGTAGATTACCTTTACTCGAGTACCTCTTACTCTATACTCAAGTAATAGTTTGACAGAGGGATTGCTGTGATAGTAGAACTCCATACTCGAGTAACCAGAATAGCTTACTCGAGTAGACAAGTATATCTGCTCGAGTACTTTCTCTGAACTTTCTAAACTTTGCTATTTGAAATTCATACTCGAGTATCAATTTAACCATACTCAAGTAAAGTCCTAAAATCACTTAATAAGGAAGTTAAATTGATCATACTCGAGTATACTTGAAATCATACTCGAGTACACTTTTAACTTAGCCAAATTTTACTTATTCAAAACCTTAATCATTTTCAAATTAAAACCTAAGTCTTGTTATCATCAAAACTTTGAGAACTAACACACATCACTTACTATGCTACAGCATAGTTGTCGCATTGTATTCTTGGCATAGATGTGAGCATGCCATATGTTGTAGCATTATATCAGCTTCCTTATGTGCTTTCACGGTAAACCATAAAATGACCCTTTTCTTATGTATATGAGAAAGATAATGATGTGGATGCAACAATTTGTAAAATCTATCCTCTATTTCCCTATATGCATAAATTCTTACACATTTTATCAGATAACATACAAATGAGCTCAGATTCAACATTCAAAACATAGAAGGAAAACATAGCATAAATATGATTAATCAAACTCCCCCACACTTGGCTTTTTGCACTCCTGGGCAAAACAGGGATAAAAATATACAATAGAAATAACCTTCAAGTTTCACTCCTGTCTTAGGAACTAGGTATCCTATCATTGTCTTAAGTTCATTTCACTCGTGTAAACAATCCTACTGGCCAGCATTGGTGGAACATACCACAGGTCATTGCTCTAGCAAGGGAGCGTCAATAGACTTTCGGATGAAGTGTATATTCACTCTGTCACATTGAGGGACTTATTTCTCTCTGCCATAATAGCGTAGAAGTTCTATAAGCTTGTCAAAGTTCTAAGGTTATTTATCAGCATCTGAACTTAATTGCATCAAAAATGTTTTCTTAGGTTGTAATGTAAGGAGTGGCTGTTTGTGTGTAGAGATGGTGAATGAAATGAAACATGCTTAGCAAGGCGTCTATTGGTCAATTTCCTTGTGGCAAGTAAACTACTAGAACAAGTAATAAAGAGTAAGTAGAGTTATCATCTCACATAGACTATTGATATCGAAGATAATGCCAGTTTCCTATGACAATTGTTTGAAGTGAAATTGTAGTTGGTTTGTTTGTTTTCACTATTACTAATGGAAAGAAATAAATGAGTGATTGGAAGTCGAAGGAAGATATCAATTTAAAAGCAGGCTGAGCTCGGATTTCATTCTAAGTCACATCATTCCCCTAGTTTGCATGCAACATATTGCTATAGCAATTATGTTGCACAGCTTCTGGAATGCTACAACAAAACCACCTTTCACAACGTTATTCAGCTAACCCACCATTATTAAGTACAATCCTCACTCTACTTCTCCCATATTCCTATGGTGATTTTCCAGTTCGGATTGTCGGTTTTAACCTAGGTGTTCTGGTTATGAGCAGTAAACCTATTCCTTTAGCCTATAATTTAGGTTGAGCCATGCATGGGCTCGCCTAGCAAACACTGTCTGACAGAGGTCTAACCTTGACTCTCGTCCGGTAAGCCAAGGTCACTGATTTAGCCTTTAGATTTGCTAATCGATTATAGATTAATTTACTGTTAAACAATATGAATATATTAAATTAAGAACTCAGCAAACTGGGTTCATTCTATAACTTAGGAATTCATTCTCCCTCAACCAATAAAGTTTAGTTTATGACTGATGAGGGAAACAAAAAACAGAGTAACATAGAACAACTTATGGAAAGATTCATGAAGATAGAAATAAAGAAGAAAATAGAGAAGCTCATTGGAAAGATCGACGACGTAAGAGGCATCCTGTCATGCAACGTTTCTATGTCTTTTACAATCCATGTTGCTCCAAGGAAAATTTGAGTCTTGTTTGCAGTTATTTTGATCGATATTCTCTCGTTCCTTCGATGTGAGTCCAGTCGAATTGGAATTGAACTAAATGTTCTGACTCCCATGACTTCGACTCCGCTCTAGGTTTAGCCATGCTTTCTTCTTATAGTTAGGTCTTTTCGTGCCATACGTCCAATGAGCTAGCTTTCCAAATATTTTAGGTCCAAATCCCTAGATTCGGTGATTGATCCTCTTTTAATACTGCAAGATTCTTCAAATATTTCTTTCGATTCTCCGCATCTTCTTGATTTAGCCTCAGTCAATTCAACTGTCTTCTTAGCGTCCGTCTGGTCGACTGTTATTCGAATTCCCTTATGGCAGTGAACTAGTCGAACAAGTAATGAGAGTTAGTAAAGTTATCGTTCCATAGAGATTGTTGATACCAAGGATGATGCCAGTTTATAATGATAGTTGCGTGAAGTAAAAGTAGAGTTGATTTTGGTTCTTTTTGCTATTACTAATAATAAGAAATAAATGAATGATCGGAAGTCGAAGAAAGATATCAGTTTAAAAGTAGGCTAAGCTCGGATTTCATTCTAAGTTGTGTCGTTCCCCCAATTTTCATACAAGGCATTGCTATAGAAACTATGTTGCACAACTTCCGTAATGCTACAACATAACCGCCTTTCACAATGTTATTCAGTTAACCCACCACTATCCTATATAGAAGCATTTGCATTCTATAAATATATTCCTCGCTCTACTTCTCCCATATTCCTATGGCTATTTCAAGTTTAGTCTATCTGTTTAAACATAGGTGTTCTTGTTATGAGCAGTAAACCCATTCTTAGTGTCTATAGTTTAGGCCGAGCAGTGCAGGAGCTCGCTCAGCAAACATTGTCTAACAGAGGTATAACCTTGACCTTAGCATCCGATAATTGACTATGTATTAAAGCAGTGTTAAAAAAACTGAATTTATTAAATTAAAATATTAGCAAACTAGGTTCATTCTAGAACTTAGAAATTCATCCTCACTCAGCCAATAGAAATCTAGTTCATGACTGATGAGGAAAACACAAAATAGAGTAATATAGAACAGCCAATGGAAATAAAATAGATGAAAGAAACAAAGAAGCTCGTTGGAAAGGTTGACAGCGTAAGAGGCGTCCTATCACATGACAGCTGCACGTATTCTATGATCCGTCTTGCTCCAAGAAAAGTTGGGTCTAGTCTACTATCCTCTCGATCAATATTCTCTTTCTCATTCCTTCAGTATGAGTCAGTCAGATTGGAATTATGTTGACTGCTTGACTCTCACGACTTCGACGACTCTTAGGTTTTGTCACGCTTTCCTTTTATAGCTAGGTCTTCTTGCACCGCACGTCCAATGAGTTGGGCCTTCCAAATCTTTTACGTCCAAATCCCTAGATTCTATTGATTGATCTTTCTTTTAATATTGCAGGATTCTTCAAATCTTTCTCTCGATTCTCCACATCTTCTAGATTCAAATTCAATCAACTCAACCGCTATTTAATGTCGATCTGGATGACCTGTCTTAATTTCCTGAAAACTCGTGAGGAAAGGTTAGAGTTACATACCCCATAATTCTGCATCACTTATGATGCTACAACATAGCAGTCGCATTGTATTGCTGGCATAGATGTGAGCGTATGATATGCTATATAGCATTGTATCAACTTCGTTATGCGCTTTCATAGTAAACCATAAAGTGGTCCTTTTCTTATGTACATGAGCAGGATAATGATATAAATGCAACATTTTGTAGGATCTATCCTCTATTTCCCTATGTACATGAATTCTTAGACATTCTATTAGATACACACAATAAAGCTCAGATTTAGCATTCAAAACAGTTAAAACACATGGGGAAACATGACATAAATATAACTCATCAATGACCTGTATTAATTTCTTCAAAATTCATGGGGAAAGTTAGAGTAACGTAGTGCATTACTTACGATGCTATAGCATAATGGTCGCATTGTATTGTTGGCACAGATTTGAGCATACCATATCCTATAGCATTATATCAGCTTTGTTATGTGTTTTCACGGTAAACCAAAAAGTGGTCTTTTTCTTATGCACATGAGCAAGATAATGATATGGATCCAACATTTTGTAGGATCTATCCCTTACTTCCCTATGTGCGTAAATTCTTAAACATCTATCAGATAACACACAACTAAGCTCAGATTCACCATTCAAAACAATCAAAACACAAAGGGAATACATGGAATAAATATCACTTGTCAAACTCCCCTACACTTAGCCTTTTGCACTATTAGGCATAACAGAGATAAAAAGATAGATCAGAAATAACCTTGCAGCTGTGTTCCTGTCTTAGGAACCATATATTTTATCATTGTCTTAAGTGCAGTTCACCCGTGTAAACAATCCCACTGTCCAGTACTATGGACGTAATGCAGGGCACTGACCTAGCAAGGGAGCGTTAAGAGACTCTTGGGTGAAGTGTTTATTCATTCTCTCACATCGAGGGATTTTTTTCTCTCTTTGCCATGGTAGCCTAGAAGTTCTATAGGCCTGACAAAGTTCTAAGGTTGCATCCCAGCATCTGGACTTAATTGCATCAAAAGGGCTTTTTAGGTTGTATTGTAAGGAGTGGCAGTGTGTGTGTGGTGATGGTTATTGAAATGAAACATGCTATAACAAGACGCCAGACAAGCCTTTTGAACAAGTAGTCATGATGCTACGTTTTAATAAGCCCTATGTAGTGGTGATGCCTTGTGTTACCATGACTTCTTTCTTTCTTTCTTTTTTTTGCATAACTTTGACACGAATTTTGCACTATGGGTGGTATACTATAGCATTGCAAGGTACATCCTTCCATCAACTGCTTATCTATTGTCTGATATAGCAGTATGTGTGTAGCTCAAATGGGTAACAAGGGCAGTATGATATCAATGGCTTGTGTATGGGATTTGTGGGTGAAAATATGAATGCCTTTGTCCTATGTAGTGCTATTCAGATGCAAGATATCAAAACTAGAGAAATAAGATAAACCAAAGAAAGTTCTTAACACTAGCAGGCATGCTCAATAAATTATGAAAATCTAGGCTCAAAAGTTCCTTCCATGTGGCTTTACTCTATGTTCTCTCTCACTATCACTTTGCCCTACAATGAACAATCCAGTACCGTCAGTTTGCCAAGCTTGAGCGGTTCAGTTCCCTTAAGACAGTTTTATTCTACCTGGTTATGCAAACAATTGCTTTACTGCTATTGGTTTCTGTTCATACTCTAAATACATGTTAAAATTTCAAAATTTTCCCGAATTCCAAGGAGCTAACTTAGCCATTCGTCACTTAGATTTGCACACACATAAGCACATCCCTCCCCCACACTTAAATGCTGTAATGCCCCCATTGCAAGCAACAAGCGAGCCAGGAGGGATACGGCAAGGGAGCGGTGGGGGATAGGGAAGACAATGCAATATGAGAAGGGAGCAGACAGATAGAATTAATAATTGGTTTTTTTTGCTCCTGTTGCTAGTCAGCAGGGGATTGTAAGCAAGATTTCAAAAGGAGTAATGGAGGAAAAAAAAAAGAAACAAGAGAGGGGAAAATGGGGAGGTACCAAAATAGTTGGACCTAGTGACAACCATGGGCGCTTTTACGCTTTTCCCATGCGAATAGGATGAAACTGAATCTATTCGAGAGAAGGTTACAGCCAATAAATCACCGGACTATGAACTTTCACCAGATAGATTAATTCGGTATGAAAAGAGAATTTATGTTCCACTAGTAGAAGAGTTAAGAAAGAAGATTCTGAATGAAGCTCAGAAAAGCAAGTATACCATCCATATGGGAACAACAAAAATGTATCATAACTTGAAAACTGGGTTCTAGTGGCCTGGTATGAAAAATGATATTGCTCAGTATGTGGCAGAGTGCTTAACTTGTCAAAAAGTGAAAACTGAACATCAACGACCTGGAGGTCTTTTAAAAGGGATCGGGATACCCGAATGGAAATGGGAGGACATTACCATGGATCTGGTTGTAGGCCTTCCCAAGATCAGGCATTACGATGCAATTTGGGTGATCGTCGATCGACTTACAAAATCTGCACACTTCATTCCTATAAGTGTGAATTATTCCCTTGAGCGATTGGCGAAGATCTATATTAAAGAGATCATTCGACTCCATGGTACGCCAAAGAGTATCATTTCTGATAGAGACCCCCGGTTTACCTCACGATTCTGGCAAGCCTTACAAGATGCAATGGGATCAAAATTGAAATATAGTACTGCTTATCATCCTCAGACAGATGGTCAATCAGAAAGGACCATTCAGACGCTGGAAGATATGTTACGTGCTTGTGTGCTTGATTTCAAAGGTAGTCGGGACAAATATCTTCCCCTGGCAGAATTTGCATACAATAACAACTACCATTCCAGTATAAAAATGGCACCTTATGAAGCCTTATACGGAAGGAAGTGCAGATCCCCTATCTGTTGGACCGAGTTATCTGAAAGAAAACTATTTGGTCCGGAGATAGTTGATGAAACTTCCGATCAAGTCAAACTAATACAGAAGAGGCTTCTTGCGGCACAAAGTAGACAGAAAAGCTATGCAGATAAAAGAAGAAGACCACTAGAGTTTGAGGTGGGAGATCATGTTTTCCTTAAAATATCACCTGTTACTAGAGTTGGTAGAGCGATAAAGCGGAGAAAACTAAGTCCTCAGTATATTGGACCTTTTCAGATCCTTGCTAAACGAGGACCAGTTGCGTATCAGTTGGCGTTACCACCTAATCTGAGTAGATTGCATGATGTCTTTCATGTCTCGCAATTGAAGAAATATCAGCCGAGCTTGAAGCATATTCTGGAATATGAGGATGTAGATGTTCAAGACAATCATACTTTCGTGGTTGAACCCGAAAGAATCCTTGAATATCAAGAAAAAAATTTGCGGCGAAAAACCATTCCTTCTGTCAAAGTACTCTGGAAAGGTTTATCTCCCGAAGAAGCTAGAGAACATGAGAAATTGATACCCGACTTTATGGCTCGTAATATGATAAATGTATAACCAAATTTCGGGGGGACGAAATTTATTTTACGGGGGGGGGGGAGAAATGTAACACCCCTACCGTTGTAAATAGTGTAAATTGTAATCGTTGAGAAACTAGTGAAGAATTTTGACTGTAGTTGAATTGTTACTATTTGTGTAATATCTTATGATAAGAGTATTAATTGAAAAAGGATGTCTATATAGTGGGAGACAGGAAAATGGACCCCATAAAGGTCCAAAAGGTCACTCACTTTGACCAGAGGAAAAGGGTCTTTGGCGGGCCCAGGGTAAGATACCGGTGAGGCGTAAAGCCGGTATGATGAAGCAAGGGCAAAATGGTCAATTCCTTGACCTTTGGGCATTCAATTTCATTTTATATGAGAAGGGAGAGAAAAACTGATGATTTTACCCATATTCTGGTCCAAACACAAGACACGGGACCCTCAGGCGATAAACCAATAAAAGGGGACCGATAGCGACCAGTTAGGGGATTATTTTTGGACAGAATGAGACAAATGTGGGGCCACCTTGGAAAGGGGGAAGGCGCCACATGAATATGCCCAAGCAGAGGAGAATATCTGGCAGAGTCAGAGAAAAGTACGCAGAGATGCATTTTTGGACTCAGTAGGACCCGATCGGAGCCGGTAGACCCCGAAATTGACCAATAAAGTGGAAGAGTGGAATTAATTGGTGGGGTTCAGATTTTGGGACACCCCATGCACATGAAATCTGCCCAAATTGACAAAAAAATTGATTATTCAAGCTTAGTCAATTGAGTCATTGCATGTGGGCCCCAAAAGTTATCTAGAAACACATGGGATAATTCATGTAAAAATTAAAATGGAAAAATCTGATTATGGGCAGCAAAACACACGCCACTTCTGCTCCTAGAAGATCCAAAATCTGCACATGAGATTAATCCAAGTAAATATAGTTAGTTCCTAACTAAACTAGAAGATTTAATTAGTTACATGAACTAAATGGTCACTTTTGGGGATATTATAAAAAAAGCTTGATCAGCCATTTCCTCCCCCAAAAAGTCGTGCTCCAGCTGCAGAAGAGGAGAGGACCAGCAAGCTCACATAGCTCAGCTCAAGCTCTCAACCACTTGGTCTACCAATCCAAAGTTCCGAAATAGGTAACTACCGACAACTTGAATCTTTAAAGCTTTAACTTTGGATTTTCGTGCTGCTGGTTGGAGCTTGGTTTTAGGGTCTGATTTTGGAGTTTTTAATGGTCCCAAAGTGTTTAAAACGTGATTTTGTGTGGGGTTAAGCCATGGTTTAAGTTTTCTAACTCAAAAACCCCAAAAACTCAAAAAAAGAGGCTTGTTGCCAGTGTTCTGGATTCTGGGCAGTGAAGCTTCAAAGATGTTTTTAGAACAGTGTAGATGTTGGTTTGAGCTGAAATTTTACAGGTGCAAATTAGACATCTGGGGCATCATTTTGATAGGTAATTTGATATATATTTGATGTATCAATTGAGAGATAAAAATTTTCTAAGTTAATTCCCGCCGCAATAACAGGTGAAATCGACCCAGGTGTGACAAGTGAGAAGCACGTCAAACTAAAAGTACTTTTAGGGTCTGAGAATATTTTGTTGGAAATTATGCCCTAGGGGCAATTTATTGTACTTTGGATATTTATGTTATTTAAAGTATTCTCTTTAGTTATCATTTTCGTTTGCATGTTCGTATTGATAACTGCATCCCCGGATACATCTTATAGATTATCCTAAATGTCCTCGGTCGGTCATCTATTTGGAGCGAAGATGAGTTAAGACCGATATGACTTTGATGAGGTATGGAGATACGAATCAAAGTCATGGGCACTTGTAAGAGTACAAGGTCTTTGGACCGACCCACTATGAGAAAGTTGCATGGATGAAGTCATAAGCTTATCTCATGTATAACCGCGTCACAACGCCCTATGACTGAGATCATCATGGATTCCTACATGATGAATCACTGGTCTTTGACCTAGTCAAAAGTCACCTTTGACCTAGGGTGATGATAAAGGCTGGGATCGGGATCAGTGGTTTTCATGCGGAGGGACGTGTATGGTCAAGATGGAATTTGTCCCTCACATTCGTAGAGAGATAATACTGGGCCCCTCGATGAGTGAGTCTAAGAAATGTAAGGCCATACTGTGATGGAAAGGAGTTTCCATTTCACTTATTAGACTACTCGAGAATCGAGAAAGTAATGGTCAAGAAAAGGAAGTTGACATTATCCATGCCTCATCCTTGACCAAATTATCGCGTGACAAAAGGGACGTGATATGGTTGTATGATAGGTGTATCGTGTCATCGATCCCCATGTGAATTGGGTAGTCGCAATGTCTTGCTAGAGGCCGCTTGCGATTTGTGGGTGACACGGTGTTGGCCCACCGCCAATCTCACATGGGCTGCGAGGTCGCACACAAGAATAATCCAACACGGGTAAAAGTGTCCGGGTTCATTGAATCTCGGATTAATGCGAGATTAATGAATATTTGAGTTTAATCAGGGTAAAATATATATATATATATATATTTAAATTTGAAAATAATATAATGATATTATTTAATTGAGATTAAAATATTATTATTATATTATTTGTTTTTTATGTTTAATTTATTTGATAAATTAAAACAAGCGAGAGATATTGTATCTCATTTAATTTTCGAATAAAGATATTATTGTCTATTTAATTTAAATTGAGATATTAGTATCTCGAGATTTAAATAAATAGATAGATGTCATTTCTCGGATTTAATTTATTGAGATAAATTAAATCAAGGCTTTTAAATTTGGATTAAATAAATAGGTTGGATTAAATCTATCGATAGATTTAATTAATTATTTTTTAATCTAGATTCAATTCAAAATTTCATATCGGCTTTTAATTCGATTAAATAAATATTATTATATTAGATCTATCGGATAGATTTAATTAATATATATTTAATCCAGATCTAAAGTTTGAATTCAAAAAAAATTAATATGATTAATTTTGCATTAAATACGCTGAACAAGTTTTAGAAAACCTACGGGACTTTCAGTCGAGCGTATTTTAAAAGCCGCGAGAAACCCTAGAGTGAAAAAAGAGAGAGCAAAAGAGGCGCTAGCACGCTCAGTAGCCGTGTTCGGGAATTGTTCGTGTGGATACCGGTGGAGGAAGCCGATTCTACGAGTGGTCTTCTCGCGATCGAGGAGGTAGCCCACCTGTTCAACGAAGTAGAAACCGCGAACAAGTTTTTAAAAGGTAATATCCGGATTCCTTAGCCTTGGTTTAAACGCACCTGAGTGATCCTCGGGACGGGATTCGTAGAAATTTTAATCCGCTGCGTTGTACGGATCCCAACATATTTTTCATGAAAAATATAAATTTCAATGGTTCAAATGGCACTGGTTTCATGTAAAAATGATTTTTTGTGGAATTTATTAAAAATCCTACAAGTTGGGCCGTAAAACACTTTGGATTTCTAGAAAAAATGGTCTGGGCTCGGTTTGGATAAGAAAAACATAGTGGCATTTTTGTAAATACTGAATAAGTGTATTTTAATGATATTTAGGTCAAGAAACCCTTGGAAAATCGGTGGGCCCAATAAAAGAGTAAGGACAGTACTCACCACACCAGGTAGTAACCGTTTTACTCAGATATCTTTGTGTGTTTTGGCTGTATATTTGTGATTGCCATGTGTTCTTTTTCTCTGTATATGTTGTGCCAAATATGCATACAATGTTGTGTGATTCCTAGCGCTGAGGACGTTCAGTCCGAGGCTAGCCTTAATTGCCTATGCGGGTTGAGTTTCAGTCCAGGGCTGGCCTAGAAAGGGGGCTTTACGGGTTGAGAGTCCAGTGAGACCGAGGCTTGCCTTGGTAAGGCAGCTGTACGGGTTCTTGGACTGTGTTATGTGTTTTTACTGTGGTATGATCTGGATGCATATGTGGTATGTGTTTGGCATGTTCTGTATTTTTATTTGGCATGGTATCTTACATACTCCTTACACATTTAGTATTTGAGTATTGACGGTTACTCTGGGGGCCATTTTCAGACTCCAGACACTTCCACAGCTGCAGGGGAGCATACCGACCAGTGAGGATCTCTTGGATAAGGTAGGCCAGTGTTGCTATGAAGAGTAGGGAATGCCCTACCGTATTTTGTATTTTACTTTTGGATGACTGTATTATATTTCTGGGTTTACTTTGGATTACTGTACCCTTAACCCCTCTGGGAATTTATACTTTCTGTTGTTTTTACTTTTATCAGTACATTAGTTAGTCCAAACCGGTCCTGCGCTCTTTCTTGCGTACTCTGATGCATGTTAAAGTACTTAATAAATAAAGGAAAGGTAATTATTAAAAGGAATCCCTCTAACCCGCCACCTGAAAGGGCGAGGCCGGTGGAGGTGTAACAGTCAAACCCTCAGTTGCAGTAGCCCTCCGAGGGGCTGTTGTGGGAATGATAGGTGCACTAGTTGAGGAGCTGTAGGGACACTGCATTTGTGTTTTTGGCCTGAGATGCGTTGCACAATTGTAGGGAGAGCGGGGTGGGAAGGTGGAGTCTTTCCTCTATGGCATTGAAGAGGACGTCGGCATCACGACAGAGCTTGGTAATGAGGGCTGGGAACCAAAGGTTGCCCAAACTGTATTCAGGGTGGTGTAGAGCTCGCGGTAGATGAGGGCATCGACATCAATTAGTTTGCCCTTGAGGATGCAATAAGGCAAGAATCCCTGACCTCGGGAAATTGTCCAAGTGTGTAGTGTGGGCCGCAGGCTGGTATGGAGGAAATGGAACCAAATGCGGGCTTCAAGTAAAAGGTGGTTGCCCGAAAAATTGTATGACATTTCATTAGAGGCATGCCACTTGGTGTCCAGGGCCCATAGACGCACAATGACTTGGGCTCAAATGTTAGGGTCATCCCCCTGTTGGAGCAGGGTTTGGTACTCATCATTGGTCAGACAAGAAGTCGACAATTATTAGACCATGAATACCGGGCATATGCCGAAGAAGTTGTAAGCCTGAAGGTTATAGGAATTATATGTGGAGTGACCGGATAAATGAAATGGAATGGGCTGAGTATCCTATGAAAGGCTTGAGTAGCCAAGGATAGAGCCTGGGATGTAAATTGGAGTCGATGACCTTTTATGTCAGTTGTCTGGTTCCTGGTATGTAAGAAAATTGACTTTTGAACTTACCAATGCACTTGCTATGTTTATGAAATTTTGAAATTGATTTTTTTGAACTAATTTCTCAAATGAAATGTTTTTCATAATTTGAGAACAATTTGAAATGATTGTTTTCGAACTATGTTGTCTCATAGATAAGGTATTCTGATGGAACCTCGATTTGAAATTGAATCGTGAACCAAGTTTAAAACTGAATTGTGAACCATGTTTGTGGTGGAAGCAGTACAAAACTAGAAGAGACCAGAAACTGTTGTAGACATACTCAGTTTGCTGGATCTTGCCAGATGTTTCAAAACATTTTGAAATTGCTGGCCATTGTTGAAAGCTGTTTTGAAGGGATTGGTTTTAAAGAAGATGACACTCGCACCAACTGTTTATGCACCCAATCTGAGTAGTTTTGCCTTATAGGGGCACGTGATTTGACTTGTCTGGCCGACTCCCACGTAGGCGTTTGGAGCAGGGCTCCATGGACAATGGTCCTTTGTCTCGGTATGGGATTGTTACACCCCTACCGGCCTTACCCTTTCTGGTGGCGGGTTAGAGGGATCCCTTTTTCCTTGATATCTTTCCTTTGTTAACCAATCACTTAAAACATATATCAGAGTGTGCGTAGTAGAGCATATGATCGATTTGGAGAACTTACAATATACTGGTAAATGTACATACAAAAACATAAAGTATTTCTCCTCGGGTTAAGGGTACAATCGTCCAAGATAAATACTGAAGAGTGAGTATAAATCATACAGTTATTCCAAAAATAGAAGTACAAGAAGTAAAAGGCCTTCCTCTATTTCTTCATCTTTCCGCATCAAGCCCCACCTTCCTTAAGTCCTCCAGCCGCTCCTTCCTTACACCTGTATCCTTTGAACCATTCTGGAGTTCAAAGTTGAACCCCAGAGTAACTGTTAAACTCATATACAATATGTATGCAATGCATGTAATGCAAATCACAATCAGGAAAATAAACCTGGCATGTACTCCACAGGACTGCCTGGTCAAGACAAGCCCTCGGATCCAGCGTGCTAAGGGCCTCAGTGTCTAGGGCGGCTGACCCTAACTACCTACTATTGGTCGATTTCCTTAATGGCAAGTGAACCAGTCGAACAAGTAATAAAGAGTAAGTAGAGTATCGTCCCAAAGAGACTGGATACCAAATGAGGACACCGAATTGCATAATAGTTGTGTTTGAAAAGAGGATAAATTTGGTTTGGTTGGGAGTTTTTATGGCTATACTAATAAACAAGAAAGTAAACAAAGTGTCGTAGTCATAAGAAGATATCAGTAGGAAAATAGGCTGAGCTCGGAATCATCCTTAAGCATATCAATCCCCCAGTTGCTTCACACATTGCTATAGCATTTATACTGCACAGCTTTCACAATGCTACAGCAAAGATATTAGTTACAATGCTATTCAGCTAACCCACCACTAAAGTCTATCGAAGCTTCCGCGTCCGATACATGTAATACTAACTTTACTTCTCCCGTATGCCTATGGCGATTTTTTAGTTAGATCAACATTACAAAGCAAGGTGTTATGGTTATGAGCGGTAGACCCATTCCTAAAGCCTACAATAATAGGTCAAGCTTTGCACAGCCTACCTAGCAATCACTGTTTCTCAGAGGTCTAACCCCGACTCCCTTCCAGTAAACCGAGGCCACTAATCTAGCCCTTAGCTTTCGCTAATCGATGATAATTGAATATTATTACACTTATTTGTATCTCTTGGTGAATAAATTTAGGATTTTTTAGTTAATAAATAATGGATTTTATTACTTAATCGAGCTTTGAGCTTTTAATTGGATTTAATTCATTTTCATGATTAAATTCCAGATTTAGAGTGATTTAGTATTTTCGCCATAACTTTTGATCTAGATATCCAATTAGCCTGATTCTTCTTTCTTTTTTTAGATGATTCAGAAAGCTACAATTGTTATGAAGACTTGAAAGGTTGATGAGGACAAGAAGATGGACAAAATTGGAGCTAAAGACATACACATTTTTCTGGATTATTATTTTGCCCGAATTTTGTAATAAAAGACCATTTATTAGAGGTTTCCTATTTTTAAAGGTTTCCTATTTATGGGCCAATCTTGTAGCCCTAGTGTTTCCTATTTATAGGTTAGATTAGATGGCTAAAAAAACATATTCTCAATTACGCTTTATGGGATTTTTGGATTAAATTAGAAGCTTTTTATTTTATCTGAATTGTTCATCATGTTCATGTTCTTCTTCATCTTTTCTTTTGCGTTTTCCTTGGCCATGCTTGGCTAAGCTTCTGTGGTTGACTGATGGATTGAGGATTCTGTGAATCCAGAGGACCCATGCTTCAATTAGTAACATAATTCATTTCTATTTATTTTAATCAGATCCGATTATAATTGCAGATGGTATTAGATTTAATACCTAGATTGATATCCCAAGGACATAGTGTTGGGATCCGTACAACGCAGCGGATTAAAATTTCTACGAATCCCGTCCCGAGGATCACTCAGGTGCGTTTAAACCAAGGCTAAGGAATCCGGATATTACCTTTGGAGAAGTCGTTCGCGGTTTCTTCTTCGTTGAACAAGTGGGCTACCTCCTCGATCGATGTTTCTGAATCTTCCCCCGAGAAGACGACTCGTAGAATCGGCTTCCTCCACCGGTATCCACACGAACAATTCCGAACACGGCTACGGCGGCGTGCTAGCGCCTCTTTTGCGTCTCTCTCTATTTTTCACTCTAGGGTTTCTCGCGGCTTTTTAGAATACGCGGACAACTTGACCTAACCCGTCTACCCTGCTACTATTGTTTTACCTTCCCCCCTCATCCCCATTCTTGCGAGCTCTTACTGATTCTCTCCCTCTCCTACTACCTCAACCTTGTTGTGTTGCCTTCCCCTTCTTCTCCCACCATGAACCTGTTCTTCTCCATCCTTCTTTTCCCCAAAGATTTGAAGATGACAAAGGGGAGAAAAGTGGATTAGTAGTTGTTTGGGAGTTTGGGTCTTTGATTTGAATTAGCTTTGTTTACGGTATTTAGTCTTTGCATGATGTTTTAGTTTACTTAATTTGGTACTTTATGTCATTTATTTGCTGGTGTTCTTTTGTTCTTAATGAATTGTACAACTCTAGCTTTATGAATGACACTATCAATCCTATCATTGCTTTATTTTGTCTATCTACGATACGCACAAGTTTTAAATACTATCTTAATTTCAAAAGCCAATGATTCTTTTTTAAATTCTTGATTCGGTTCAAGTGTTGTCATCATCAAAAGGGGAGAATGTTAGTTCTCTATGTGTTTGATGATGAGTGACAATTGTAAACCCATTTGTGAGTTTTGTCTTGGGAAGTTGAAAAGTTTCCCATGAGACAAAACTCGAGGATTTTGTTTTCAAAACTCGAGTTTTGTCTTAGCGGAAAAATGGTCAATTTCAATGATCTAAGCAAAACTTGAGTTTGAGTAGAAAACTCGAGTTTTGACGGAACAAAGTCTTTTAAGTTTTCAAACTCGGTCTCGCCTTGTCATGGATTTTCCAATGTTTTCATGATAAAATGAAAACTCGAGTTTTTGATTTTAAAACTCGAGTTTGGCCAAAGAAAGTACTACAAGTTTTCAATGTTTTCATGATAAAATGAAAACTCGAGTTTTGATTTTAAAACTCGAGTTTTAGTAACAGGAAACTTAGAAACACTACAAATTTTCAAAAGTTTTCATGATAAAATGAAAACTCGAGTTTTGATTTTTAAAACTGAGAGTTTTAATAACCAGAGCATTACAAGTTTTTCATAGTTTTTCATGATAATATGAAAACTTCGAGTTTGATTCAAAACTCGGGAGTTTTGAAATCATGAAGAACAACTCACTTTTCGAGTCTATGAAAACTCAAAGTTTTATTTTGAAACTCAAGTCTTGGAGTTTTGGACTACGACATACTATTTTCACTAACATTCTAAAACTCGAGTTTGGTTTTGGAAACTCGGGATTTGAGATTCATTCAAACTTTGGTCCAAAGCTCGAAACACGACTTTGCTCTCACGGAAGATGAAAACTCGAGTTTGAGTTTTGAAACTCAGTTTTGGCAAATTACCTGATTGAAAACTCGGTTTTCCTGAGCTCGAGTTGCGGTGATTTTGAAATTCGATTTCTACGTTTTTGCAAATGTCCTGTTTGATCCTAATACTTTCTAGGAACATTCTCTCTATACCTTGCTATGTTTAATGATCTTATTGGTGAGTCTCGAGGTGATTTAAAGAATGATTTTGGAGTGATAAAGCAAAAAGCAAAAGTGGTTGGAACATTAAATGCTATAATACGAGGGAGTTGCACTACTTACTAGCTATTCCATCACTGCAGTACATTTGCAAAACATTAAAGAATGTTTTCTACAACAAGCAAGCTGTGTTTCAAACGGATTGATTTGCGGGAAGGTCAGCACGGTCTTCTTGGCCGAGTTTGGATTAAGGTTTGAGTTTAGAGAGAGAAGAAGCCAAACCTGGCTTCTTAGCGAGTCTCTCAGCGGATCATTGAAGTGGCAGCGGTCATCCAATGATCTCGAGTATAAATAGAAAAAGTCCTCCACAACAAGCGAAAACGCAAAAGCATTCAATTTTCTCAACTACCTTTCGTTTTTCACTTGTATTTTTGTCTTTTGACATTATAAGCTTCGAGTGTTTATTATCATCTACTCTTAGAGAGAGTTTCTATCTATAAATCATTTGTTGATTGAGATAACCACAAGTCGGGGGACTTGGTTCAATCGGCGAAAGTCCGTAGGTTTTCTAAAAGTCATTCGGCGTATTTAATGCAAAATTAATCGTATTAATTTTTTTTAAATTCAAACTTTAGATCTGGATTAAATATATATTAATTAAATCTATCAGATAGATCTAATATAATAATATTTATTTAATCGAATTAAAAGCCAGATCTGAAATTTGAATTCGAATCTAGATTAAAAAAATAATTAATTAAATCTATCTAATAGATTTAATCCAACCTATTTATTTAATCCAAATTTAAAAAGCCTTACGATTTAATTTATCTCAATAAATTAAATCCGAGAAATGACATCTATCTATTTATTTAAATCGAGATACTAATATCTCAATTTAAATTAAATAGACAATAATATCTTTATTCGAAAATTAAATGAGATACAATATCTCTGCATTTTTTTTAGATATTTAATTTATCAAATAAATTAAACATAAAACAAATAATATAATAATAATATTTTAATCTCAATTAAATAATATCATTATATTATTTTCAAATTTAAATATATATATATATATTATATATTTACCCCAGATTAAATTCAGTATTCATTAATCTCAGATTAATTTGAGATTCAATGAACCTGGACACTTTTACCCGTGTTGGATTATTCTTGTGTGCGACCCTGCAGGCCCATGTGAGATTGGCAGTGGGCCAACAACGTGTCGACCCACAAATCGCAAGCGGCCTCTAGCAAGACATTGCGACTCCCCAATTCACATTGGGATCGATGACACGATACAACCTTTCGTACAACCATGTCACGTCCCTTTTGTCACGCGATAATTTGGTCAAGGATGAGGCATGGATAATGTCAACTTCCTTTTCTTGACCATTACTTTTCGATTCTCGAGTAGTCTAATAAGTGAAATGGAAACTCCTTTCCATCACAGTATGGCCATACATTTCTTAGACTCACTCATCGAGAGGCCTAGTATTATCTCTCTACAAATGTGAGGGACAAATTCCATCTTGACCATTCACGTCCCTCCCATGAAAACCATCGATCCCGATCCCAGCCTTTATCATCACCCGGTCAAAGGTGACTTTTGACTAGGTCAAAGGTCAGTGATTCATCATGTAGGAATCCATGATGATCTCAAGTCATAGGGCGTCGTGACGCGGTTATACATGAGATAAGCTTATGACTAGATCCATGCGGCTTTCTCATAGTGGGTCGGTCCAAGACCTTGTACTCTTACAAGTGCCCATGACTTTGATTCGTATCTCCATACCTCATCAAAGTCATGCGGTCTTAACTCATCTTCGCTCCCGCGTGATGACCGACGAGGACATTTAGGATAATCTATAAGATGTATCCGGGATTGATTATCAATACGAACATGCAAACAAAATTGATAACTAAAGAGAATACTTTAAATAACTTAAATATCCAAAGTACAATGAATTGCCCCTAGGGCATAATTTCCAACACATAGGTTGGACCGAACTCCGAGAGAGCATTGTGCGATCGCATAGCGAGCTCGCCATGTGTTCGATCAAATGCTATGCGATCGTCTAGTCGAGGGAATATCTGGACAAATGTAGAGATTTCAGTTTGTCTAGAATCAATCACAAGTTTGGTTACTATCTTTTTGTCTGATTAAGGTAATGGAATCCCAATTCTGGGTTAATCATTTTTAATCTGATTAATCATGTTTACTTATATTTTGTTCTAGCTTTGTTTATTTAAATTGCATTGAAAAACTCCCCTATTCTGCTTACTGTTTTATTGCGTCTACTGTTGATTTTAGACCCGCTGTGAATTCCTTGAGAGAAACGATCCAGGTTTTCTATACTACAAATATTTAAATCCTGGTTATTTTGTGAGGGCTCGACAACTCTCATCAAAATTTGGCGCCGTTGCCGGGGAACTTGCATCGCTTTAATCATTAACAGTAGATTAGAATAGATTGGTTTAGACCACTTTTTTCAATTTTTTTAAGTTTTTTTTAAAGTTAATTTTTAGGTTTAGAAATAGTCTAGAAGTTGTTCAGTGGAAGTCACATTTTTTTAAATCATTTGATAGTGTTTCTAGACTTGTTTAGGTTAGTTTCTAGCTTTTTTTTGTTTGTTTGTGTTTTTGTGTCTTTGATGTTAGTTCTCTATGTGTTTTGATGATAACTGACAACTGTAAACGCAATGTGAAGTTTCGCTTTGGTAAGTTGAAAAACTTACTGTCAAAGGCAAACTCGAGTTTTGGTTTCAAAACTCGAGTTTTGACTTGACAGAGAGTAGCTCAATTTTAATGAACTAAGCAAAACTCCAGTTTTCATGGAAAAATCCAGTTTTGGTCTTACAGAGAGCACTCCAAGTTTTCCATATTTACACAAAACTCCAGTTTTCACCATACAGAGATTCCTCAATATTTTCTGGAAAAGACAACTCAAGTTTTCATTTGGAAACTCGAGTTTTGGTCATACAGAGAGTCTCCAACATTCTGAGCTTATGAAAACTGTAGTTTTGATATGGAAACTCCAGTTTTCAGTTTCCCATGAGTTTTCTAAGTTTTCCCATGTTTTGAGAAAACTCGAGTTTTGGTTTGGAAACTCGAGTTTTGACACAGTAGAGTTTTCAAGTTTTACTTAGTTTTCAAAGCGCGGTTTTTCATGGAAAACTCCAGTTTTTGACTTGGCATAGATTTCTCAAAGTTTTCATACTTAAATGAAAACTTGAGTTTTGTTTTGGAAACTCGAGTTTTGGCCAAGTAGAGAGCTTTGCTTTTTTCGAGGTTTTGAAAACGCAGTTTTCTTGGAAAACTCCAATTTTGACTTGACATAAATTTCTCAAAGTTTTCATACTTAAATGAAAACTCGAGTTTTGACCAAGTCGAGAGCTATGGCCTTTTTCAATGTTTTGAAACCTCCAATTTTGGATGAAAACTCTAGTTTTGATGTTTTGGACTAAAATTCATATTTCATGTTAAAAGTTCAAAACTCGAGTTTGGAAATGGAAACTCGAGTTTTGAGTTCCATTCAAAAAATATGGTCCAAAGCTCAAATGGGCGTTCCTCTCGGAAGAAGGAAACTCGAGTTTAGTTATGGAAACTCAAGTTTTTATATTAGTGCATAGTGACAAACTCCAGTTTTGATGAACAAACTTGAGTTTATGTCGGGGAGTTTGAAATTCAAATCTGACGAATTTATGAAACCTTCTTGTTTGATCTTAATACTTCCTATCATCATTCATTAATATTCCTAGCTATGTTTAACCACTTTGTTAGTGAGTTTCAGATTATTTAAAGGATATTAAATGAAGATTTGAACTAAAGCAAAAAGTGATGTCAGCACATTAAATGCAAAGTCCAGAAAACTTGCATCCTTTTGGACAATCATTCTGCACACGTTGCAAAGGGATTAATGTTTCCTTTCCACATCCAGTAGCTGATCTTCCAACGGATTAAAAGTCAAGAAATCAAGCACAAATATCTGTGCAACTGGATTAACCAAAGAGTAGTGAGAGAAGAAGACCAAAAGCTTAACCTAATCCTTGCTTAATGAAGGCAACGGTCATATTGAAGATTACAACGATCATTTTATGCTCTCTTGATATAAATAGAGTTGCATTCAAGTCTTATCAACAACTAATCTGCTGAAAACGAATTGCATTCAAGTTTACCAACTACTATTTCAGTTTTCACTTGTAAAGTATCTTTTGATACATTGATCTTCAGTGTTTATTTTCATCTACTCTTAGAGAGATTTCATTGATTGTAAATCATTTATTGTGAGTATCTCAAGTCTGGGGACTTGGAGATTGGGTTATTGATTGCAACTTGTAAGGAGGAGTAAGTTCTAGTGAGAGAATTACTCTTGAGTTACAGAGTGTGTAATCAATTGAGATAGTGAAATCCCAGAGTGTCTGGGGACTGGACCTAGGTCAAGAGATTGGACCGAACTAGTATAAATTCCTTGTGTCTTGCTCTCCTCTCTTATTCTCTGTTCAACTCTGTTTTAATATTCGAAAACAGAGTAACTCGAAAAGAATTTTAAAACCCCCAATTCACCCCTTCTTGGTGATTTGCCCAACTTTCATTTGGTATCAGAGCCAGGTTTTCTCTAAAGAGTTTAACATCTCGAGAAGGATCGTATGGAAGGTATTCTACCTGATGGAGCTTCGATCAACCGACCACCGAGATTCAATGGAGAGCATTACTCATTCTAGAAAGCCAAGTTTAAAGTCTTTGTGATGGCTACAGAGTATGGCCTCTAGAGAGTTTTTGAAAGAGGAGACTACAATCCAACTGTTATGGAAAATGGTCTCATGGTTCCAAAGGATGAAGAAGATTATGATGAGAATGACAGAAGAAATGTCACACCCAATAGCAAGGCTGTCCTTCTACTGCAAAGTGCTCTTAGTCAATAAGAGTATTTCCGTGTCTGCAACTTAACTTCTGCTAAAGCCATGTGGGATGCACTTGAAATAGCTCATGAAGGAACTGCTGAAGTGAAGCAAAATAGAGTCAATACTCTTATGACTGAGTATGATCTTCTTTGTATGAAGCCTGGAGAATCCATTAGTGATTTCCAATTGAGATTTACTCATCTGATCAACCAGCTTGCTGCATTGGGCAAAGAATATGAGCAACCTGTCCAAGTGAGGAAAATTCTCAATTCCTCAACAAGGAATGGGAGGCTAAAGTCACTGCCATTGAAGAAGCTCGTGGAGATTCAATGGTATCTGTAGCAGCCCTCTTTGGCAGCCTCTCTGAATATTAGGCAAAGCTCAAGTTCAAGAAGGGACTTGATGAAGTTCATGACAAGAACAAGGGAATTGCCCTCAAAACTGTCAAAGAAGCTAAGGAATCAGATGTTGATGAAGAAGAAGATGAGGATGAAGAGCTAGGCATGATGGTTCGAAGATTCAAGAAATTCTACAAGAAGGACCAAGGATACAAGAAGTTTCACAAGGGTAGCTCCAGCTATGAGGCAAAGAAGCCAATCATCTGCTACGAATGTGAAAAGCCTGGCCATATCAAGTATGAATGTCCAAATCTGAAGGACAAGGACAAAGAGAAGAAGTTCAATAGATTCAAAAAGAAAGCCTATGTCTCATCCATATGGGGAGATAGTTCATCTGATGAAGATGAAGATGAAGATGATGAGGAAGACAAAGCCAACATCTGCTTAGTGGCTGAAGAACAAGAGCAATCTGAAAATAACGAGGTATATAACTCACTGCCACCTTATGATGAACTTCTTCTTGAGTATAATCTTGTTCAATCGAATTTGAAAAACTTCTTTGAAAAGTATTTTGCTTTGAAAAACAAGAATATAACTCTTGAAGCGCAAGTGAAAAATCTTTACGAAAATGATGTTTGTGAAGATTGTCTTGACTTAGAGAAAAAGAATTTACATCTCACAAAGGCACTTGAGAAATTCACTAAAGATGGTGAAATGCTCAATGTCATTTTGAAGCAAACAAAGATTTACAAATGACAGATCAGGGATTGGTTACAGACCCGATTTTGATAAAAAGAAAGGCAAAAAGAAATTTGGAGAAAAATCTTATTTGAACTATTTTAGAAAATCTGTTCATTCTTCCAATCCTTTTGCTCATTACAATTATTGCAATCGTAAAGGTCATACTACTTCTTCCTGTTTTCATAAAAAGGAAAGAAGAAGCAAACCTATAGGAAACTATCAATGGGTGCTAAAGGGATCTTACAAGGTTCCTAAGACACAAACTAACCCCAAAGGACCCAAGAAAAGATGGGTACCTAAGACTTGATCTATTGTGTCATGCAGGTTTGTCTAAGAGCATCAAAATCCAACAAGTGGTACATTGATAATGGATGCTCTAGACACATGACGGGAGACCAATCCAAATTTGCCTCAATCAAGCCGAAGGATGGTGGCAAGGTGACCTTTGGTGGAAATCAATCTGGAAAGATTGCTGGTATTGGTGAAATTGGCAACAATGTGATATGATTCTCAAAAGAAAAGGATGATTGGATCAACTAGGAATGGAATTTCGCACCAGAAATTCAGCCTCCAGCACGTCTTGATAAGAACGGAACGTATCTCACGCTACAGACCTCTGATTCGAGCGCTTCCAAAACGAGGTAAAAGATGCCTTTCTGAAACACGATTTTGACTCAAGAAACACTGAAAAAGGATAAGGAAAATTGGAGATACGAAACCAAAAAAAAAAATTAGAACAAAAACTGAAGTTTATGGATTATAGGTAGGCACCACAATTGCAAAGAATTGATAAGCCCAGGAACGCCACAAGGATTGATGTCCTTGATAAGTTCAGAGATTCTCAAAAGAACCCTAGAAAAGCTTGTCTCTCACCAAAAAGGTCAACCTTGAATTCAAATCTGCCGTCTCAAAAGCTATGGTGTTCCCTTATATAGTGGACAACATCCATATTAAGTTTAATCTAAATATGCTTACACACAAAGCCCAATAAGGCAGCCCAATAAGCCTTATTACAAAAGTTTAACTAAATGTAAGAAAGATAAAACTAAGTGCAGAATTTGGGCCAAGTAAATTGAAGCCTTCATGCATATCCATTGAGGCTTATTCTTCAAGGTCTTCAATCTGAATTAAGTGTATCATTTCGGCCTCTTCTTCCTTTTTAGACTTGGGCTTGTCTCAAGTAAGGTGGTCACCAGGAGATTTAGGGCCTCTTGAGCCTCTTTAGCTTTTGCTCTTGTCATTAGGCCTCTAAGACCTTGTATGTCCTCCAAGTTTGTTGCCTTGGTCATGCCGCCTCCTATGTCCTCATCATTCCCTCTTTCTTCAGAAGAATTTGTCCTCAAATTATAATCCCCTTCTCCGCATAAAAAGGGACAAATCGGCCACATTAAAAGTAGCGCTTACACCATACTTACCAGGGAGATCTATTTTATAGGTATTATCATTAATCTTGGATAGCACTTGGAAAGGACCATCTCCCCTTTGTTGAAGCTTAGATTTCCTTTGGGTAGGAAACCTCTCTTTTCTCAAATGAACCCAAACCCAATCACCTGGGTCAAACACTAACTTTTTCCTTCCTTTGTTCGCTTGCTTGACGTAACTCTCTACCTTTTTTCCAATGTTTGCCTTCACCTTTTCATGTAGTTTCCACACATGTTCAGCCTTACTCTTACCATCTTTATGCACTTGCAACATTGGTACAACTCCCTCCATCAATAATTAAAGAACATACCTTCCCTTCGATAAGGCATCTAGTATGAAAGATGTTCTCTCTTTGACTATCATCCATGTCTTTTGCTTGGCTACCCAACATCCTTCTTACCATAAACAAATATCCTTCAGGAATTATTTCTTCAATATACTCATCTTCATCATCATGTGAGGCAGAATCGAAGAAGACTCACCGTAAGCTCTCCATCCTCTTTAAGTAACATACTCTTCTTAGTTGGACATTCGAAGCTATGTGACCTCTCCCCAAACACTTGAAGCATTTTATTTCACTACTCCTTGTCTTTTTAGGGATCTCATTGGATTTAGTTTGAGTCCTTTGAGGTGTAGTAGTGGGATTGCTTGATGAAGAACCTCCCTCCTTCTTATTTCTATCCTTCCAGCTTGAAGAATTAAAATTGGAAGAGTTTTTCCTCATGACACCCTTTCTCTTGAGTTGTTGTTCTACCTTACTAGCTTGTTGCACTAAATCCTCCAACTCCACATAATTTTGCAACTCCACAACATCCCTTATATCACTATTCAGCCCATGCAAGAAACGTGTCATAGTAGCCTCCCGTTCTTCACTAATATTTGCTCTAATCAAGGACACCTCCATCTCTTTATAATACTAATCTACACTCTTGTTACCTTGTGTGATTCTTTGAAGTTTATTGTGAAGGTCTCGATGATAATGGGAAGAAACAAATCTTCTTCTCATTAGCCTTTTCATCTCCACCCAACTATCCACCAATGGTTCTTCATATCTCACCCTCTCCTTTTGCAATTGGTCCCACCAAATGAGAGCATAATCACTAATCTCCATGGCTGACTTCATTTTCTTCTCTTTAGTATAATTGTGACATGCAAATAAGTGCTCAATCTTCATTTCCCATGTTAGTTCTTTTTCCTTTAAAAGTTGGTATATGTTTTGATGATTAATCTCTTCTTCTCCTTCTTTCAACATCATGATGATTTTCTATTCTCTCCAATAACATGGTTTGATTTGAGTTTGGCTTCAAAGTTGTTTAAAAACAGTTCTCAATATGTTTTGATGATTAACAACAAATGAAAAACATGGTTTGAAGTTTGCAAAGTTGTTTTAGAAACATTCGAGTATTGCAACGCTGCGTTTGCATTTGCAAACTTCGAGTATTGGATGACCAATTTTGGTTTACGGGAAACTCGAGTAAAGGCCATACGAGAAAGCAACCAAGTTTTCGGCCAAAGTCGATCTGCAGTTTGCTCTTGCAAACTCGAGTATTGGACGACCAATCTGCGTTTGCTTGGCAAACTCGAGTAAAGGCCATCCGAGAAAGAAACCAAGTTTTCACCAAAGTCGATCTGCGGTTGCATAGGCAAACTCGAGTATTGAATAGTCAATCTTGCGAGTTTGCATGGGTAAACTCGAGTATCGAACTTCTTGTGAATCAAAGGATTTTTCCAACTTAGTCAATCTTTGCGGTTTGCATTTGCAAACTCGAGTATTGACTTCAAAGCAAAACGGTTTCCAAAACCAAACTCGAGTATTGGACTTCCGAAGCAAACCAAGTTTTTCAAACGAAGTCAAAACTGCGGTTTCCAAAACCAAACTCGAGTATTGGACTTCCAGAAGCAAACCAAGTTTTACAAACGAAGTCAAAACTGCGGTTTCCAAAACCAAACTCGAGTATTGAACTTCCAGAGAGCAAAGGATTTTTCAAGTTAAATCAATACTGCAGTTTGCATTGGCAAACTTGAGTATTGAATAGTCAATACTGTAGTTTGCGTTGCCAAACTCGAGTATTGGACTTCCGAGAGCAAATGGATTTTTCAAGTTAAACCAATCTGCGGTTTGCATAGGCAAACTCGAGTATAGGTCTTGTCTTTCAAATACAAGACACGATGGCTTGCCTACGAAAAGTGGAAACTCGAGTATCAATTGGATAATGCGGTTTGGTCACTTGTGAACGGTGCCATACTCGAGTTTACATGAACAAACCGCAGTATGCAACGTAAAAACTAAGTTTTGAATTATACGAATTCGTGAATCACTCTTGTTTGTTCCAATTGCTTTCATGAATCATTCACTTATGATCCCAGATATGTTTAACAAGTTTATTTAGTGTATTTCGGTTAGCACGAGATGAAAATTAATGAAGATCAAGGGAAAAAGCAAAAAGTGGTCGAGCATTTATTGCACTTGATAAATCAACATCCTTTTGGTTAATCCATCGAGCACGCATTCTCAACGTTCAAAAACACTTTCTTCATCAAGCAAACTCTTCTCCAACGGGCAAATCCTCAGAGTTCCACATCAGACCATATCAGCATCTGGATTAGTTGGAGTTTAGAGAGAGAAGATGACCAGACTTAATGCTAATCACCTACAACGGTTGGATTCATCATTCAACGGTCATTTAATGTTCTCTACCTATAAATAGAGTGCATTAACTTCTTCTCAAGCTGATACACCTGCGAGAGCGAAAATTTACTAAGTGTCATTTATTGTGTTCGGCTTTCACTTGTATTGTATCAATCGATACTTGTACTTCGGTGTTCATTTTATACGCTCTTTCTGTGAGAGAGTTCTATCGTAAATCATTCATTGATTGAGATAACCACAAGTCGGGGGACTTAGTGGTTGGGTGTATTGATTGCAACTTGTAAGGGGAGTGAGTTCTAGAGAGAACTACTCTTGAGTACGAGGTTGTAATCGGTTTGTGAGCATAGTGGATTGAAAATCCCAAGTGTGACTTGGGGAATTTGGATGTAGGTCAAGGATAAGACCGAACCAGGATAATATCTCTTGTGCAAGCTTTTCTTCTCTTCCTCTTCTATCATAATCTGTTTTTACTTGCTTAAAACGAGTGTGTTTTGAAAAGTTTTAAAATACCCAATTCACCCCCTCTTGGGTATATTGCTCCATTTACATTTGGTATCGAGCAAGGTCTTCTCTTAAGAGCTTAACAACTCAAGAAGGATCATTATGGAAGGTATCTTACACGATGGAGCATCTATCACAGACCACCGGCTTGATGGAGAGCACTACTCTTACGGAAGGCCAAATTCAAAGTGTTTGTTATGGCAAGCTGAGTATGGTCTTTGGAGAGTATTTGAAAGAGGAGATTATGAGCCATCAACCGTGGAAGATGGAGTCGAGTTCCCAAGCTAGAAGAGGAATATGATGAGAACGACGGAAGAAATGTCACCCTCAAGCGGCAAGGCGGTTACGCTTCTCCAAAGTGCACCGAGTCAACAAGAATACTTTCATATTTGCACCTTATCATCTGCTAAGGCCATGTGGGATGCTCGGAGATAGCTCATGAAGGAACAGTGGAGTAAAGCAAAACGAGTCAATACTCTTATGACCGAATATGATCTTGCGAATGAAGCATGGCGAATCCATTGGTGAGTTCAGTGAGGTTCACTCATCTCATCAATCAACTTGCTGCCTTGGGAAAAGAATATGACCAACCGGTCCAAGTAAGGAAGATATTAAATATTCTTAACAAGGAATGGGAAGCAAAGGTCACTGCTATTGAAGAGGCTCGAGGAGAGTCAATGACGTCGATGCATTTGCTCTATTCGGAAGTCTCTCGAGTATGAGGCTAAACTCAAATTCAAGAAGGGACTTGATGAAGTTCATGGCAAGAACAAAGGAATTGCCCTCAAGGCTGCAAGAGAAGTTAGAGATTCGAGATGAGGAAAATGAGAATGAGGACGAAGATGAAGAAATTGGCATCTTGGTCGAAGATTCAAGAAGTTCTACAAGAAGGACCAAGGCTTTAAGAAGTTTCACAAGGGTAGCTCCGGTTATGAGGCAAAGAAGCCAATCATTTGCTACGAATGTCAAAAGCTTTGGCCACATCAAGTCGAATGCCCTCGGTGAACAACAAAGACAAAGAAAAGAAGAAGTTCAGCAAATACAAGAAGAAAGCTTATGTCTCCGGCATTTGGGGTGATAGCTCATCGATGAAGATGATGAGGATGAGGAAAGAAAGCCAATATATGCCTAGTTCTTTGAAGAAGAAGAGCAACGTGCTAAACTTGAAGAGGTATATGATTGCAAACCTCCTTATGATGATCTGTTTGATGAATATATGGCTTGTGCAATTTGAATTTGAAAAACTTGCTGAAAAATATTTCAAACTGAAAAACCGAAATCTTACTCTTGAATCTCAAGTTGAAATGTTGTCTTCTTGAGAAAATACTATTTGTAAAGATTGTCGATCTGAAGAAAAAGAATTCATATCTTACAAAGGCACTTGAGAAATTCACTAGAGGAAGTGAAATGCTCAATGTCATTTTGAAACAACAACGTTTTATAAATGATAGATCAGGCATTGGTTACGGACCGGACTTTGATAAGAAGAAAGGCAAGAAGAAGAGTGGTCAAAAAACATACATGAACTATTTCACAAAATCAGTTCACTCTTCAAACCCTTTGCGCATTGCAATTCTTTGTAATAAGAAGGGTCATTCTACTTCATCTTGCTTTCATAGAAAAGAAAGAAAAATTAAGCCGTGGGAAATTATCAATGGGTACCGAAAGGAACTTATGTTCCTAAGGTCAAAACTAACTCAAAGGACCCAAGAAAAGATGGGTACCTAAGGCTTGATCCCTTGTGAATTGCGGGTTTGTCTTAGAGCATCAAGACCCAACAAGTGGTACATTGATAGTGGGTGCTCAAGACACATGATTTGGAGATGAATCCAAATTTCTTTCAATCAAACCAAAGGATGGTGGTAGAGTCACATTTGGAGGAGACCAATCGGGAAAAATTCTTGGGATTGGTGAGATAGGAAACAATGAAGGTCCTCTCATCAAAGATGTCTACCTAGTAGAAGGATTGTGTCACAACCTCTAAGTGTGAGCCAAAGCACCGACAAGGGTAACCTAGTTATCTTTGATTCAAATGAATGCTTGATTGTTAGAAAAGATTTAGTCCCATTGATGATTTGAAAACTAAAGCCTTATTTAGAGCACCTAGAGATGGAAATTGTTATACTCTTAACCTCTCTAGCAATGCTTCGGTTTCGAAAATTGTTTTGTTAGTAACTTGAATGAGAGTTGGCTATGGCATAAACGATTAGCTCATGTTAATATGTTTCAACTTGACAAGTTCTTGAAAAAGGATTTGGTCATTGGTATTCCTAAATTGAATTTCAAAAATGACATAGTATGTGATGCTTGTCAAAAAGGAAAACAAACCAAATCTTCTTTCAAAGCAAAAAATGAGATCTCAACTAGTAGACCTCTTCAATTACTTCATATGGATCTAGTTGGACCGGCTAGAGTAAAAAGTCTTGGTGGAAATCTCTACACTTTGGTCATAGTTGATGATTACTCTAGATTTGCTTGGACAATATTTTTATCATCTAAAGATGAAACGTTTGATCGGTTTGTTACCTTTGCCAAAAAGGTCGAGCGAGAAAGGCTTTGCAATTTCGGGTATAAGGGTGATCATGGTGGCGAATTTGAAAACAACGCCTTGGCTGAGTTACGTGACAATGTGGGGATTGATCACAACTTCTCGGCTCAAGGACTCCTCAACAAAACGGTGTGGTTGAGAGGAAGAATAGAGTCCTCTTTGAGATGGCAAGGGCAATGTTAAATGAGAACAACACTTCCCAAGTGTTTTGGGCTGATGCGATGAGTACGGCTTGCTACATCTCCAACCGAGCCTATTTGAGGAAGAAGCTGAACAAGACCCCATATGAACTCTACAAGGAAAGGAAGCCAAATCTCAGCCACCTACATGTCTTTGGATGCAAGTGCTATGTGCACAATAATGGTAAAGAGAATCTTGGTAAATTCGATTCCAAAGGCGATATAGGTATCTTCATTGGTTATTCAAATAGAAGTAGAGCTTATAGAGTCTTTAATACTCGCACTCGTATTGTTGAAGAGTCAATACATGTTGTTTTTACGTGAATCCAAATCGATAAAGCCTTGGACAATGAAGAAGAAAATGTTTTCAAAAATCAATTCTTTTGAAAACTACTCTGCTTCTATTGAAAATCGAAAATGTTTTTGAGGTGATCCCCAAAATCAACATTGAAAATCTGATCAGACTCAACCTAGAGCTTGGAAATTTATTAGAAATCATCCTTTAGACCAAGTTATAGGTGATATTAATCGGGAGTAAGAACCGAGAAATAGTACTTTGAATGAAGTAACCTTTTGCATTTATATCTCATATAGAACCCTCTAAGATTGATGAAGCCCTTTCGGATAATGATTGGGTGTTAGCAATGCAAGAGGAGTTACATCAATTTGATAGAAATCAAGTTTGGGATTTGGTACCTAGGCCCAAAGACCATCCGGTCATTGGCACCAAATGGGTATTCAAGAACAAACGTGATGAGTCTGCAATCATTGTCGCAACAAGGCAAGATTGGTTGCCAAAGGCTATAATCAAGAAGAAGGAATTGATTATGAAGAAACTTATGCTCCGAGTGGCAAGATTGGAAGCCATAAGAGTACTTCTAGCCTTTGCATGTGTAAAAGGTTTTAAACTATATCAAATGGATGTGAAAAGTGCTTTTACGAATGGTTTTATACAAGAGGAAGTTTATGTAGAACAACCTCCGGTTTTGAAAATGAACATTGTCGGATCATGTGTATCGTCTCAAAAAGGCTCTATATGGCTGAAACAAGCTCTAGAGCTTGGTATGGCGATTAAGCAAATTCCTTCTTGATCAAGGTTTTGTTAGAGGAAAAGCGAGATACAACTCTCTTCATAAAGAGTAATAAGCTTAATGAAATTCTAATGGTTCAAATATATGTGGATGATATTATTTTTGGTGCTTCTAATGATGCTTTGTGTGAAGAGTTTTCAAAGACTATGCGGGGAGAGTTTGAGATGTCCATGATGGGAGAGCTCAACTATTTTCTTGGATTGCAAATCAAGCAAAGAAAAGATGGGATATTTATCTCCCAAACCAAATATCGAATGATTTCTTGAAGAAATTTGGAATGGACCAATGCAATGGTTTGACACTCCCATGAGCTCAAGCTTGCTTCATTGGATCTTGATGAGAAGGGCAAAGATTTCAACATCACAAAGTATAGAGGAATGATTGGATCACTACTCTATCTCACAGCGAGCCGACCAGGACATCCAATTCGGTGTTGGGATGTGTGCAAGGTTCCAATCTGCTCCAAAAGAGTCCCATCTTGAACATGTGAAGAGGATATTGAGATATCTCTCGGACACGAAGACTCTTGGACTATGGTTTCCCAAAGGTCAACCGGAACACTTGGTGGCATACTCAGATTCGGATCATGCCGGCTACAAGACAGATAGAAAGAGCACAAGTGGCCAATGCGAATTCTTTGGCAACTCACTTGTCTCTTGGTTCAGCAAGAAGCAAACATCTGTAGCCGTGTCCTCTACAGAAGCTGAATATGTGGCTGCCTCAAGTTGTTGTGCTCAAGTGCTATGGTTGAAGCAACAACTTGCTGACTTGGGAGTTTACTTGAAGGAGATTCCAATTTTGTGTGACAACACAAGCACAATAAGCTTGGCCAAGAATCCGGTGCAACATACAAGAACCAAGCATATTGATGTGAGGCATCACTTCATTCGGGATCATGTCGGAAAAGAGATGTCAAAGTAATGTTCATCCCAACTCATCTCCAACTTGCGACATCTTCACAAAGCCTCTAGCAAAGGAACCTTTCAACTTCATAAGGAGAGAATTGGGAATGGTAAATCCCAATGAATTGTAAGAATTTCTCATCAATTTAATGTTAGTTATGTTTTTGATGATTAATCTTTACTAACTTGGGCATCGGAGTGTTTAGTCATGCTTTTGCAGGATATTTCAATGCTTTAGAAGTTCCAAACTGCGGTATGGGATGGCTTACTCGAGTTTAGGGCGAAGCCAACGACATTCGCAATTTTGTAAACTCGAGTATGGTGAACAAACTGCGAGTTTAGGACCAGACAGAAGCCAAACCTGAAATTCAGCAATAGCTTGACTCGAGTATGGGGAACAAAACTGCAGTTTAGGACCGGACAAGCTGCGGTTTGTAAGTGCAAGTATGCTAAACTCGAGTAAGGAAAAGCTAAACTTCGAGTATGTTCATCGTGGGTTCAAAAATTCACGCTACATTTTTGAAGTCGAGGTTAGTATACTTTCACCTTTACCGCGATACGTAAATGAAAGTTTGCTAAACTCGAGTAAGGAGAAGCTAAACTCGAGTATGGTCATCGTGAATTCCAAACGTTACACTATTTTAAATCAACGATGTGGCATACTTCCACTTGTACTCGAGTTTATTAGTGACGGTTGCTAAACTTCCATCGTACTCGAGTTTGTTAGTGACGGTTTGCTAGACTCGAGTAAGAAATAGCTAAACTCGAGTAAGGAGGTGCTGTCTATATATATGTGAATAGTGGTGTTCTTCAAAACTCGCGTCTTCACTCGAGTAAACCCTAGAGTTACGACTTTCTCTCCTCTTCTCCTTCGAAACCGTCACAATCCTCATCAACCCCTTCAAATCTTCACCAAACTTCATCTAATTCTTCCTATCTTCATTCTTTCCGAAACCTAAGCGCTCAAATGTCTAAGGAAGTCTCTCAATCCTCTCGACCGATTCCTCCACGAGCTCCAAGGAGCAAATCGATTCCACAGAAGTTGCAGAGAGGCATTGATACAAGAATCCCCGGAGTGGGTGTTGTGATTGAAGATAATCCATCCTCGAACCCCAAGAGAGGGGATTCGACGTCAAAGGATCCAGAACCTTCTTCGGCCACAAAAAGGAAGAGGCGGGGCGGCGAGTCGAGCAAAGCAAAAGGGAAAAGAACCGTTGTTCGAGAAAGACAAGGTCCAAGAATGCCACCCCGCTTCGGCTCTCGCTCCATTTTGTCGAGGTTACCGGCTCTTCGTCGGATTATGAGGCGAAGAAGATGAGCACGAAGGAGTCTCCCCATTCATCGACAATGCGGTAGAGGAGATTAAGCTTCACAAGACTCCGCCTCCGGATTCAAAGTCACCCGGTTCCTCTTCCTCCTGGTCTCAATGCCAAGTTCAAGGACCGAGTATTCATCTCGTGGCTTACGTGCGGTTGTCTCGGTTGACTTGGAGCAAATGTATCGCGAATGCAATGTGGATCTCTCACCATGGTTTGGGCCCTATCGGACATTCATCTCCATCGAAGCCGCTTACTACCGGAGTTGGTCAAGATGTTCTATTTCAATATGGCGACCAACCACCTATTGGACTCAGAAGGCTATACGGTTGAGGAGAGGATCACCACATGTGTCAGGGGGGTCCAATTCAACCTGCCTGCCGCTATCATCAACAAGATCCTAAAGGTTGCTCATCCTTCACCGGCGTCCACACCACAATACACCAATGTTGAGGTGTATAGGACCTTAATGCGTACTCAGGACGTGCCGGATGATCAGCTTGCTCATCTGACTATCAAGCCCTCAGACATGCCACCCCTGCACCGAGTGATTTGGTACATCTACACTCGGAATTTTGTGCGAAAGGAGGAGCTATACTCACTTTGCTCGGAAGGATTATCGATTCTTCACGGCCTTCATCGAAGAATCCTCTCAACATTGGGCAATGGCTCTTCAAAGAAATCGGCGCATTCAAGTTTACATCCGAAAGGGATCATACATGCCCTTTGCCTCCTTTGGTGTCCCTCATTATGTTCTACTACAAATATGGTATGTGGGACCACTGAGCGAGATGAAGTTCATCCCATCCTTCGGCAAGACTCGGTTGAACTTTATGAAGATCTCATTCGGCCGGAAGGATCGGGCCGATCAAGGGCTCCTCCGAGGTCACAAGCCCGTGCATCACGGTCATATGCGCACGAGGCTCGGTCGCATCCTCCTCCTTCATTGGACCTCGAAGAACGGTTGAGAGAGATGATCGATGCTGCCCTCTCATCTCATAGGCGATTATGAAAGTTTGAGTTGGACATCTTTGCGGCCGAGTTCAAGATGGGTCTCATGGATGTAAAGGCCCGACTTGGAGAAGCTGAAGGATGCCAGTGACCGAAGCGAGCGAGATTTTTGATCGGGGATTGATCTAGACTCCCGGTTATCCATGACATATGAGCTTGCTTAGAAGCCGGAATAAGATTGATCGTCGATTGACCATTTTGGTCTTGGTGCTTCTTCGTCCTCCACGTTTGGGTTCACGGCGGTCCATCCTCATCCTCTCCTATACACGAGACCCGGCCACCGAGAGACACACATTTCCCCACCTTCCTCACCTCCCTTCTCATTTCCTAGTCCACCTCACACCACTTCCCCGGCCTCCACTTCCACTCCTACCCCTGTGATTCCATCGTCTCCTATTACCCCTTCCACGAGAGATCTACACGACCGCCCTCCATCTCCATCTACCCCGTCTCGAGAAATTCCCCACACCTTCTCCTCATCATGACCCTACCTTTGATCCATCCATTTTGCCATGGTCCTACGGTCCCCTCCTTTTGTTATCCTTGATCCGAGTATGTTGATGAAGACAAAGGGGAGAAGGAGAGAAAGATGTAGATGTATAGGGTCTATAGGTTCTAGGTAGTTTGTTGTTCTAGATGTTTTGTTTTTATCATTTGTACTTTGCTATTTCTGAACTTGTTATGTTTATCAGAATGATATTAGTAGTTATCAGAGTATCTATATTTTCTGATATTGTTCATTGATTGCTTAATTGAATATAGTTCAGCTTGTTTACACTTTTGAATTTCCACATTTGCCATTTTCGAACTTCCAATGTTGAAATGCAAAATTAGATGGTTTTTCGATAACTCAACCTTGAACTTTGAAAACTTCATTTCAAAACAAATTACATCTTTCAAATTCTTTGCAAAATAATTTACAAGTGTTGTCATCATCAAAAAGGGGAGAATGTTAGTTCTCAATATGTTTTGATGATTAACAACAAATGAAAAACATGGTTTGAAGTTTGCAAAGTTGTTTTAAAAACATTCGATAGTTGCAAACTGCGGTTTGCATTTGCAAACTTCAGTATTGGACGGCCAATCTTGCGGTTTGCTTGGCGGGAAACTCGAGTAAAGGCCATACGAGAAAGCAACCAAGTTTTCAGCCAAAGTCGACCAAAGTTTTGCAAAGTCAATTTGTTTGCTCTTGCAAACTCGAGTATTGGACATGCCAATCTGCGGTTGCTTGGCAAACTCGAGTAAAGGCCATCCGAGAAAGAAACCAAGTTTTCAGCCAAAGTCGATCTGCGGTTGCATAGGCAAACTCGAGTATTGAATAGTCAATCTTGCGGTTGCATGGGTAAACTCGAGTATCGAACTTCTTGTGAATCAAAGGATTTTTCCAACTTAGTCAATATTGCGGTTTGCATTTGCAAACTCGAGTATTGAACTTTTGCGGTTTCCAAAACCAAACTCGAGTATTGGACTTCCGGAAGCAAACCAAGTTTTTCAAACGAAGTCAAAGCTGCGGTTTCCAAAACCAAACTCGAGTATTGGACTTCGAAGCAAACCAAGTTTTACAAACGAAGTCAAAGCTGCGGTTTCCAAAACCAAACTCGAGTATTGAACTTCCAAAGAGCAAAGGATTTTTCAAGTTAAATCAATACTGCGTTTGCATTGGCAAACTCGAGTATTGAATAGTCAATCTTGGTTTGCGTTGCCAAACTCGAGTATTGGACTTCCGAGAGAGCAAATGGATTTTTCAAGTTAAACCAATGTTTGCGGTTTGCATAGGCAAACTCGAGTATAGGTCTTGTCTTTCAAATACAAGACACGATGGTTTGCCTCGAAAAGTGGAAACTCGAGTATCCAATTGGATAATGCGGTTTGGTCACTTGTGAAACGAGTGCCATACTCGAGTTTACATGAACAAACCGCAGTATGCAACGTAAAAACTAAGTTTTGAATTATACGAATTCGTGAATCACTCTTGTTTGTTCCAATTGCTTTCATGAATCATTCACTTATGATCCCAGATATGTTTAACAAGTTTATTTAGTGTATTTCGGTTAGCACGAGATGAAAATTATTGAAGATCAAGGGAAAAAGCAAAAAGTGGTCGAGCATTTAATGCACTTGATAAATCAACATCCTTTTGGTTAATCCATCGAGCACGAATTCTCAACGTTCAAAAACACTTTCTTCATCAAGCAAACTCTTCTCCAACGGGCAAATCCTCAGAGTTCCACATCAGACCATATCAGCATCTGGATTAGTTGGAGTTTAGAGAGAGAAGATGACCAGACTTAATGCTAATCACCTACAACGGTTGGATTCATCATTCAACGGTCATTTAATGTTCTCTACCTATAAATAGAGTTCATTAACTTCTTCTCAAGCTGATACACCTGCGAGAGCGAAAATTTACTAAGTGTCATTTATTGTGTTCGGCTTTCACTTGTATTGTATCAATCGATACTTGTACTTGGTGTTCATTTTATACGCTTTTCTGTGAGAGAGTTCTATCTGTAAATCATTCATTGATTGAGATAACCACAAGTCAGGGGACTTAGTGGTTGGGTGTATTGATTGCAACTTGTAAGGGGGAGTGAGTTCTAGAGAGAGAACTACTCTTGAGTACAGAGGTTGTAATCAGTTTGTGAGCATAGTGGATTGAAAATCCCAAGTGTGACTTGGGAATTTGGATGTAGGTCAAGGATAAGACTGAACCAGGATAATATCTCTTGTGCAAGCTTTTCTTCTCTTCCTCTTCTATCATAATCTTTTTTACTTGCTCAAAACAGAGTGTGTTTTGAAAAGTTTCTAAAATACCCAATTCACCCCCCTCTTGGGTATATTGTATATTGCTCCATAATTCAAGGAAAAGAACAATAGGACCTCACCACTCGCTCATGTGTTTACACTCTTAAAAATGTATCACTCGTGTTGTTGCTCTCTATAAGGCTTTTGTGTAGTGTTCTCTCTTGCCTTTTACCACTCAATAGCTCTCTTTAAATTCTTAACAGAATCTCCAAGAACACTCAAGAGTACAATCCCAAACTCTAGAATTGGTGGTGACTCACAATACAAATTGGAAAAGAGGTCAAAGAAGACAAGACAAAGAAAACCCAAAACAATTTGGAGGAATTATTCAAGGAAGACACTTTGGACTTGATTCACAAGTAGTAGTGTGTGTAATGGAATAGCAAGGGGCTGTATAGTTTTTTTTTTGCACTTTTTTTTGCTCTTTTTTTTATAACACCTGATTCTTCAACAAAAGGAATTTGTGATTTTGGAATCAAACTTTGAAATTGTACTAATTCAGAACTAAATTAGATAGAATTCCATACAAACTGAGCTATTACTTAACACACTAACAACACACTACTCAAGAAACATGAATTGAAAGGATTAAAATTCAAGAACAATGATGAACAAGGGATGAACACCAAGAACCAAGTGCGAGAAATATGTGAACCGACCAAGAAATTGAAAGAAACAACAACGGAAGATTGAAAGAACAAATTAGGAACAAACAACAACGGCTAAAACGATTAATTGCACAATTCAAAAAATCAAAGACACAAATTTTAGGGATTAGGGTTACCAAATGTGTGACCAGATTGGATGTAAACAATCGAGAAAAGATAACCTAATTCCAATCCTAGAACCTTTGCTCTCGATACCGATGATGATATGATTCGAAAGAAAAGGATGATTGGATCAACTAGGAATGGAATTTTGCACCAGAAATTCAGCCTCTAGCACGTCCTGATAAGAACGGAACGTATCTCACGCTACAGACCTCTAATTCGAACACTTCCAAAACGAGGTGAAAGATGGCTTTCTGAAACATGATTTTGACTCAAGAAACACCGAAAAAAGATAAGGGAAACTGGAGATACGAAACCAAAAAAATTTAGAACGAAAACTAAAGTTTATGGATTATAGGTAGGCGCCACAATTCCAAAGAATTGATAAGCCCAGGAACGCCACAAGGATTGATGCCCTTGATAAGTTCAGAGATTCTCAAAAGAACCCTAGAGAAGCTTGTCTCTCACCAAAAAGGTCAACCTTGAATTCAAATCTGCCGTCTCAAAAGCTATGGTGTTCCCTTATATAGTGGACAACATCCATATTAAGTTTAACCTAAATATGCTTACACACAAAGCCCAATAAGCCAGCCCAATAAGCCTTATTACAAAAGTTTAACTAAATGTAAGAAAGATAAAACTAAGTGCAGAATTTGGGCCAAGTAAATTGAAGCCTTCATGCATATCCATTGAGGCTTATTCTTCAAGGTCTTCAATCTAAATTAAGTGTATCATTTCGGCCTCTTCTTCCTTTTTAGACTTGGGCTTGTCTCAAGTAAGGTGGTCACCAGGAGATTTAGGGCCTCTTGAGCCTTTTTAGCTTTTGCTTTTGTCATTGGGCGTCCAAGACCTTGTATGTCCTCCAAGTTTGTTGCCTTGGTCATGCCGCCTCCTATGTCCTCATCACAATGAAGGACCACAAATCAAAGATGTCTACCTTGTGAAAGGACTTTGCCACAATATCCTCAGTGTAAACCAAAGCACTGATAAAGGTAACGTAGTTATCTTCGACTCTGAGGGATGCTTGATTGTGAGTAAGGATATTCTCTCTTTGGAAAATATAAAATCAAAAGCTTTATTCAGAGCCCATAGAGAAGGCAATTGTTATACACTTAATCTGTCTACCAATGGTTCTGTTTCTGAAAAATGTTTTGTTAGTAATATGGGTGAGAGTTGGCTATGGCACAAGCGATTAGCTCATGTCAATATGATTCAACTTGACAGATTACTTAAAAAGGATTTGGTGATTGGTGTTCCTAAACTTCGCTTTAAAAATGACATGATTTGTGATGCTTGTCAAAAAGGAAAACAAACCAAATCATCTTTCAAATCCAAAAATGAGATTTCAACTAATGACCCCTCCAACTACTTTATATGGATCTAGTTGGACCAACTAGAGTAAAAAGCCTTGGTGGCAATCTTTATACTTTGGTCTTAGTTGATGATTTTTCTAGATTTTCATGGACAATCTTTTTATCTTCTAAGGATGAAACATTTGATCAATTTGTTGTTTCTGCCAAGAAGGTCCAAAACGAGAAAGGTTTCTCTATTTCAAGAATTCGAACTGATCATGGAAGAGAATTTGAGAATCATGCATTTGCTGAATTCTATGACAACATGGGTATTGATCACAACTTCTCAGCCCTAATGACTCCTCAACAAAATGGTGTTGTGGAGAGAAAGAATCGAGTCCTCATCGAGATGGCAAGAGCTATGCTGAATGAGAACAACACTTCTCAAATGTTCTTGGCTGATGCAATGAGTACTGCTTGCTACATCTCAAATCGGGCATACCTCCGGAAGAAGTTGAACAAAACTCCCTATGAGCCGTACAAAGGAAGAAAGTCAAATCTGGCTCACTTACATTTATTTGGATGTAAGTGCTTCATCCACAACAATGGTAAGGATAACTTGGGAAAGTTTGATCCCAAAGCGAATGAAGGTATATTCTTGGGTTATTCAAATAGAAGTAAGAGTTATAGAATTTTTAATACTAACACTCGTATTGTTGAAGAGTCAATGCATGTTGTATTCTGTGAATCAAAATCTAATAAGCCTTTGGATGATGATGGAGAAAATATCTTTAAAAATCAATTCTTTTCGAAAACCACTCCAGCATCTATTGAAAATCCTGAAAATATTTTTGAGGCTGATCCTCAAAATAATCTTGAAATCCAGATCAGTCTCAACCTAGAGCTTGGAAGTTCATTAGGAATCATCCTTTGGACCAAGTAATACATGATGTAAATCAAGGAGTAAGAATCAGAAATAGCACTTTGAATGAAGTAACCTTTTCTGCATTTATATCTCATATTGAACCCTCTAAGATTGATGAAGCCCTTTCAGACAATGATTGGGTGTTAGCAATGCAAGAGGAGTTACATCAATTTGATAGAAATCAAGTTTGAGATTTGGTACCTAGGCCTAAGGACCATCCGGTCATTGGCACTAAATGGGTATTCAAGAACAAACGAGATGAATCAGCAATCATTGTCCAGAATAAGGCAAGATTGGTTGCTAAAGGCTATAATCAAGAAGAAGGAATTGATTATGAAGAAACTTATGCTCCAGTGGCAAGATTGGAAGCAATAAGAGTTCTCTAGCCTTTGCTTGTGTTAAAGAATTCAAGCTTTATCAAGTGGATGTCAAAAGTGTTTTTCTAAATGATTTTATTTAAGAGGAAGTTTATGTTGAACAACCTCCTGGTTTTCAAAATGAACATCATCCAGATCATGTGTATCGTCTCAAGAAAGCCCTTTATGGCCTTAAACAAGCTCCTAGAGCTTGGTATGAGCGATTAAGCAAATTCCTTCTTGATCAAGGTTTTATTAGAGGAAAAACAGATACAACTCTCTTCATAAAGAGTAATAAGCTTAGTGAAATTTTAATTTTCCAAATATATGTTGATGATATTATATTTGGTGCTTCTAATGATGCTTCGTGTGAAGAGTTTGCTAAGAATATGCAGGGAGAGTTTGAGATGTCCATGATGGGAGAACTCAATTAGTTCCTTGGTTTGCAAATCAAGAAAAAGAAGAATGTGATCTTCATATCTTAGACCAAGTATCTCAATGATCTGTTGAAGAAGTTTGGGATGGATCAATGATGGATCAATGCAATGGATGTTGATGAAAAGGGCAAGGACTTCAACATCACAAGATATAGAGGAATGATTGGATCATTACTCTATCACCGCAAGTCGTCCCGACATCCAATTCAGTGTGGGGATATGGATGTTGATGAAAAGGGCAAGGACTTCAACATCACAAAGATATAGAGGAATGCATTTTGGATTCATTAGATCATGCTAGATACAAGACGGATAGAAAGAGCACAAGTGGCCAACGTGAATTTCTTAGTGGTTCACTTGTGTCCGGTTGACAAGAAGCAAACCCGGTGTAAGTTGTGTGTCTTCGAAGGAATATGTAGCTGCTCAAGTTGTTGTGCTCAAGTTTTGTGGCTCAAGCAACAACTATCAGACTTGGGAATCAATCTGAAGGAGATCCCAATATTGTGTGACAATACAAGCACAATAAGCTTGGCCAAGAATCCAGTGCAACATACTCGGACCAAGCATATTGATATGAGGCATCATTTCATAAGGGATCATGTTTAGAAGAGAGATGTCAAAGTCATGTTCATCCCAACTCATCTTCAACTTGTTGACATCTTCACCAAACCATTGGCTAAGGAGCAATTCAATTTCATAAGTAGAGAATTGGGAATGGTGAATCCCAATGAGTTGTAAGCATTTCTCACTCAATGTTAGTTATGGTTTTGATGATTGATAGCTACTGACTTAAGCATCAGAGTATCTAGTTGTGTTTTATGCAGGATGCTTGAAATTCTGATGTTTGCTGTCAAGGAGAGAAAACTCGAGTTATGAAAACAAAACTCGAGTTTGGGCAAGGGCTATCGGGGTCAGAGAAAAACCTTGAATTTTGAAGAAGCTGAAAACTCGAGTTTGTAAGTTGGAAACTTGAGTTTCCATCAGACAGAGAGCAACCAAGTTTTGAATAGTGGTGAAAAATCGAGTTTGGTAAGTGGAAACTTGAGTTTTGGTCGTGGAAGTTCAAAGATTCACCTCACACCTTTGAAGTCCAGGTTAGTAACCATTCATCAAAACTCGAGTTTTGTATGTAAAACTCAAGTTTTAGTCGTGTCTATTTATATGAGTTACTATTCAAGTTCTTCAAAACTCGCTTCAAAACTCAAGTTTTGCCCTAGCGCTCTTCTGCCCCCTTCGCCCTAATCTTCCCAAATCTTATGATTTCTCTCTCTCTCGATCAAATTCCTCCTCCCAATCACTGAAGATGGCCTCGAATCAACCTTCCAAGCCATCATGCGAGGACCCTAATCTTGAATCCAAACCCTCTCCTGTGAATACACCCATCGAACATCCAGTAAGGATGAAAATGCTCCCTAATCGCTTCCACCATGGAGTGGATCGTTCGATAAGAGGGGTTAGCAAGAATATTCCCTCCTCTTCTCCAAAATTGAAGAGTTCTCCTCAGTCGAAAAGCAAAAAGGATGTTTTTGCGTCTTCACCCCAAGCAAAAGGGGTTTCCTTCACTGAGCCCTCAGAAATTCATTTAAAGAGGCGGCATGAACAAGACCCAGCACGTGAAAGGAAGGGGAAGAAGAAAGCAAAAGATGTCCCTAAGCCACCTAAAGCAAAGAGGTCGAAAGTTACCTCTACCTCTGAGAAAGGGCAAGCCTCATCCAAGACTTCTCCTGTTACTAATGAGCCTGAGGACGCACCCTCATTTGTGGCAAATGCTATCTCTGAAATCTACAATCACAGCTCTGCCCCAGAAGGATTCTCAGCCAATGCTACTCAAATGACAATTGAGGAGGCTGACAGGTTCAAAGAATTCTTTATCAACAAAGCTTTTTGTCCTTCTGTGTTAGTGGATTTAGCTAAACTAAGAGATGAGAATATCTTAGATCTCTCACCCCGGCTGAAAGATTATGAGTCTTTTGTTTCCATTTCAGCTTCCTACACCCCAAAAATTGTCAAAATCTTTTTATTTCAATATGATCTCTGACAATGTCCTGGATTCTGAGGGTAATTTGGTTGAGGAACGAGTCACCACAATTGTCAAGGGTGTCAAATTCACTCTATCTGCTTCCTGTTGGGATTCGTACAATGCAGCGGATTAAAAAAACTTATGAATCCCGTCCCGAGGATCACTCAGTGCGTTTAAACCCGGGCTAGTGAATCCGAAATTACCTTAGGAGAATTCGTTTGCGCCTTGTTCTTCGTTGAACAGGTGGGCTACCTCCTCGATCGCGAAGACAACTCGTAGGATCGTCTTCCTCCACCGGTATCCACACGAACAACTCCCGAACACGGCTACGCAGCGTGCTAGCGCCTCTTGTGCGTCTCTCTTAATTTTCCACTTTAGGGTTTTTCTCACGGCTCTACGAATGGGCTCGACAAAATGTCCCGTAAGTTTTCTAAACCCGTTCGCCGCATTATATAAAATTAATCCTCATTAATTTTGAAATTCAAATTTCAAATATGGATTAAAATACATTAATTACATCAATCAAATCTAATGCAACGTATTTAATCCTCATTAAAGCTGATTTGAAATTGAATTTGGAATCGAATTAAAATAAATGTATTAATTAAATCCATCTAATAGATCTAATCAAATCCATTTATTTAATCCAAATTAAAAGCCTTCGATTTAATTTATCTCTATAAATTAAATCGAGAAATAATATCTATCTATTTAATTTAAATTTGAGATACCATATCTCAATTTAATATTAAACAGATATACGATATCTTTATTCAAAAATTAAATGAGATACAATATCTCAATTTGTTTTAGATATTTAATTTATCAAATAAATTAAATACAAAACAAATATATTAATATTATAATCTCTATTAATAATATTAACATATATTAATTTCAAATTTAATATATATATATACATACATATATATATATATATATATCCTAGATTAAATTTAGTATTCATTAAATCTTAGACGTATCTAAGATTCAATGAATCTGGACACATTCGCTCGTGTTGAGTTATTCTTGTGTGCGACCCTGCAGGCCCATATGAGATTGGCAGTGGGCCAACACTGCGTCAGCCCATAAATCGCAAGCGGCCTCTAGCAAGACATTGCGACTACCCAATTCACATGGAGATCGATGACACGATACAACCTATCGTACAACCATGTCACATCCCTTTTGTCACGCGATAATTTGGTCAAGGATGAGGCATGGATAATGTCAACTTCCTTTTCTTGACTATTACTTTTCGATTCTCGAGTAGTCTAATAAGTGAAATGGAAACTCCTTTCCATCACAAAGTATGGCCATACATTTCTTAGACTCACTCATCGAGGGGCCCAAAGTATTATCTCTCTACAAATGTGAGGGACAAATTCCATCTTGACCATTCACATCCCTCCGCATGAAAACCACTGATCCCGATCCCAACCTTTATCATCACCCGGTCAAAGGTGACTTTTGACTAGGTCAAAGACCGATGATTCATCATGTAGGAATCCATGATGATCTCAGGTCATAGGCGTCGTGACGCGGTTATACATGAGATAAGCTTATGACTAGATCCATGCAGCTTTCTCATAGTGGGTCGGTCCAACACCTTGTACTCTTACAAGTGCCCATGACTTTGATTCGTATCTCCATACCTCATCAAAGTCATACTGGTCTTATCTCATCTTCGCTCCCGCATAGATGACCGACCAGGGACATTTAGGATAATCTATAAGATGTATCTAGGGATGCAGTTATGAATACGAACATGCAAACGAAAATGATAACCAAAGAGAATACTTTAAATAACTTAAATATCCAAAGTACAATGAATTGCCCCTAGGGCATAATTTCCAACAGACTCCATCATTTATACCATTATGAAAATTGCTAATCCACCTCCTGTCCTTACTATCAAATTCAGTAACCAACAGATATTTGAGGCTCTGAAACCTAATACTCCATTTCCTGAGGATCAAGTTCATACTCTAACCTTCAAGCCTGTGTCTATGACACCAATGAATAGAATACTTTGGTATATCTATTCTAGGAATTTCATTCAGAAAGGGGGTAACTTCACCCATTTCACACAGAAAGATTTCTCTCTCTTCACTGTCCTTATCAAGAAAATTCCTATCAACCTTGGACACTAGATTTTTCAGGAAATGCTAAGGTTCAAATTTGCCTCACGAAGACCATCTCCCATTCCTTATCCTTCACTGGTCTCTGTGATTCTGTTTTATCATAAGATCTGGTACCTTGGACCCCCTTACTCTATCAAGTCCCTTCCAGCTTTTGGAAAATCTTAGTTAAATTATATGAAGCTCAATCTCGAGGAAGAAGGGTTTGGTCAGTCTCAAGCTCCTACAAGATCTCAGACAAGAGCTACCCACTCAAGAGCTCAAGAGGCTCAATCTACTCCTGCCCAGCCTTCATTGCCTTCAGATTTTGAGTCACGAGTCAAAGGGATTGTGGATGTTGCAATTTCTCAACTCTCCATTCGACTTGAATATGAGATTGGGAAGCTGGTAGCTGAGTTGACTAGAGGAAATCATCTTATGGTGGATGCTCAGGATGCAATGAAGGAGCAAATTGAAGGTGTCTCTGATCAGAACAATGAGCTAAAGGAAAAGATTACGAACGTACATAGTGAGCTCTCTGATCAGATCATGGATCTTGAGGCCAAGCTATCTACTCAGTTGGTCTATCATGTTAGCCTAGGTGACAAGGTTGAGAAGATCATGAAGCATCTTGGCATTGGATCTTCCTTAACATTTGAGTCTGCTGGTCCAAGCTCTTCTCATCCCAAGCCAGATCCTGAGACTTCATCCTCTCCATCCTTCACCTTCACAAGCCCTCAGATCCCTACTTCCTCAACTGACCCATCTACCCCCATTTTCCCTTATTCTACTTCCCCATCCACACTAGCCATAGTAATTCTGCCATCTCCTACTACTCCATCTACTGAGATTCTTCATCATGGCTCCCCATCTCCATATACCCCTCAAATTGAGCCCTTTCACCAGACTCACCACCTGCTACCCCACTCATTGACCCTCTCCATGAATCCTCTGTCTCAGCTCCTCCCCAATTTGAAGATGACAAAGGGGGAGAGACAAACAACTAGAATTTGAGTTTTTGAAAGAATTTGGAGAGTCTGGGTAGCTAGATCAGTTGTTAGTATATGTCTTTTTGTTATGCATTCTGAACTCATGTAATGATTTGCACTTTATCAATGAAAATGTCTATATGTTTAATGCGTATCTCTGATGTGCATACATACTGTGTTATCAAATGTACAAGAGCAATTTCAAAATGCCAATTTTGTCAGAATTCTTAAATTCCAACTACTGATTTTTTGAACAATTTCATTTCAAATTGCAAACTCTCTCAAATCTTTGAAATTTTGGTTGACAAGTGTTGTCATCTGGCAATTCATTGTACTTTGGATATTTGAGTTATTTAAACTATTTTCTTTAGTTATCATTTTCGTCCGCATGTTCGTATTGATAATCGCATCCCCGGATACATCTTATAGATTATCCTAAATGTCCTCGGGTCGGTCATCTACGCGAGCGAAGATGAATTAAGACAGTATGACTTTGATGAGGTATGGAGATACAATCAAAGTCATGGGCACTTGTAAGAGTACAAGGTCTTTGGGACCGACCCACTATGAGAAAGCCTGCATGGATTAAGTCATAAGCTTATCTCATGTATAACCGCGTCACAACGCCCTATGACTCGAGATCATCATGGATTCCTACATGATGAATCACGGTCTTTGACCTAGTCAAAAGTCACCTTTGACCGGGGTGATGATAAAGGCCGGATCGGGATCAGTGGTTTTCATGCGGAGGGACGTGAATGGTCAAGATGGAATTTGTCCCTCACATTCGTAGAGAGATAATATCTTTGGGCCCCTCGATGAGTGAGTCTAAGAAATGTATGACCATCTTGTGATGGAAAGGAGTTTCCATTTCACTTATTAGACTACTCGAGAATTGAGAAAGTAATGGTCAAGAAAAGGAAGTTGACATTATCCATGCCTCATCCTTGACCAAATTATCGTGTGACAAAAGGGACGTGACATGGTTGTACGATAGGTGTATCGTGTCATCGATCCCCATGTGAGTTGGGTAGTCGCAATGTCTTGCTAGAGGCCGCTTGCGATTTGTGGTGACACAGTGTTGGCCCACCGCCAATCTCATGGGCTGCAGGTGGTCGCACACAAGAATAATCCAACACGGGTAAAAGTGTCCGGGTTCATTGAATCTCGATTAATCCGAGATTAATGAATACCGAGTTTAAACAGGGTAAATATATATATATATATATATATATTTAAATTTGAAAATAATATAATGATATTATTTAATTGAGATTAAAATATTATTATTATATTATTTGTTTTATGTTTAATTTATTTGATAAATTAAATATCTAAAACAAACGAGAGATATTGTATCTCATTTAATTTTTGAATAAAGATATTATTGTCTATTTAATTTAAATTGAGATATTGGTATCTTAGATTTAAATAAATAGATAGATATCATTTCTCCGATTTAATTTATTGAGATAAATTAAATCGAAGGCTTTTAAATTTGGATTAAATAAATAGGTTGGATTAAATCTATCGGATAGATTTATTTGATTATTTTTAATCTAGATTCGAATTCGAAATTTCAGATCGGCTTTTAATTCGATTAAATAAATATTATTATATTAGATCTATCGGATAGATTTAATTAATATATATTTAATCCAGATCTAAAGTTTGAATTCAAAATTAATACGATTAATTTTGCATTAAATACGCTGAACAGGTTTTAGAAAACCTACGGGACTTTCAGTCGAGCGTATTCTGAAAAGCCGCGAGAAACCCTAGAGTGAAAAGAGAGAGACGCACAAGAGGCGCTAGCACGCGTAGCCGTGTACGAGGATTGTTCGTGTGGATACCGTAGAGGAAGAGGATTCTAAGAGTCGTCTTCTCGCCGATCGAGGAGGTAGCCCACCTGTTCAACGAAGAAGAAACCACGAACGAGTTCTTAAAAGGTAATATCGGTTTCCTTAGCATTAGTTTAAACGCACCCTGAGTGATCCTCGGGAAGGGATTCGTAGAAATTTTAATCCATTTGCGTTGTACGGATCCCAACAGTCATCATCAAAAAGGGGAGAATGTTAGTTCTCTATGTGTTTTGATGATAATTGACAATTGTAAATACAAGTTGTAGTTTGTCTTTGGTAAGTTGAAAAAATTACTGTCAGAGGCATACTCGAGTTTTGGTTTCAAAACTTGAGTTTTGACTTTGGCAGAGAGTAGCTCATTTTCATTAAAAAAAACAAAAAAACTCAAGTTTTCGTAGTAAAACTCGAGTTTTGGGCTTACCGAGAGCACTCAGTTTTCACCTTGAGACAAACTCGAGTTTTGACTTAGAAACTCGAGTTTTGCATCATACAGAGACTTCTCATTTTTTCTAATGAAGACAAAACTCGAGTCTTGTTATGGAAACTCGAGTTTTGGCCAAACAGAGAGTCTCTAACATTTTGGACATGTACAAACTCAGTTTTGACTAAAAACTCCAGGATTCCACTTTGCCATGAGTTTTCTAAGTTTTCTCAAAGTTATGAGAAAACTCGAGTTTTGGTTTTGGAAACTCGAGTTTTTCCTTGCGAGAGTTTTCATGTTTCACTTAGTTTAGAAAACTCGAGTCTTCAATGAAAACTCAAGTTTTGACTTGGCTCAGATTTCTCAGTGTTTTCATGCTTAAATGAAAACTCGAGTTTTGATATGGAAACTCGAGTTTTGTCCAACCCGAGAGCATTGCACCTTTTCAATGACTTGAAAACTCGAGTCTTGGATGAAAGCTCTAGTTTTGATGTTTTGGACTAAAATTCATGTTTCATATTAAAAGTCCAAAACTCGAGTTTGGTTTTGGAGACTCGAGTTTTGAGCTTCATTCAAAAATGTGTTTCAAAGCTCAAATCGCGACTTTCCTCTCTGGAAGGAGGAAACTCGAGTTTGGTTTTGGAAACTCGAGTTTTGAGCTTCATTCAAAAATGTGTTTCAAAGCTCAAATCGTGACTTTCCTCTCTGGAAGGAGGAAACTCGAGTTTGGTTATGGAAACTCGAGTTTTGCTTAAGTGCACAGTTGAAAACTCGAGTTTAGGAGAGCAAACTCGAGTTTGAATCGCATATTCTGAAATTCAAACTGTCGAATTTGTAAAACCTTCTTGTTTGATCTTAATGCTTCTCATTATCATTCATTAATATTCCTAGATATGTTTAACCACTTTGTTAGTGAGTTTTAGATGTTTATAAGGATATTAAATGAAGGCTTAAAGCAAAAGCAATATGTGACATCAGCACATTAAATGCAAAACCCAGAAAAGTTGTATACTTTTGGGTAATCCTTCTGCACACGTTTACAAAGGATTAATGTCTGCTTTCCACTTCCAGTAGCTACCATTCCAACGGACTAATATTTAAGGAGTCAAACCTAGACTTTTGTGCAACTGGATTAAGTGAAGATTAGAGAGAGAAGAAGACCAAAGCTTAACCTAATCCTTGTCTAATGAAGGCACGGTTATATTAAAGATTACAACGGTCATTTAATGCTCTCTTGGTATAAATAGAGCTGCATTCAATTCTTCTCCAACAACACATCTGCTGAAAATGAATTACATTCAAAGTTCTTCAACTACTTTCAGTTTTCACTTATAAAGTATCTTTTGATACATTAAGCTTCAATGTTTATCATTATCCACTCTTAGAGAGAGTTATTTGATAGTGAATCATTTATTGTAAAGAATCACAAGTCAGGGGACTTGGTGATTGGGTTCATTGATTGCAACTTGTAAGGGGGAGTAAGTTCTAGTGAGAGAATTACTCTTGAGTACAAAGTGTGTAATCAATTGAGATAGCGGAAAATCCCAGAGAGTCTGGGGACTGGACGTAGGTTAAGAGATTGGACCGAACCAGTATAAATTTTGTGTGTCTTGCTCTTCTTACTTATACTCTGTTCAGCTCTGTCTTTAGTGTCCAAAAACAGAGTAATTTGAAAGTTTTTTTTTTGAAATCCCCAATTCACCCCCTCTTGGTGATTAAGCTCCACTTTCAAAATGAGAGATGGAAATGGTATGTGAAAAGGCCGCCTAGATGAGAACTTGAATTTGATCATCTCCTGGAAAATCCAGTGGCCAAGATTGAAGGAAATTTGTTCACAAAAGCAGTGAAGGAGGTAGTCTTTTTGAGCAAAATGGGTGAAATTGCCACCCTTTTGAATGAAGTTTTTGGAATAGATATACCAGAGAACTCGATTTATGGGAGACGTAGACCCAGGGTTGAAAGATAGCATATGCAATTGACTATCAGGAATAGGCTCATTGGGTCTAAGAGTGCGAAGATTTCTTGATTATTGAAATTTATTGTGGGAACAGGAGGAGGATTGTCAATTTTCAGAATTGAGTTCAGAATCGAAGCAGACAAAGTGAATTTGACTCCCTTGACAGAAGTAATGATTCGTTCCTCAACTAACTCACCACTCGAATTCAGAATATTTTCAGACTACATATTGAAATAGAATAATCTAACAACATTGGGAGTGTAAGGAGCAGAGATGGAAACAAATGATTCATAAGGTTTGAGCCAGGGGGATAAGTCTAAATGGCACTCTTTTTGAATCTGTTCTAAGTCTACTGCAACCACAGGACATAAATCTTTCTTCATGTATGTTTTTTTAAATTTAGCATTCTGTTCAGCAGTGAGAGTAGTAGAAGCAATAGTAAAACCTTGAGGAGGAGAGGGATGACGGTAGATGTCTTCCACGGCATTGGCCATAACCGGAGGTACCTCCTCTAGTTGAGTGTGAGTTGAAGCTGTAACCCTGGAAGAAGTTTGGCCTCTCTCAGTGTCGTGAGACTTGGAAGCAATATCCCTCTTCTTCCTCGTAGGCTTCGAAGCTTCAGACATTTTCTTCTTTCCCTTTCCTGCAACCGGCTCTGGCTCAGTTCTCTTCTTTGAAGGTGTCTCAGCTGGTTCTTTGAACAAAACCCCCTTTGATTTAGGGTTAGGAGAAGGAGATTCTGGAATTGTGTCGCTTACCACTCTGATAGACCGATCAACTCTATAGTGAAAACGCTTGGGAGTCAACTTCATCCTCCTTGGTCGCTGGGGAGGAGGAGGAGGAGGAAGAGATCGTGATTTGGAGAGTTTTCAATTCAAAACTTGAGTTTTGATGAACGGTTACTAACCTGGACTTCAAAGGTGTAAGGTGAACCTTTGAACTTCCACGACCAAAACTCGAGTTTTCACTTACAAATTTGAGTTTTCACCATTCTTCAAAACATCGTTGCTTTTGGTCTGATGGAAACTTGAGTTTCCACTTACAAACTCGAGTTTTCAGTTTCTCCAAAAATCAAAGTTGCTCTCTGACCCTGACAAAACTCGAGTTTTGCTCCAAAACTCGAGTTTGCTACTCGACGGCAACAAACATCGAATTTCAACATCCCGCATAAAACACAACTAGATACTCGATGCTTAAGTTAGTAATTTATAATCATCAAAACCATAACTAACATTGAGTAAGAAATACTTACAACTCATTGGGATTTACCATTCCCAGTTCTCTTCTTATGAAATTAAATTGCTCCTTAGCTAATGATTTGGTGAAGATGTCAGCAAGTTGAAGATGGGTTAGGATGAACATGACTTTGACATCCTTCTTCTGAACATGATCCCTTATGAAGTAATATCTTACATGAATATGCTTGGTCCGTGATTTTGCACTGGATTCTTAGCCAACCTTGTTGTGCTTGTGTTGTCACGCAATATTGGGATCTCCTTCAGGTTTATTCCCAAGTCAGATAGTTGTTGCTTGAGCCATAGGACTTGAGCACAACAACTTAAGGTAGCTACATATTCAGCTTCAGTAGAAGACACAGCCACACTGATTTGCTTCTTGCTGAACCAGGACACAAGTGAACCACCAAGGAATTGACCACTTGTGCTCTTTATATCCGTCTTGTAACTGGCATAATCTGAATCTGAATATGCCACCAAATGTTCAGGTTGACCTTTGGGAAACCACAACCCAAGAGTTTTTGTGTCAGCAAGGTATCTGAAGATTCTCTTCACATTCTCAGCATGAGACTCCTTAGAAGCAGAATGGAACCTTGCATACATCCCACACTGAATTGGATGTCAGGGTGACTTGCAGTAAGATAGAGCAATGATCCAATCATTCCTCTATATTTTGTAATATTGAAGTCCTTGCCCTTTTCATCAGCACCCAATGAAGCGGTTGAACTCATAGGAGTGTCAGCTCCATTGCATTGATCCATCCCAAACTTCTTCAGTAGATCATTGAGATACTTGGTCTGAGATATGAAGATTCCATCCTTCTTTTGCTTGATTTGCAGACCAAGGAAATAGTTGAGTTCTCTCATCATGGACATCTCAAACTCTCCCTGCATATTCTTAGCAAACTCTTCACACAAAGCATCATTATAAGTACCAAATATAATATCATCAACAGATATTTGGACAATTAAAATTTCACTAAGCTTATTACTCTTTATGAAGAGAGTTGTATCTGCTTTTCCTTTGATAAATCCTTGATCAAGAAGGAATTTGCTTAATCGTTCATATCAAGCTATAGGAGCTTGCTTTAGGCCATAAAGGGCTTTCTTAAGACGATAAACATGATCTGGATGATGTTCATTTTGAAAACCAGGAGGTTATTCAACATAAACTTCCTCTTGAATAAAACCATTTAGAAAAGCACTTTTCACATCCATTTGATAGAGTTTGAATTCTTTGACACAAGCAAAGGCTAGAAGAACTCTTATAGCTTACAACCTTGCCACTGGAGCATAAATTTCTTCATAATCAATTCCTTCTTCTTGATTATAGCCTTTTGCAACCAATCTTGCCTTGTTAGGACAATGATTGCAGATTCATCTCATTTGTTCTTGAATACCCAGTTGGTGCCAATGACCGGATGGTCCTTAGGCCTAGGTACCAAATCCCAAACTTGATTTCTATCAAATTGATGTAACTCCTCTTACATTGATATCACCCAATCATTGTCTGAAAGGGCTTCATCAATCTTAGAGGGTTCAATATGTGATATGAAAGCAGAAAAAGTTACTTCATTCAAAGTACTGTTTCTAGTTCTTACTCCTTGATTTACATCACCTATTACTTGGTCCAAAGGATGATTCCTAATGAACTTCTAAGCTCTAGGTTGAGACTGATCAGGATTTTCAAGATTATTTTGAGGATCAGCCTCAAAAACATTTTCAAGATTTTCAATAGATGCAGGAGTAGTTTTTGAAAAGAATTGATTTTTGAAAATCATCATCATCCAAAGGTTTATCAGATTTGGATTCCCAGAATACAACCTGCATTGACTCTTCAACAATATGAGTACGAGTATTAAAGACTCTATAAGCTTTACTTCTATTTGAATAACCCAAAAATATACCTTCATCCGCCTTGGGATCAAACTTACCCAAGTTGTCCTTACCATTGTGTTGAATGAAGCACTTACATCCAAAAACATGTAGATGGGCCAGATTGGGTTTTCTATCTTTGTATAGCTCATAGGGAGTTTTGTTCAACTTCTTTCTGAGGTATGCCCGATTTGAGATGTAGCAGGCCGTACTCATTACATCAGCCCAGAACACTTGAGAAGTGTTGTTCTCATTCAGCATAGCTCTTGCCATCTTGGTGAGGACTCGATTATTTCTCTCCACAACACCATTTTGTTGGGGAGTCCTTGGGGCTGAGAAGTTATGGTCAATTCCCATGTTATCACAAAACTCAGAAAATGCATGATTTGGTACACGGTCACATAGGCTCCACCTACCCTACATGCCACGGGCCTCAGTAGCACCCCAAAAGAGATACTACCTACCCATCATGCCTCGGGCCTTAGTAGCACCCATATAGGTACTATCTACCCTACATATACCTCGGTCCTCAGTAGCAACCATAGGACACAAAATCCCATAGATACTACCTACCCTACATCCACAATCATGATAACACATACATACAAGAGCAACATAGAGTATGCAAGTTTATAGTACTACCTGGCATGCCTCGAAAATAGTAAACTCTTCCCTTGGTGTTGGAAATATGTCCCACACGTACTATTACCCTAAATACAGAAAAATATCACACTTTCAATCACATATACAAACTTCACCTTAAGTTTCATGTATTTCGCCTACCACCAGGAGTTTTCCAGAAATGTTGATCCAACTTTGCCGATTTTTAATAAATTCTAGAAAAATAATATTGACATGAAATCAGTGTCCATTGAACCCTTAGAATGTATAATTTACCATAAAAATAATTCCCAAGGTCTTATGGGTTAATATACTTTTCTTATATGCAAAACCAAGCCACTGGTCCAGAGAAAAGTCCAGGTTTTTAGGTCATTTTCAACAATAAATATCTCCCGGTTTGAAAATCCAAATGACACAAAATATTATATCAAAATAATCCTCAGGATTTCTAATTTCACGATGTAAAATTTCAAAGCATTCGGACTTCATTTACTACTTCAACACCATTGATTTCTCTTCACCGCCCGAAACCATAAAAGTTGGCAGATTTACATAGTTTGAAGATTTAAGCGTTTCGGGGTTGGAAAAAGGTGATCCCACTTGTCCCCATAAAAAACATGTTTTGGAATTAATGAGAACCTCAAAAATATGAGAATCCTACTGAAAATCAACGAAAAACACTATAGGGCATAAACAAGAACTTTTAGTTTATCGGTGAGATGCTTACCTTGGAATTTCGGTTGCTCTCCTTCTTGAACCAAGATTTCAGCTGCGCACTCTCCTCTTACACCTTGAGCACGTCCTTGGGCAGGTGGAAATGAGGGGAGGAGGTGTCCTTATATAGACTCCAAGGGTTAGGGCTTTTATCCAAATCCGGTTATTATCCACTGGACGAAAGAGTGTCTCAGATTTAAATGTGATTTTCTTGACTTAATTCTCAAAGCTTCTAGAGAACTCTTTGGCATATAGGTGGCACATTCCAAGACAAAAATAAGATTCCAAAATTGCCCCTGATGGTGGTTTCTGAAATTGTGAGTTGTAGGATTTTGGCCCAGGGGTAAAACGATCGTTTTACCCACTGCTTCTTCTCCAAGCCAGTGGGACCCACGTGATCTACCCTAGGATGTGCCATAATTTCCCTTTATGTGCCATAATTACTTCACATTCCATTGTCATGTCAAATTCAAAAGGTGTGGTCCAGATTAATCCTAATTATTTTATCTTTATCTCTCTTCATAATTACATGATGTGACCTTTTTCTTTCTCTCCAAGTCACTTTCTCTCTCCTCTGGGCCCACCCAAATTCATCCTCCCTCTGTGTCCAAGGGTCTGGGCCCGACTCTGGAAAACCCTAACCGGTCCCGCTTGCTCCTTTTTACCGATTACACTTTTCCTCGTAATTTGTGCCCTTCAACTGGACTTGTGTGGGCCCGGGTCAATAGTCTCTCCTCCCTAATCACAGGTGGACGGATTGAAGTGCCTTGGGGAGCAAGAAACCATATTTCAGTATCTCATCTAACTCGTACTACGTGCTACCCAAAAATCCAACTTCTGACCCTGTAATGCCACATGTCCGACGAATCAACACTACTACTGACTTTTCCTCCTACACTTGGTCCAAATACACATTCTCTCTCTCTCTTCCCTTCTTATTTCCTTCAAAATGTAGGACTTCCATGACTGCCCTGAAAATGCCATATACTTACCTATACTGGCATATTTTCGCTCAACTAATTGTCCTATACCTCAGGACATAGTTGGGCAGCATCTTTTCCACTGGATTTACACCGTATAGACCTTTTTGTGCCACTTTTACATTAGCACTTTAATTCAACGGCTTAAGCATACTAGGTCTACTGACCTGTATAGCTAAGTTACTTAGTCCCAGAGAGACTTCCTAACTCTCGACATTCTGAGGACTCTTCCCAAATTGGGCCTAGTTGTCCGCCTATTTTAGGCTTATTCTCAATTCTTAGGGTCCGAAATTTGGGATATTACAGGATTCTGGTGGGAGGCCTATTATTGTATGTACCGGTGCTAATACTGGGTCCCTTATGGGGGGACAGAAACTCTCCTATATTGGCCGATAGGTGTGTTGCCACTTGGTGATTTGTGTATGAGAGGATTGTGATATGTCGATGTACTGAAAGGTTGAAGTGGTCGCGAGAGCTTTTGAATGTTTTGAAATTGGAAGTTGAATATGAGACAAGATACAGGAATGAAAGGCAATGGTGTGATTATCATTTCTAATATATAAAAAGCAGTGCAATTGATAATTGTATTGATACATGAAAAACTGATAAAATGGTCTGTAAATCTGAATTTTGTAAGTCAAATAGGACTTGTCTGCTATAGTGCTAAGCAAGAGGAAAATAGTCCGAGAGCTTGAATTTGTTGGATATGATTATTTTTGATGATGTCTTATATAAATGCCATTCTTAAAAGCAAAAAGGTTGCATACTACATTTATCTTCTACATTGACTAATTACTATATTTAATGTAGAATAGTTCAAGTTGGATTATAGAGATTAATCAAGAAGGAGAGAATGCCAAGGAAGGAAGAAGAAAAGAAAGAAAGTGTTCAATTATGGGGAATAACCAAGAAGGAAATAAGAGATTATTCTAAAGAAGAATCGCAAAGAAGCAAGAAGTTATCAAAGGATTTTGGGGATAATCAAGAAGAAGAGGAGAGATTGAAGAAGGAAGAACTTGCTGAATGGAATATCATTATTGAAGTTCTTAGATCGATACTAGAAGTATCCAAGATCATATGGAAGTTGGAATGACTCAATTCGGAGTTAAAGTCAGCAAAAATCAGCTTCAGGATGAGAAAACTCGAATTCACAACTCAAAACTTGAGTTTCCTACTTTGCTACAATGATTTGCTCCTCTGGTACAAGAAAACTCGAGTTAGGAACTCAAAACTTGAGTTTAGGACTCAAAACTTGAGTTTGTCACTAACTAACTCAAGTTTGTAGTATCTTCAGCATCTCTAGCATCTCTGGACTAGGAAAACTCGAGTTTCCAAGTGCAAACTCGAGTTTACAGCATTCTTTAGCACTTCAGTTCTACTTTGTTTCACGTTTCACCGAGCAAGGTCTGGTAATTCAATGATATATCTCAAACCAGAAATCAAATTGAGGTGAAACCAATTTTGTATGAAACTAGACTCCCCATGAGTCATTTGGATATAAAATTCAAGACCAAAGGAGTTCAGATCCAAGATCTATGAATTATTGAAGTTGACAAGTGAAATTCATGCCACATAGCAAACCAAGCTTCAATGTTTTGAGTGTATATCACAAACTAGAAATCCGATTGAACTGAAATTAGTGGCATATAAAAGTAGACTCAAAGGGCTTTCCATCAAGATTTTAATGGACCAAAATAGAGTTCAGACTAAGGAGATATGGCCTTCAAAATTTGACAGTCAGTTCAAGAAGTTGGAAAAATGCTCAACAAAGTCCAAACTCCAAGTCAGAGAGCTACCAAGGGAGAACAACTTACAAACTTGAGTTTGTAAGTATCAAACTTGAGTTTATGAGAAGAAGAGAGCAAATGTTGTTTTAGGAGAAAACCAAACTCGAGTCATTAAGTTGGAAACTCGAGTTTCCATCAGACAGAGAGCAGCGAACGTCAGAGTATCTTCCAAACTCGAGTTTGTGAGACCAAAACTCGAGTTTTGATCAGACAGAGAGGAATCTGGAGTAACACAACAACCTCCAAACTCGAGTTTTCAGATGCAAACTCGAGTTTACATCTCTGAATCAGAAAATCACCGTCTTGGAAATCTTGATTCTTTTGATAAACATCGAGATGGTTACCCAAATGACTTATAATACTTCTTAACATTATTTATATCATTTGTGTACATGTTTCAGATGATCAAAGGTTGTTAAACTGAAGATCAAGGGTAAAGTAAATGATGATGTTATAGCTGGTTCAGAAAACGAAGTTCTAACGGCAGTTCCATCTGAGTCTAACGACTATATTTCTTTATCCAACAGTCATTGAATCTTCAAACAGTCATATATTGATCTCTACCTATAAAAGAAGACAGATTCAAGACAAAAGAAGCAAGACACAAGCCTACATCTTCAAAATGCTCATACTCTGATCTGCATATTATTTACTCTCTGTTTTCAAATGTTTATATAGTTTATCATAGAGAGTGAGATGATTTGTATTGTACTTCAGTGTTTATTCATTCACTTCTGAGAGAGAAGATTTATTGTAAACTTCCTACCGTACTATCTGAGAGTTACTAAAGATTGGGTGATCTTGAGTGAGAAACCCATTGTATTGATTACAGCTTGTAAGGGGAGTGAATCCTAGTGAGAGGATTACTTGAGTATAGAGTATGTAATCAAGTGGGTGTATTGATTATAGTTTGTAAGGGGGGGTGAATCCTAGTGTGAGGTTTACTTCAAGTACAGAACGTGTAATCAAGTAGAAAGAAGTTGTGGATTGAAAATCTCAAGAGGAGCTTGGGGACTGGACGTAGGTCAAGGATTGGGCCGAACCAGTATAAATCAGTTTACATATTCTCTTCCCTTATCTCTTATATCTCCAGCATATATATTTGAATGATTGATTATCGCTTTATAAATTATTTCTATCATTGAAACTGCTTTCAGTAAGTTGCAGAAAGATTCTCAAAGAAACTAAAGTTTTATCAAACACCCAATTCACCCCCTCTTGGATGATAGCCATGTCTTTCAGAATTAAATAAGCTTAGAGGTGAGATAGACAAGTAGAGACTCGAGGCAGTAAGATCCAGTGTGCAAGTTGCATGAGGCGGTGTCCTTGGCCTGTAAGACCTGTGATGTTGAGCACTATGTAGAATGCTGATTGGGATAATGAATTTGGACTAGTATGTCCAGAAAATGTTATGAGATTGGTAGAATGTTCAGACTGTACTAGGTGATAGTTGTGAAGCCTATGGTATAAATGTGATTTCTTGAGCAGTAAGGATAGGATATGCAGCATTGTGGTAAGAGAATGAGGCAGAATAAGTAAGGTAGTGAGGCTTACATGACCAAGCCCTCAGAAAAAGGACCAGTGAGTATTGTATGGTTGAATACTACACCTGTGTACAAGATGAATAAGAACGATATAAAAGAATATTGTGTGCTTGGTAAGCATACATAGGAAAGAGTTAGATGGAGTGCCTAGAATGATTCCCCAAGATGAAGACGTTCAAATATCGAGGACTAAATTTATTGAATGGGAGAGAAATGTAATATCTCAAATTTTGGACCTTGAGAATTGAGAATAAGCCTAAAGTAGGCGAACAACTAAGCCCAGTTTGGGAAGAGTCCTAAGAATGTCGAGAGATAGGAAGCCTCTCAGGGACTAGGTAACTCGGCCATACGGGTTAGTTGACCTAGTATATATAAGCTGTGGAATTAAAGTACTAATTAAAAATGGGCACAGAAAACATATACGATGTAAATCTGGTTAGAAAAGATGTCACCGAACTATGTCTTGAGTCATAGGACAATTAGTTGAGTGAAAATATGTTGGTATAAATAAGTAAATGGCATTTTCAAGGTAGTCGGGTATGCCTTGCATTTTTGAGAAAACATCGGAATATGGCATCATTTGTCGGGTCTTGGTATGCGTGTTGCAATTCTGAGTAAAACCCAAGCAGAATTCTGGGCAAACAACGATAAAGTAACTTTATTAAAGTAACTTTAATAAAGTAAGGACATGATGACATTTTGAGGGTATTTTGGTCAATTGCTATAAGGGACACATGTGCATGCAATTAATATGAAATGATGACTCAAAAGCTTCCTTAATAAGCATCAAATTCGTGCAAAGCAAAACTTACAAAATAAGCCAAGTTAAGAGGATATTTTGTAAGGGCACTTTAGTCATTTGATTTGAAGGATTTTTAAGTGCCTTCTTGACATATTTTAAGATGTTTGCACTCCCTTTTGCATGAATGTTTTGACCAAGAGCTCAAAGGCCATAGAAATTAAAGTGTCAGTGCAGAAGGGCACAAAACAATTATACAATGTTAATCGGTTAGTAAAAGTGCTATTTAGCTATGCCCTAAGATATGGGACAATTAGCGAGCAAAATGTGATAAAATAGATATGCACATGACATTTCTTGACCGGTAAGGGTTCCATGCGTTTTTGAAGAAAAATAGGAGGAAAGAGAAGTTACTTGGAGATAAAGCAATAGGTCAAATCAAGTAATCATGAAGAGAGATAAAAGATTAAAATAAGAATTAATCTGCACCACACATTTGGGAACATATCTGATTTTGATTAGACAAATAATTATGTTGTCTATGTGGTGTAAATGGTGTAACATCCCAAATTTTGGACCCTGAGAATTGAGAATAAGCCTAAAATGGGCGGACGACTAAGCCCACTTCAGGAAGAGTCCCAAGAATGTTGAGAATTAGGAAGCCTCTCTGGGACTAAGTAACTCGACTATATGGGTTAGTGGGCCTAGTATGTTCAAGCCGTGAAACTAAAGTGCTAATGAAAAATGGGCATAAAAGACATATACGATGTAAATCCGGTTGGAAAAGAAGCCGCCCAACTATGTCCTGAGGTATAGGACGATTAGTTGAGTGAAAATATGCCGGTATAAGTAAGTATATGGCATTTTCAGGGTAGTCATGGATGTCCTACATTTTTGGAGTAAATAAGAAGGGAAGAGTATTCAAGAAGCCAAGTAAAAGTCAAAGGTAATGATGATTTGCAGGACACGTGGCGTTTCGGGGTCAGAAGTTGGATTTTCGAGTAGCACGTAGCACGAGGTAGTTATGAGATACTGAAATATGGGTTTTTTGCTCTTCAAGGCATTGTATTTTGACTACCTGTGGTCAGGAAGAAGAAACTGTTGATCTGGGCCACACAAGTCCAACTGAGTTGCACAAATCCCGAGGAAAAGTGTATCTAGCAAAAAGTAGTTGAGCGGGACCGTTAGGGGTTTCCGGAGTCAGACCCAGACTCCCAGAAGCAGGGAGATGGTGCCACATGGTGGGCCAGAGGAGAAAGAAAAGTGACTTGGAGAGCAACGCAAGGGTCACATCAGGTAATAATGAAGAGAGAGAAAATAAAATAATAAGGATTAATTTGGACCACACAATTTAAATCTGACAAGACAAGAGGAATAACATGTAATTATGACCCCACATGGACATTAATGACATCATTTATGGGCAGCCAAAGTGGGTCCCACTGACTTGGAGAAAAAGCAAGCAAAAATGACCATTTTACCCTTAAGGTGTTATTTTAATTATTGGACAAAAACCTACACTTGATAACTCCAAAAACCATCATCAAGGGCAATTTGGGAATCTGATTTTTAGGGCTAAGAGGTGCCACCCATCTGCCAAGAATTCTCTAGAATTCCTTGGAAAACAAGTCAAGGAATTATATTTAAATCCGAAGCATTCTTCTAACCATTCGGTAATAACCAAACTTGGATAATAGCCCTATCTAAGAGGGTCTATTTAAGGACATCCTTGCCCATTTTCCATCTGCCTAGGATGTGCTCAAGGTGTGGAAGGGAGAGTGTCCAGCCAAGTCTTGGTGCAACAAGAAGAAGGTCATACGCAACCAAAAATTCAAGGTAAGCACCTAATCGACAACTCGGTGATTCTTGTTTCTGTTGGAAATTATGCCCTAGGGGCAATTCATTGTACTTTGGATATTTAATTTATTTAAAGTATTCTCTTTAGTTATCATTTTCGTTTGCATGTTTGTATTGATAACTGCATCCCTGGATACATCTTATAGATTATCCTAAATGTCCCTGGTCGGTCATCTACGCGGGAGCGAAGATGAATTAAGACCAGCATGACTTTGATGAGGTATGGAGATACAATCAAAGTCATGGGCACTTGTAAGAGTACAAGGTGCTGGACCGACCCACCATGAGAAAGCTGCATGGATTAAGTTATAAGCTTATATCATGTATAACCGCGTCACGACGCCCTATGACCTGAGATCATCATGGATTCCTATACGATGAGAGTCGACCTTTGACCTAGTCAAAAGTCACCTTTGACCTAGTCAAAAGTCACCTTTGACCGGGTGATGATAAAGGCTAGGATCGGGATCGAGTGATTTTCATGCGGAGGGATATGAATGGTCAAGATGGAATTTGTCCCTCACATTTGTAGAGAGATAATACTGGGCCCCTCGATGAGTGTGTCTAAGAAATGTATGGTCATACTGCGATGGAAAGGAGTTTCCATTTCACTTGTTAGACTACTCGAGAATCGAGAAAGTAATGGTCAAGAAAAGGAAGTTGACATTATCCATGCCTCATCCTTGACCGAATTATCGCGTGACAAAAGGGACGTGACATGGTTGTACGATAGGTTGTATCGTGTCATCGATCCCCATGTGAATTGGGTAGTCGCAATGTCTTGCTAGAGGCCGCTTGTGACTTGTGGGCTGACACAGTGTTGGCCCACTACCAATCTCATATGGGTCTGCAGGGTCACACACAAGAATAACTCAACACAAGCAAATGTGTCCAGATTCATTAAGTCTTAGATACGTCTAAGATTTAATGAATACTGAATTTAATCTAGGATATATATATATATATATATGTGTGTGTATATATATATATATTAAATTCGAAATTAATATATGTTAATATTATTAATAGAGATTATAATATTAATATATATAATATTTGTTTTGTATTTAATTTATTTGATAAATTAAATATCTAAAACAAATTGAGATATTGTATCTCATTTAAATTTTCGAATAAAGATATCGTATATCTGTTTAATATTAAATTGAGATATGGTATCTCAAATTTAAATTAAATAGATAGATATTATTTCTCGGATTTAATTTATAGAGATAAATTAAATCGAAGGCTTTTAATTTGGATTAAATAAATGGATTTGATTAGATCTATTAGATGGATTTAATTAATACATTTATTTTAATTCAGATTCCAAATTCGAATTTCAAATAAACTTTTAATGCGGATTAAATACGTTACATCGATTTGATTGATGTAATTAATGTATTTTAATCCATATTTGAAATTTGAATTTCAAAATTAATGAGGATTAATTTTATATAATGTGCTGAACGGGTTTAGAAAACTTACGGGACATTTTGTCAAGCGCATTCAGAAAGCCGCGAGAAAAACCCTAGAGTGGAAAATTAAGAGAGACGCACAAGAGGCGCTAGCATGCTGCCGTAGCCGTGTTTGGGAGTTGTTCGTGTGGATACGGTGGAGGAAGACGATCCTACGAGTCGTCTTCTCGGCGATCGAGGAGGTAGCCCAATTGTTCAATGAAGAACAAGCCGCGAACGAATTCTCCTAAGGTAATTTCGGATTCCCTAGCCTTGTTTAAATGCACCTGAGTGATCCTCGGGATTGGATCCGTAAGTTTTTTTAATCCGCTGCGTTGTACGGATCCCAACAGTTTCTACCTTATGATGTTTAATGTGGAGTTACAATGCGATTTTGATATTTTTGAGGTCTCCATTGAGTCCAAAACGTGATTTTGAGTGGAGATAAGTAGGATCACCTTTTTCTGAACCTGAAAAGCCCTAAGTTGTGAAACTAATCAATCTGCCGATTCTGGTGTTTTCTGGGCAACGCGTATTAATCAGATGATTTAAAATAGTAAACGAAGTTAAAATTCTTTGAAATTTTACATGGAGAACATATACATCCTGAGGATGATTTTGATATATGATTTTGTATCTTTTTGATTTTCCTACTGAGAGTTATTTATTCTTGAAAATGACCCTAAAACCTGGATTGTTTCTTAGACCAGTGACTAATGTTTGGAAATAAGGGAAGGAATCAAACCCAGATGACTTTGGGAATTATTGTTATGGAAAACTAGACATCCTAAGGGTTCAATGGCCACTGATTTCATGTCAATAAAATTTTTCTAGAATTTATTTAAAATCATCAAAGTCGGATCAAAGTTTCTAGAAAATTCTGGTGTTAGGCAAAATTCATGGAACTTGAAGAAATAGAGGATGCCCTGTTGCTTCTTGTACTTCTATATTTGGAATGACTGTATGATTTGTACTCACTTTTTAATATTTGTTTTGGACGATTGTACCATTAACCCTACGGGGAATACTTTCTATTAATTTTTGTGCGCCTTTACCAGTATACAGTATTTGTCCAAACTGTTAATATACTCCGCTGCGTGCATTTTGATATAAGTTAAAAAGGGTTAATTGACAAAGGAAAGGTAATAATTAAAATGGATCCCTCTAACCTGCCACCTGAAAGGGTAAGGTCGGTAGGGGTGTAACAAATGGTGCCACAACAGATCAGCCTAAGGGAAACTATGAGTAACTTGGAGAAGAAGTAAAGAGGTAACAAGCTACTAACCTTGGAACACCTTATGGACCATTGGATAAAAGCTTGCATGGATAATATATGTAATCAAAGCACCTGAAAATTTAATAAAATTTGGTCATGTGTGAAAGTGGAGCTATATACCCAAGAGGGGGGGTGAATTGGGTATTTTAAAAACTTTTGTAAATTGCTATGCTTTTAGACAACAAAACAGAGATGAACAGAGTAAAGGGAAGAACATCGAACACGAGAGATTTATACCGGTTCGGTCTTAACAACTTGACCTACATCCGGTCCCGGACTCTCCGGGATTTTCACTATCACAAAGATTACACACTCTATACTTAAAGAGTAGTTCTCTCTCTAGAACTCACTCCCCCTTACAAGTTGTAATCAATGAACTCCCAAATCACCAAGTCCCCTTGACTTGTGATTCTAATAAATGATTTACAGATAAAAACTCTCTCTAAGGCTTATAATGTCAAAAGACAAAATACAAGTGAAAACAGAAAGGTAGTAGAAGAACTTGAATGCTTGTTCGTTTTCAGATGTGGTAGTAGTTGAGAAGAAATGAATGCAACTCTATTTATAGCCAGATAGCATTAATAGACCGTTGCATTGATAATAAGACCGTTGAAGATGAACTGCAGAAGTTGTAAGCTGCTTAGGTCTTCTTCTCTTTCTAAAACTCACTTAATCCAGCTGGCTAGATGGTTAGAGTTGACTCTCTGCAAATCAATCCGTTGGAGAAGATGTTGCTTGTTGTAGAAATCATTCTTTAATGCTTTGCAACCATGTGCAGATGGATTAACCAAAAGGATGCAAGTTTCGGGTTGAGCATTTAATGTTCGACATCACTTTTGCTTTTGCTTTAAACCTTCGATAAACCTTCCTTAATCTGTCTGAAAATCACTAAAAAGATGGTTAAACATATCTAGTACCAATAGAGATTAATCATGGAAAGCATTGAGATCAAACACGAAGGCATAGCAAAATCGACACATTCGATTTTCAGGCAATGTCCAGAAACCTAGAGGTTTGTTCACAAACCTCGAGGTTTGGTCATTTAAGGTTGAAAATGATTTAAGACCAAAACCTCAAACCTGGAGGTTTATAATAAAACCTGGAGGTTTCTCATGATGAAATACACAAAGGTTTCTCGGGCTTACTCCAAACCTCGAGGTTTTCTCAGAAACCTCGAGGTTTCACATTGTAAGTGAAACCAGCAGAAACATGATGGAAGCAAACCTGGAGGTTTCTCAAGGAACCTCGAGGTTTTAGAATGAGTGAAGGTTCATTTGCTCTTTGGAACTCACAAACCTCGAGGTTTGTAGCGATACTCGAGGTTTTGCCCAAACGTCAAAGTTCTTTGTTTTGACCCAAAACACAAACCTGGAGGTTTCTATGGAAACCTCGAGGTTTTCGATCATACTGAAAACCATTAGCTCTCTGGAAGCCAGAAACCTCGAGGTTTCTGTCAATACTCGAGGTTTGACATTTAATTTCAAATTTTCAGTTTGGCGCCAAGGCATAACCTCGAGGTTTTGTTGTAAACCTCGAGGTTTCACAACTTGGTGTGAAACCGAGTTTTTCTCGGAAGTTCAAAACCTCGAGGTTTCTTAATAAACCTCGAGGTTTCAAATAAATTTGTGAAACCCAGTTTTTGTAAGTTAAAACAAAGAACCTCGATGCTTCCTTTGTAAGGCCAAACCTCGAGGTTTCTGGGAAAACCTCGAGGTTTGCTCTCACTCAGGATTTTCCAACTTCTGAGAGCAAATCCTCATTCTATATTCACAATTGTTGGCAGTCATCAAAATCTTTTAGAGAACCAACAATGTTCACAATTGAATATATTTTTATTGTAAAATAGACATAATAAGGGTTTAGTGGCCACTGAAATCACATCAATCAGATTTTTCTAGAATTTGCTATGAATTTTTGAAATTAGAACATTATTTCTGGAAAATTCTGGATATGGGTGAAATTCATGATGTTGGATGTAGGATCTGTTTTAGTGATTAAGAGCATGGTATTTTTGCTGTATTAAGGGTTGTGACGCATGTGGGATACTTTTCAAACACCGGGGAAAGATTTTACTAAGTCCAGGGGAAAGCACCAGGTAGTAACTGTTAACTCGTATACTCTATGTTACTCTCGCATGTGTGTTATATCATGATTGAGGATTCGAGCTGTAGTACTTGGAGGAATGTGTGTCCTTAGGTCACTGCTGAAGTCTGAGGTGTATGAGGTAGGTGGTACCTATTGAACTGTGTGTCCTTAGGTTGCTATTGAGGCCTGAGGCATTAGGACTATAGTGCCTAGTGGACTGCGTGTCCTTAGGTCACTGCTGAAGTCTCTGGTATATGAGGTAGGTGGTACCTATTGGACTGTGTGTCCTTAGGTTATTGCTGAAACCTGAGGTAGGTGTTTAGGGTTTGAAACCCTAGCTACTGAGGCCTCTTAGCGCTATGGATTTTTTGGGGCTTGTCTTGAACAGGGGTTCATGCGGATATGTGGTACATGCCATGTTTATTTTCCTGATTGTGATTTGCATAACATGCATTGCATACATATAGTATATGAGTTTAATAGTTACTCTGGTGTTCAACTTTGAACTCCAGATCATTTTGAAGATACAGGTGTAAGGCAGTAGCTGTTTTGGACTCTTGGAAGGTAAGGGCAGGTTGTAGAGCATTGAAGATATAGGGAAGGCCCTCTCACCTTTTGTACTCTATATTTTTGGATGACTGTATAATTTACTTCTGCATAGTACTTATTTATGGATAAGTGTACCCTTAATCCTTCGGGCATTTATTTACTTTTGGGTTATCATATGTTTACTAGTACATTGTATTTGTCCAAACCGGTAATATGCTTTGTTGCATCTACTCTGATACATGATTAAAAAGGAATAAGTATGAAATAGAAGGTAGTAAGTAAAAGGAATCCCTCTAACCCGTCACCCGAAAGGATGAGGCCAGTAGGGGTGTAACAATACTCGTACGGGTTCCTTGTCTTGTTGTTTGCTGCATGCACCTCTTAAATAGTGTTGATGGTATGCTGGTTCACCATGTGATGGATGACTTAATTCGAAAAGGTAAAAATTTAGGTTGCCTACTAATAGCGCTTGGTTTATAGTCTTCAGCTTGACGTACTTATGAGATTTTAATTTAGGAATTGAGCAGGGGTGTTGACCATCCCCATGGGTTCATTCCCTTCCCAGGATATTCTGACTTGTTCCTTTTATGGTGATGTCACCATATGAATCCGATGTGCCTTGTTGGGCATTAGATATTCTTCTTGGATCATGTTGACAGGGGGCGTGTTGGTGTTCGGTAATATGCTGAGAAGAGAACATTCTTCTAGGGTTTCTTGGTATTGTAGAGTTCTAAGAATTAAGAATGTTACTTGGTCACCGTTGGCTTGCATAGTAAGCTCACCTCTTTCAACATCGATTATTGTTTTGCCTGTTGCCATAAATGACCTTCCTAGAATGATTAGGACCTCTTGATCCGCTTTAAAATCCAGTATAATAAAGTCTACTAGGAAGATAAACTTGTCCACCTTCACTAATCATCTTCAATGTTGCCTTCTGGTTGGACAATGGATCTGTCTGCCAGTTGCAGAGTTACCGTAATGGGCCTCGCTTCTCCAACTGCCAGCTTCTTAGATGCGAATGTTGGCATTAAATTAATTGGGCCAATGGCACAAGGGATCGTAAAACTACTTGGATCCTTTAGCTTTAAAGGTAGTCTATTCAATAGTAACGAACTGCTTTCCTTGGTCATGGCTACCCTTTTGAATTCATCCAGCCGCCTTTTCTTGGGCAAGATGTCCTTCATGAATTTCACATAACTTGGCATCTGCTCTAAGGCTTCCACTAAAGGGATATTAATATGCACTTGCTGCAACATGTCCAGGAAATTGGGGAACTACTTCTCTTAATTTTGCTTTTGAAGCCTTTGTGGAAAAGGCAGAGGTTGCTTTAAGACTCATGATGGTCTTGGGTCAGAGGCATGTTACGGTGGTAATGTTGTAGCATCTTGCATCATTTTCGATACACAAACATTTGGCATGACATTTACTGGGAATGCTGTAGCATGGGACCTAATATCTTTTTACTGTAACACCGATGTGTGTTGGTCTGATTCGTAGATGTCTTTTGTGGCTTCTCACCCTTTCTTTGTCTGGCCTAATACTGGCTCAGCGTCCTCGATAGGCCCTTTTAAGACCTTCATTGGCTTTACATTATTGTCATTTCTTAGTTCAATGGCCTTGACCTGTTCCTTTCCATGGTTCCTAAGGACTTCAATGTCTCTATGTCTTCTACAATTCGTCTTGCTTTAGCGAAAAGTTGGGTCTTTTTTGCAGTTATCTCGATCAGTATTCCCTCGTTCCTTCGGTGTGAATCAAGTCGGATTGGAATTATACTGACTGCTCTAACTCTCATGACTTCGACTTCGCTCTAGGTTTAGCTGCGTTTTCCTTTTTATAGTTAGGTCTTTTCGCGCAGTACGTCCAGTGAGTTGGGCCTTCCAAATTTGTTAGGTCCAAATCCCTAGATTCGGTTGATTGATCCTCTTTTATTACTGCGAGATTCTTTAAATCTTTCTTTCAATTCTCTGCATCTTCTTGATTTAACTCAGTCAATTCAACTGTCGTCTTAATGTCCATCTAGATGACCTATATTAATTTCTTGAAAACTCACAAGGAAAGGTTAGAGTAATGTAATGCATAACTCCACATCACTTATGATGCTCCAGCATAGTGGTCGCATTGTATTGCTGGCATAGCTATGAGCATACCATATGCTATAGCATTGTATCAGCTTCGTTATGTGCTTTCACAGTAAACCAGAAAGTGGTCTTTTTCTTATGTATATGACAAGATAATTATATGGATACAACATTTTATAGGATCTATCCCCTATTTCCCTATGTACATGAATTTTTAAACATTCTATCTGATAACACACAATTAAGCTCAGATTCACCATTCAAAACAGTCAAAAGACATGGAAAGCATGGTATAAATATGACTCATCAAGGCCAAACAGGCCTTTAGAACAAGTAAACATGATGTTGTGCTTTAATTGAATCTCTTTAGTGTTGATGCCTTGTGTTTACAACAATTTGTTTTTGGGCATTATTTCGTCACGATTTTTTGCACTATAGGGATTATGCTACAGCATTTTAACGTGCATCTTTCAATCAAACTGGCTATTTGTTTCCTATTATAGCAATGTGTGTATGGCTCAAAGCGGTGGCAAGGGGATCATGATATCAGTGGCTTGTGTATGGGATTTGTGGGTAAAAAGTGAATGCTTTTATCCTATGCAGTTCTACTCAAATGCAAGATATCAAAACCAAAGAAATAAGACAAACCAAAAACAATTCTTAACACTACAGGCATGCTTACTGAATTATGAAAATTTAGGCTAAAAATCCTTCCATATGGCTTAGCTCTCTATTCTCCCTCGCTATCACTTTGCCCTACACTAAACAATCTAGTACTGTCAATTTCCTAAGTCTACACAGTTCAGTTCCCTTAAGACAATTTTATTTTGCATAGTTTTGTAGACAATTGCTTTATTGCTACTGGTTTTTATTCATGCTCTAAATATATGTTAAAAGTTCAAAACTTTGCCTAAATTGCAAGGAGCTAACTTAGGGGCTTTCTGGGGTATAGTCATTCGTCACTCAAATCAACACTCATAAACATATCCCTACCCCACACTTAAATGATGTAATGCCCCCATTGTAAATAGCTAGTGAGTCGAGAGGGATATGGCAAGGGAGCAGGGAAGTACCGAAGAGACAATACAGCATGAAAAGAGAGCAAACAGATAAAAGATAGGGAGGTGTTTTTGTTTGGCCCTTACTGCTAGTTAGTAGGGGAGTGTGAGCAAGAATTCAAAAGGAATGACTAGAATGAAAACAAAACAGGGTGAAACAGATAGGTACCAAAAGATTCGGGCCAAGTGGCGGTCATGGGTGATTTATGCCTTGCACACACGAACAGTGCTGGTAGAGGCAGAGTCTTCCCCGCCCCCAATAGTCTCTGAAGCGGTATTCGTATAGAGAGCCTCCTGTGGGCTCTTGTCACGCCTTCGCTTGTAGGAGCCTAAGGGTACCTAGGGAGATGGATCATTGGCCGGTCCATTCATCTCGAACATCGCGTCAGGGAATGGTGGCATCGGGTTGTATCTGGGTATGTTTGTCATGTGGTTTGCCAGTAGACAGCGTTCACCACAAACAGTGATGAAGTAGGGTGAACCCCACATGTAGTTAGTATAGAATTCTAGGACGAGGGGGTTTAGGCAAAATTTTGCCCAGTCATGGTCACGATGACCTTCATCACAAATTCAAAGTAAACACCCTGCTTGATTAGTTCTACATCAAAGCCGTGCTCTAGGATTAAGGATTTTTCCATTTTAAGGGTGTGGAAGCGCCTCTCTACCTCTTGGCTCATAAGGTTGGGCTGGCCTTGACAGACTTGTTTAGTGCGTGCCATCTCCGGGAGCTAAGACAGGGGCTAGGGTAGGTGGGTGGAAAAAACGGTTCACGACGGGGAGGTTGAAAGTCGAAATGCGGCGATGTGAGCGTTGAGAAAGAAAAAAGGGTTTTAAGCTTTACATGGGTGGAAGAGAGATGGCCGATTAGGGTTAATGTAGCGATAAATCAGGGTGAGTGGATTGGAGAGAGCCTCAATGGAATAGGTAATGGTGAGGTCGGTGGGTTTGAGGGTCAAGAATGGAGGGAAACTTGAACGCTTTGGCTGAAATTGTGGCCCACCACTGATTTGTCTGTATGCACCACTAATCAAGTTGATTCTTAAGACCGATACTATGACTTAGGCTTGCTGTAGCATAACACTTACACGGGTTCCTTGTTTTATTATTTGCTACATGTGCCTCTTAAATGCTGCTGGAGGTACAACTAGTTTACCTTGTGATGGACTAATCAATTTGAAAAAGTAAAAATTTGGGCTGACTCCCAATAGCGCTTGGTTTTAGTCTTCAGCCTGACCTTATCATGATATTTAATTCAGAAGATGAGTAGGGGTGTTGATCATCCCCATGTTTCCGTTCCTATCCTAACAGATTCTAAGTTCTTCCCCATATGGTGATTTCCACATACGAATCTAGTTTGCTTTGTAGGGCATTAGATATCTATCTTGGATTATGCCAACAGAGAGAGTATGTTACACCCCTACAAGCCTCACCCTTTCGGGTGGCGGGTTAAAGGGATCATTTTCTTAATACCTTTCCTTTGTTAACTATTCCCTTTTAACAAACATCAGAGTGTGCGCGGAAGAGCATATGATCGGTTTGGGCAACTACAATATACTGGTAAAGTAAGAACAATAACATAAAGTAATTCCTGTAGGGTTAAGGGTACAATTGTCCAAAACAAATACTAAACAATGAGTATAAATCATATAGTCATCCCAAATATAGAGATATACAAACATGATAGGGAGTCCCCTATTTCTTCATCTCTCCGCATCAAGTCCCACCTTCTTCAAGTTTCACCAACGCTACTACCTTACACCTGTATCTTCAAAACGTTTTGGAGTTCAAATTTGAACCCCAGAGTAACTGTCAAACTCAAGTATAATATGTACACAGTGCATGCAAGTAGACCATAATCGGGAAGACAAATCACAATGGCACACATACCACGAATATGCATTCAGAATCATATCACAATCACAACGACGTACCATCGAGCTACCTTACCAAGGCAAGCCTCAGATGCCCGTGTATCGTTGAGTCATCTCTCAAGACAACCCTGGATGCCCACGTACTGTCGAGCCATCTCTCGAGACAGACCCTAGACACATCCTTAGTGCTAGGATAAACACAATAGCTGGGGATTTTAACCCCAACTACCCTAAATGCATCTTAGGCTCGGTAGCGACCTAAGGACACCCAGTCCACTAGGCCCTACTGCCCTACATCCTCAATCATGGAAAACAAACATACAACAGCAACATAGAATACGTGAGTTAACAGTTACTACCTGGCACTCATTGAAAATAGTAAACTCTTGCTCGGTGTTTGAAATATGTTCCACACATGTTACAGCCCTAGATTATAGCAAAATATCACACTTTCAATCACATATACAAACTTTACTTCAAACTCCATAAATTTCGTCCAATATCAGAATTTTCCAGAAACTTTGATCTGACTTTGATGATTGTTAATAAATTATAGAAAACTCCGATTGATGTGAAATCAAAGGCCATTGAACCCTTAGAATGTCTAGTTTACCACAAAAATAATTCCCAAGGTTATCTGGGTTCGAATCCTTCCCCTATTCCCAAACATAGGCCACTGGTCCGAGACAAAGTCCATGTTTTTGCGTCATTTTCAACAGCAAAGAATTCTTGGTTGGAAAATCAAAATGACACGAAATATGAATCAAAATCATCTTCAGGATGTCTAATTTCATCATGGAAGTTAAGACCTAGTTTCCATAAATTTTTGGGAAAAGAATTATTGAAGTTTAATGGCTAAAATTAGAAGAAGAAAAATGAACTAGAGGTATTATGTGTTGGAAGCCACGTGCCCCATATAACTATTTAATTCTTTACTCCCCATATGTAATCACGTGGCCTCACATGCAAAGCACCAATTCTTCATTTCTTTAATATTCATTTGGGACACTCCAACCATTTAAGTTACTACAGCCCATATATATATATATATATATATATTAGCCAAACCATATGTTGGATATGATTAGTTTTGATGATGTCTTATATAGATGCCATTATTAAGAGCAAAAAGCTTATATTCTATATTTATCTCCTACGTTGACTAACTACTATATATTTGATGTACATTAGTCCAAGTTGAATTATAGAGATTAATCAAGAAGGAGATAAGAGGTTACGGAAAGAAGAACTTGCTGAGAATGATGAATCCAAGTTGCATGACAGAGAATGATCAAGAGGAAAGAGAAGAGAATAAAGAAAGAGTTGAATTATGAAGAATGATCAAGAAAAGAGAAGAAAGAAAGAAGAACTTGCTCAATGAAATGAGAAAATCATTATACAAGTTCTTAGATTGATTCTAGAAGTCTCCACGATGATATAGAAGTTGGAACGGCTCAATTCGGAGTTAAAATAAGCAAGTTAAAGCTTCCCAATGAATAGGAGTTGATACAATTCAATTGCTACTGTCCCATGTATTTCCTGCGCATGAATATTGACCATTCTCGAGAATGAAATAGCCATTCTCAAGTATGGAACATCCATTCTCGAGAATGAGGTTTCAATTCTCGAGAATCAGCATGTTTCAGCATATCTGTTCAGCTCTGTTTCATGTTTCACTCAGGTAACGTCTGGTAATTCGATGATATCTCCTAAACTAGAGATTGGATTGAGACAAAACTAATTTTTTTGGAAACTAGACTCCTAATGCGTCTTTTTGACAAAGATTCAAGCTCAAAGTTGTTCAGATGAAATAAATATGGATTTTTGAAGTTACCAGATCAATCAGCGTCATACAGCAGAGCAAGCTTCTATATTTTGGGTGTATCTCACAAACGACAAATCCAAATGAGCTGAAACTAGTGCCATTTGAAACTAGACTCAAATACCTTTTCAAAAACATCAAGATCATGAAAAAAAAAGATCAAATGAAGAAGATGTGATGTTTCTAATTTGACAGACAGGTCAGAATGCTGCAGAAAACGCTGGTCAAGAACAACCTCCATTCATCTGTTGATAACAGACAAAATACAATGAGTTTGGAGTAGATTCTTCTTGAATTGGAAAGAAGACCTGAAGAGCTTTCTGAGCATAGGTGGTTTGATAATTTTGCTATCGTCGATGCATTCTCTGATATGATTCTCAAGAATGAGTTTTTAATTCATGAGTATATACCTTCCTCTTTGATTATATTCTTCTTCTTGATCAAGAACAACTCTCGAGAGTGGGTATGACAATTTCATCATAGCAAGTCTTCTGTGCATGGATTCTCAAAGAACTGGTAAAGAGTTCCCGAGAATGATTCTCGAGAATCAGCAAGAGACTCTCGAGAATGACCAAGTCAAAATCACATGGAACAAACTTCTCTGATGCAATTCTCGAGAATGGCTCTCGAGAATCAGTAAAGGATTCTCGAGAATGGACGGTAAATTTTCTAATGGTTTTCTTCTCTGTTTAATTCTTAAAATACAATTCTCGAGTATGAGTATAGAGATTCTCGAGAATGCACTATCAGTGAACATTTGCGAGAATATTTTAACGTGTCATTCTCGAGTATTCAGGTTATAGTTCTCGAGGATCTTTGGAACATAGCTTCTGGAAAATCATCTCTAGCATACAATTCTCGAGAATGCACTCTGTTTTTCAAACCTTCGTCCTCGTAAACTGTAAATCATTGATTATGTCTTGGGTGTTCTATATTATTGAATTATACTTCTCTTAACCAAGTTTAATCAGTTTGCTAGTGTTTTTCAGAGATGATTAACATGTTTTCAACATCAAAATTCCATATGCATTAAATGCCGAAATAGAGACGAAGCACAAAAGAGGAAACTAAGTTTCTGAACAATCGTAAAGCACTCCGGCCATTTCTAGTCAATATTCTACCTGAGTCTCAACGGACAAATCGAACAAAGAATGTCAACGGAGTATATTGACCAATGTCGAAAGATTACGAAGAGACAAAGCAAAGAATATATTTATTACTCTTAATGGCTTATTAATCTCTCTCCAACGGTCATATTCTAAACTGAAAGAATAGCTCAACGGTCGAATACTCGCAACAGTCAAAACACAAATATCTATAAATTGCAAAGTCTTCAAACCGGAAGAAGGTGTGACGAAAAATGAACGATCAACAAAAACAAAATTTCCATCTCAGTCAAAATGCCTTCTGACGTTTATCTCATTTTCTCTCTGTCTTCTCAGTGATCATATAGTTTATTATAGAGTGAGATTATTTGTAATGCACTTCAGTGTTCATCTTATCACTTCTAAGAGAGAAGATTATTTGTAACCATTCATTACAAAGATTGTATCCTTACCATGGGTAAGGGGGAGTATCTCGGTAAGAGATTTGTAAAGGCTACACAAGTGCCTGGCTAAACTTGTGGGATTGTAGTGGTTCTCAAGCACCCGATTAAAGCTTGAGGGAGATAGTGGATTGAAATCTCAGGAGGAACCTAGGGACTGGACGTAGGTCATCGTGGATTGGGCCGAACCAGTATAAATCACAGTTTGCATATTCTCTTCCCTCATCTCTTATATTTCCAGCATATATGTTTGAATGATTGACTATCACTTTATAAATCATTAGTGTCATACAAACTACTTTCAATAAGTTTCAAAAGGATTTTCAAAGTTCTGAAAGTTTTATCAGATACTCAATTCATCCCCCCTCTTGGGTGATAGCCAGGTCTAACACTATATACCAGTGTTTATTTCTTCATTAGTCATTCTTGGCCCAACATGTGACAGGGAAAGGATCCTACCCAATATCCCCTCAATTCACAAGCTAGTTGGCCCATGCACTTAGCACCCATAATTCTCAATGATTATTCCTCCTTTTCGTATGTTTTTCAATCAGACACGTAAAAGCAAAAACGCAGTAAACACAGTCTTTGAGAAATCAGCGACGCCATATTCCATTGTCAGCATATATTGCTTTCGGCGTTCACTATACACGTGACCTCAGACCTCCCCATACTTCTTGAGTTAAACGCCAACCTCCCCTCTCATTATAAACCAAGCTGCATTCTTGCAGTAGCTAAGAAAGAAATAGACCAAGAGTGAGATGTGTAACACCCTCCGGGGTGCCGACATTTTAGCCATATTCTTTCGCAGTAATGTGGCAAAATCAGAAATAGTTTGTTATACTGATACAGCGGAAATTAAATTTGATTACACAACAGGGGTACACCCAGGGTTTATACCCCTTTTCATACATTTACATTCATTACAGATGGTGAAAACTAAAACCAACTAAACACCGTCGTCCCTCGGTTCTTCAAGCTGTCCCTCTACTGGGCCGTCTTCAAGCAATGCTCCCTCCTCGAACCTTGTGCAGCACTTCTCTTCCTGTGCTCACCTGTCTATTGGTTGGTAGTGGAGGGTGAGATTCTCAGGAATCCCAGTAGCAGACAATACCAATACAATGCATGCAAGATAAATGTTAATGTATAATATACTTGCCTTGCACAAGCTCATGTTAACATAATGACTTATCTGCATGCTCAATGCTTCATGCATCATACTCATGGCCATAGCATAATCATAAACAGAGCTTCAATCATTCAAGTATGTTAAACATAGCAAGCAAGTATAGCAATCAAACATGTACATACAAGCAATAATATCAAATACATGCAAGTAAGGTAAGCCAACTACCTTTTAAGGACTACCGTCCTTACTCGGGTTCCTCTTTTGCTAACCGTCAGGGTTGCTTGAAGTTCCTTCACTGTCCTTGTGGCCCTAAGGACATAACCATACCTTTAGAACCAGGTAAAATGAATGTTTATTACCTTTTTAACCCCTTTTGCAAAACTTATTATTTTTGGCCCTTAATTTAATCATTTCTGAATTAATCTCTTAACTGGCCAGAAAATCCAGTAACTTCAATTATTTTTGGTTAATTCTACAAAAATTATTTTGATGTTCCGTCAACTCTCACTTGTTCCTAGAGAAGTCCAATTTTGTATAAAAATACTTTCAAAGGTTAGGACTTGTCAAATAATTCCCAGATTTTACGTCTTTCTTGACTGTCCAGTTAGCTTCTAGAATTGATGACTCAACTTTCAAATTTTGTATCTCAGTGATCAAGGCCTTAAAAATTACAAAATTTATATTTCCTAAACTCTCAGTGTGTTCTCTGCATGCCTGGAAAATTTTACCATTTTATAAACACTTTAACCCATTCACAATCACGTGCTCATACCTTCTGCCCAGTTTTGATCTGCAGAACGCTGGGTCATTTTTGAGAATTTATTACTCACTGCCTCATCATTTTAAATTTATTCATGTCCTCTATCTCCAGGAATATTTTAAGAATTTTTAAATCACATTAACTCAATTAAAAATGCATGCAAAGCTAACTGACCCCAGAGACCAAAAACTGGCAGTTTTCACTCTTTCTTTGAGCTCGTTATTTTATACATGAAAATTTCTTTAAAAATTCATTCACAAACATATAATCACTCCATTTTCCATGAGGAACACGTTGGTGGTCTCGGATTTCTCAAATTCCAACGTTTTCTTTGAGTTTACCACATATTTCCAGATCTGGGTTTTAATCCAAAATGCAACAACTTGAAGAAGATGATGAAGGATGTTCTTACCACTTTGGCTTGCTATTGAGCTTGTGATCAACTATACCACACTTATCCTTCAGCCAAGCGTTGAAAAATCACATGCATGTAAGTTTTTTAATCATCCAAAACAACATGCATGAAGGTAAGAAGGATCCTTGAAATTCACAAGAAACCTTACCTTGAGTTTCTTGCTCTTCCTCTTCCTACTTCCTTGCTTCAACCCATGGCTTCTTGTGTGTGAGGATGATGATGGATGAGAGCATGGTTGGAGGAGGGGAAAGAGTTTAATTTGTGTTGAGAGAGGGAGGGAGGCTGAGAGGAATTAGAGGGAGTTGGGAGAAAGTTTGTGTTTTGTGATTGTGTGTGAATGAAGGAGGGAGGGACGTGAGTTTTGGGTTAAGTGTGTGTGTGTGATTGTTAATTGAGAGGGAGAGAAGAAACGAAATAAAAATGAAAGGGAGAGGGAGTGTGAACCGTGAGCCTATGAGAAAGGAAGGAGAGAATTGAATTGTTCAATGTGTGTGTGTACAATGTCTACGGCAAGGAGAATAAAAGGGGTGTAAAATCTGATTTAATGTGTGTGTGGGTGTTTTTAAAATCCGTTGGCTTTTGTGAGGGAGGGAGGGAATAATTGTTAAGTGTGTGTTGGCTAATTATATGTGTTTGACCGTGGCAATTAATATGAGAAAAATAGAGATTGAAATATGCTTTTGTGTGTCAACATTTATAGAAGCCAAGTGTCTAGGGAGGTGCATGCATGTGTGTGTTGGCTTCACAATATGGCGCCATATGTCATGATTGTGCATGTGTGTGTGTTGTGTTGTCACCTTGCATGTATGCCAAGTGGCTTACATGCAAGACGACATGTGTCTTGTTTTGTGTGAGTGCATGTTGTCTCGGTTTACATGTTGGGGTTATGTTGTGGGTGTGGCACAATTTTCAAGGAAGTATCCGGGATTATTGCTCGGGTTTTACTCGAGATTGCGACATGAAAATCGAAACCCAGCAAACGATGCCACATACCGGTTTTTTTTTTTTTTTTGAAAAAACGCAGGGCATACCCAACTACCCTGAAAATGTCGAATACTCACTTATACCGGCAAATTTATGCTCAACTAAATGTCCTGAACCTTAGGACATCGTTGGGTGACATATTTTCCAACTGGATGTACATCGTATAAGTGCCTAGTGCCCCTTTTTCACTGACACTTAAATTCCACGGCTCATACATAGTTGGTCCACTAACCCGTGTAGCCAAGTTACCTGGTCCCCGAAAGGCTTCCTAACTTTCTACATTCTTGGGACTCTTCCCGAATTGGGCTTAGCCATTTACCTAATTTAGGCTTATTTTCAGTTCTTAGGGCCCCAAAATTCAGGATGTTACAAGATGGAAGGAGAGAAAGAGAGAGTGAGTGCATGAAAGAAAGCTGAAATGAAGCAGTAGACCGAAAGGTTCAAACGTGCAAATAAGCTTAAGTCTCAAACAAGTTGAGTCTTTAAGCTTATCCCTCAAGCTTCTGCAAAAAATTTTGCATGATGGTTCTCTGTTTTGAGGAGCTAAAACAAAGGAAAAACATAGCTGATTTATATATATGGGAGTACATGTTGCTGTATATATATAATAATTGCTGCATAAGTCCGTGAAGTCTAAGCTGGAGAACCAAAGCATTTATAGTGGCATCTGATATATATATATATATATATATATAAATGTGTGTTGCTGCACATTGAATAAAAGAGAAGCAACTTACTGATTAATTTGCTGTTTGAAGGAAAAGAACCAAAAGCTTTGCTTTCTATGTAAATTTGTTTATAAATAAAAGATTTAATGCATGCTTATATGTGTGTGTGTATGGTTGCATCTAAGAAAAATATGGTTTTGAAGATAAAGCTTTTAGTTTGCATCATGAAAATAAATAAATAAATAAATAAAAATAGAGAGAGAGAGAGAGAGAGAAGGAGAATAATGGGATACTATATATATTATAAATGTTGTCATATTGTAGTATGTACGCTAGTTTGTTGCATTAAAAGAAAAAGAAGGAAAACTTATTGAAACTATATATATAGGGAAAAACACTTCTCATGTTGTAGGAGAAATGTATTCTTATGTCACACACACATGAAATGGTAGGACCCATATATATATATATAATTATTATTATATATATGTGGGTCCCACCATTTGTAGGAATCTTCTTCTTCTCATCAACATGAGAAGTTTAAACCCTATATATATATATATATATATATGCGTATAAGGTATATAAGGAGAGAGAAAAGGAAAAACTGAACTATTTTCCTGTTATTGTTATATATATTAACATTGCAGATGTATATATAAAGAGGAATTGCGTGTTAGATATGATAATAAATATATATATGTTGCAATTATATAGGTATAATGTATATAATATAAGAGCATAGGAAATGATATATATATATATATATAATGGAAGTTATTTTACTAAGATAATATCATGAAATCAAAAAGGACAAAATCTAATCCAACTTATTCCTGTATAATAGGATCTAAATCAAAAAGGACAAAATCTAATCCAACTTACTCCTGTATAATAGGATCTAATATAACTCCTTCCTATATTATTTCATTTATAATATTATTTACAATATATACATACACACATATATATACACACACACTATAATAAAATGTATTTTTAAGTTGTTAATATTTAAGCTCCTAATTTAAAGTGTTGATAACGTATTTAATCTTAGAATAGCCTCTAGGTTGTAGAGTAATAATAAAATAAATGATAGAAATATTAATAAATAGTAAAATAATAATAATAATAAAATAAATAAATGGTAATAAATATTATTATTATTATTAAGGGATAAGGGTCTTAAATGCCATGGAAGTTTTCACTTAGGAGCACTGATAAGACGAAAGTTTTTTTTGGACCAAAAATGCCACGGAAGTTTTCGCCGAGGAGCAATTTTGCCCCGGAAGTTTTCACTAAGGAACAATTTTGCCCCGGAAGTTTTCACTAAGGAGCAATTTTGCCCTTTTGTCCCCAAATATTAAATTTGACTATTAAATCAGTCAAAGACCACACATGTTATGCCTTGAAAAGGTCAAACTTGGAGCAGGAGAGAAGAAGATCCTTGAGATGTTGAGCTCAAGGCGGCTAGAATTTGTGAAGCTGAACTGGTCAAAGGGGATTTGAAAGGTCGATTGTCACAAAACCCAAAGGAAGCATCACTTATGATCTAAGCAAATGATCGTCTATACAAACATAAATATTATCACTATTGATTTGTTTTTTGAACCAATTTTTGGAACAATTTATTTCTCGTTTTGCGTTTCATTTGTGTTTTGTGACGAGACCTTTCGTCCATTTGACTATTTCGGCTTCACAAATTCGCGCGCCTTGATTTCAACATTTGAAGGATCTCCTTCTCGACTCCAAGTTCGACCTTTTCAAGGCATGACATGTGTGGTCTTTGATCGATTTAATAGTCAAATTTAATATTTGGGGACAGAAGGGAAAAATTGCTAGGTTTTGTAAACTTCTGAGGCAAAATTGCTCCTTAGTGTAAACTTTTAGGGCAAAATTGCTCCTCAGAGAAAACTTCCGGGGCAAAATTGCTCCTCAGCGAAAACTTCCGTGGCAAAAATGATACTTTCGGGGCAAAATTGCTACGTCTTGTGAACTTCCGTGGCATTTTTGGTCCAAAAAAAACTTCCGTCTTATCAGTGCTCCTGAGCGAAAACTTCCATGGCATTTAAGACCCTTATCCCTATTATTAAAAAGAAGAATAAGAAGTATGTTGCTATCAAATTATAAACACGTGATGCAAATGATTTATGGCTATTGTTATTAACCATAGAACACTTAACCACGTTGACTCTTATTCTCAGCCCAAGTATTTATATCATATAGCTTTAGTTATTTTTAAAAACAATGACGTTTGATTAAAAATAAATACTTGAATGACGATAGATTAATCTTATTATTAATTATTAAACAATGAATGAATAATCTTTTTAAGTATATGATTAAAAACGATGATATGATCCAAGTATTTATATCATATGGTATCGTTATTAACAATATATATATAGTCTGGATTGGTACCAAAGCTAGAAGGGGAAGTAGAGATGTATTAATTAGATCTGGACTGAGGATTGATAATTTAATATTTCATACACTTCTTTTTATCTCTTGATTAATAATTTAAGACCCTTTAGTTAATAAATAATGACTTTTATACTTATTTGGGCTTGGGCCTTTGATTATATTTTAGCCATTTTTAACAATAAAATTCCATTTTTACATTGCTTCACTATATTTACCATAACTCTTGAACCAGACATCGGATTTGCCTCATTTTTGTTTCATATTTCAGATGATTCAGAGAGCTACAATTGTTATGAAGCCATGAAGGGCAAATTCAGACAAGAGGGTGGTCGATTTTGGAGCCGAAGTCAGATGTATATTTCAAGATTTTATTTGGGCTCGAATTTTGTAATTAAAGCCCACTTTTATTTTATTTCGGTTTTGGGCTGAACCATTGGAGCCCATTTCCATTTTAGGTTAACTTTAAGTTAGATGGTGGCTACAACATCTATTCATTCACGTTTTTATTATTTAGTGGATCAAAATAGAAGTTTTGAAATTCTCTCAAATGTTCTTCGTGTTCTTCGTCTGTTCTTCATTTTTTTCCAGCCATGCTCAGCTAAACTTCTGTGATTAACCCAACGTTGAGGATTCCATGATTCCTCTAGAGATCTTGTGCTTAATTGGTAACTTTACTCATTTATGTTTTCATCTTATCGGATTTACTCATTTATGTTTTCATCTTATCGGATTCGATTTCTGGAAATAGTTCGAATATTAGATTTAATATTCAGTTTGGTTCATCCCAAGGATTGAGTTCGAACTAGGTTTCAATGTTCTTTGTGCGATTGCACAGTGAGACACCACTGTTCGGACAAATGCTAGGTGTTCGTCTATTCGAGGGATTTTCGAACGAACGCAGAGATTTCGGTTCATCCAGAACCAAACACGAGTTCGTTCATATTTCGTTCAATAATGGAAGTCTGTGGAATCTGAATGTTGGGTTGATCATTTTTAATATGTTTCTGTATATTTCATTATGTTTCAATTTATTTTTGTTTTTAATCTGTTTGAATCAAAACCCCCCCATTTTTACTGTTTTTATTTCACTGTTGTTATCAATCAAACCCGCTGCAAGTTGTTGGGGAAACGACCTAGGTTCCCTATTTCTGCAAATCATTTTTGAACTTGGTTATTTTGGGAAACATGACAAATCTCTTTCAAAATATGGTGCCGCTGCTAGGGAATTTGCATCGGTTTAATCATTAACAGTATATTAGAATAGATTAGTATGGACCACTTTTGGTCTTGTTGGGACATGACAAGTAATTCAGAAATTGTTTGACTTACTCCGATTAGGCTGATTTTTGGTAAGCTGAAGGAAAATCACATTTTAAGACGAACATAGTCTGTCGGCACTGTGGGTCTTGATATTTAAGCCAAATTCCATCGTTTAAACCACTTTTTCAATTTTTAAAGTTTTTTATTTCATTTTCGGGTCCCACAATAGTGTAGAGTTGTTCTATGATGGTCCTATAATTTTTAAAAATCATTTGATAGTGTTTCTGGACTTATTTTGGTCAATTTCTAAAATAAGTTTTTGTTTTTATGTTTTTGCTTTTGTGTTGTCTTAGTGTTTTTCCACTTTTTACCACTTCCAATGGCATTTTCGTAATTCTAATTGTCTGGTGGCATTTTTGTAATTTTGAATATCTACAAATTCTGCCTTGTGTTTATGCTGCAAGAGTACTAGGAGTACTACTTGTTTCCATTTGATCCTAAAATAGAAAGAACAATTCTTACTGCCAAAAGAGTTGTTAGGTTAAGTCGTGGGATTAATACTGAATTGGATATTGAACTTGAGTCTGATTGTGACCATTCTGATTGTATCCATTCTGTTGATCTTTCTGATAGTACTTCTAATAGTCTTGTTGTTTTCACTGATTCTAGTATCAATTTTGCTAACTCATAAATTATGGCAGAACAAGCAGATCATCCTACTTTGAAAGAATTAGCTACCCCTGATGTGGGCAATCAAAATTTGTGTATTCGATATCTTGAACTTGTTGCTAACTTTGAACTAAAATATGGTCTTATCCATTTGTTGCCCAAGTTTCATGGTCTTGCAGGTGAATGTGCTCACAGGAACATATAGGAGTTCCATGTGGTATGCAGCATGATGAAACCTCAAGCAATTGGTGAGGACCACATTAAGCTGAGAGCTTTTCCATTTTCCCTAGATGGTGCGGCTAAGGATTGGCTATACAATTTGCAACCAACATCTATTGGGAGTTGGGATGATATGCAGAAGTTATTCCTAGTGAGGTTCTTTCCTTCCTCAAAAGCCATTGCTATTCAGAAGGAGATCACTAGTGTTAAACAAATCAATGGGGAGACCATGTATGAGTATTGGGAGAGGTTCAAGCGATTGTGTGCTAGCCGTCCACACCTAATTACATATTTCTATTCTGGTTTGTTACCGTTGGATAAAAGTTTCATTGCATCCGGTGGTGGGGCCAACGCCTAATTACATATTTCTATTCCGATTTGTTACCGTTGGATAAAAGTTTCATGGATGCATCCTTCTCCTCCTCAGATTGGGGTGGGTTTTGGGGCCTTAGATAGCAAGACACTTATCAAGACCACACTAGTGGAAAAAGAGGCCCAAGAGTTGATATCTACTATGGCTACTAATTGAGAATAATCGAAATGAAAATTTGGCACGGCAACATTTTGAATGTCCTTACGCATTAGCGACGAAGAACCAAGAGAAGATTGGGCCAATAGTAATCCTATTTACGAGATTCAAACACCTCCAATCCAAGCAACCAAAATCGAAGTCCGGATACAGCGGGAGCGGTCAAGGTAGGAATAAGCAGGACTTACGCAAGAAGAGATGGGTTTGATGATTCTCATAGATCGAAGAGGAAGGAGCCGTCGTCGTCTAGAATCCTCGAAGTAGAGAGATTAGAGACTAGACTTGATGATCGACCTCCTTGTGAGGCTAAGGATTTGATTGTGTGGCTCTTGGAATGATTTACGAAGATTGCGAGTAGGTTGGAGGAAGAGGATGGCATTCTTGTTGAGGATTTAACTCGTGAGGCTTTTGGGACACTCCTTGAATCTATAACTCCTCTCTCGGACTTGGGTTTATCAAATTTAGCTAACACTTTTGATTTTTGGTTTTGTTTTTTCGGTCTTAAAAGTATTCTATATATCATTGCCACGGTCATATAACACTTTTAAGACCGATTTTTTGAAACAACCGGTCTTGTCCTACCTTGCGAAATTCCCACGGTCATTTTTTTTTTTTTTTTTACACTTTTAAAATCCTACTTATCAAGACCTATTTTTTGGAACAACCGGTCTTAAAAGTGTTTTATATATTTACGAAATTACCCTTTTGGTCATGTATATATTTTTTTAACACTTTTAAGACTGTTGTGGCTTTCCAAGAAAGCGGTATTAAAAGTGTTCTATATATTTACGAGATTGCCACCGGTCATACTTTTCAGGATGCTTTATAATAATGCCTTCTCACCTACAATCCTCTCCGGTTGGAGAAATCACCCAATTTTCGTTAGGTGGCTTTGGAATCGCATAATAATGTAACCAATATCTGGTTGGAGAAATCAATTTTTGTTGGAACCGGGAATTACTAGCGCAGGAATTACTTGCGAGACCACGAATTTCCAACAACAGGCTACACCTCCTTTGCCAGCACCACCTCCTCGACAGCCATATGTGCACCTCCACAGGCAGCACAACAGCAGGCTAGTAGTAGTGATTCCTCATTGGAGGATATGATGAAGCAATTTGCCACAAACGCTATGCAATTCCAACAGCAAACTGAAACTTCCATTCAGAGTTTGCAAACTCAGATTGGCCAATTGACAACATCACTGAACCAGCTACAACCTCAGGGATCCAACACTCTTCCTTCACAAACCATTCCCAATCCTCAAGGGAATGTGAGTGCTATTTCACTACGGTCAGGAAAACAATTAGAGGAACCTAAACCAGCTGCAGATGTGACTTCCACATCAGAAAAAGAGTTAGACAATGTGAAGATTGACTCTAAAAATAAAAAAGGCAATGCAGCAAGGTGAAGAGGAAGGCATCCTCATTCCTCTTCCTTTCCCTTAGAGAGCAGTTCAGTCCAAGAAGTTGGCAGAAAAAGCACACGAGAAGGATATACTTGAGACATTCAAAAGAGTAGAGATCAACATTCCTCTCTTAGATGCAGTCAAACAAATCCCTAAATATGCCAAGTTTCTGAAGGAGTTGTGCACCAACAAGAGGCAATTGAAGGGGAGTGAATAAGTGAGTTTGAACATGAATGTATCAGCACTCATCCGGCCTACCATGCCTCGCAAGTGCAAGGATCCAGAGACATTTTCTATCACTTGCATTATTGGTAACTATAGATTTGATGATTGCATGCTAGATTTAGGTGCTTCTATTAATGTCATGCCTGCATCTATTTATAAATCTCTTGGTTTTGGTCCTTTACTTCCTACTAGTGTTGTTGTTCAGTTAGCTAATAGGAGTAATGCTTATCCTTCTGGTGTAGTTGAAGATGTATTAGTCAAAGTTAATGAATTGATATATGGGGGATGAGTCTTTTAATAGTAGGTCACCAATAATTCTAGGGAGGCCTTTCATGAAAATAGCTAGGAGTAACATAGAAACATCATAGGGAAGAGCATTATGTTTTCTGCATTGATGTTATTGATGATGCTGTGGATGATGTTCTTGCTGATTGATGTGCTAATTATCCTGACTTTTCATCTGAGAGTGATTCTACCATTTGTGCATGTGCTGATAATGAATGGTGCCCTATTTGCACTGAGATTAATGCTGATTCTGACTTGCTTAGTGATTCTACATTACTTGTAGATTCTGATATTGATTCTGAGTTTGAGCTTCATCCTGATCCTAATGTGCATCCTGATTCTAATTTTGATGAGCTTAACTCTGATTTTAATGAGCTGAATTCTAATGTTAACATTGAGCTGTATAGACACAGTTCTTCTGCTTCTTTGAATGTGGTTTCAGGCATTTCCAGTGTGATGACATCAGAGTTGTTGCAACAACCACCCAAGCTTCTTCCTTCCACTAAGCAACCACCCAAACTAGAGTTAAATCCCTTCTAGACCATTTGAAGTATGCATTTCTGGAGGAGAATGAGCAGTTGCCAGTCATTGTGGCAAATAATCTTATGCCTGATCAAGAAGAGAAGCTGCTAAGCTTACTGAGAGTGAATAAGAAAGCCATTGGGTGAACATTAGCTGACATAGTTGGCATCAGCCCTTCCATGTGTATGCATCGAATTATGTTAGAAGAGGACTCTAAGCCAGTGAGGCAACCCCAGAGACGCCTTAACCCCCTTATCCTTGATGTGGTGAAGAAGGAGGTCACTAAGCTTCTGCAAGCTGGTATCATCTATCTCATTTATGATAGCTAGTGGGTTAGCCCAGTTCAGGTGGTTCCTAAGAAATCCGGAGTCACTATGGTAGCCAATCAGAAGAATGAGCTCGTTCCTACTCGAGTTCAGAATAGTTGGAGGGTTTGCATCGACTATAGAAGACTCAACCAAGCCACTTGTAAGGATCATTACCCTCTACATTTCATTGATCAGATGTTAGAGCGATTGGCTGGTAAGTCTCCTTATTGCTTCCTGGATGGCTACTCCGGATACTTCCAGATCCATATTGCTCCTGAGGATGAGGAGAAGACGACCTTCACATGCCCCTTTGGGACATATGCATACAGAAGGATGCCTTTTGGCCTCTGCAATGCACCTGGCACCTTTCAGCATTGTACGGTAAGTATTTTCTCTGAGTTTCTAGAGGATTGCATGAAGGTTTTTATGGATGATTTCACTGTATATGGGTCTGATTTTGATGCTTGCTTAGCTAATTTGTCTAGAGTCTTGCGTAGGTGCATTGAGTCTAATCTTGTGCTGAATTATGAGAAGTGTCACTTCATAGTTGAGTCGGGTATAGTCTTAGGACACATAGTGTCTAGGAAAGGGATTGAAGTAGACCCTGCTAAGATAGATGTAATTACTGCTTTGCCTGACTACAGCCCCAGTGATCCAACCCCCTGATGGGTGCCTCCCCTTCGAGTTGATATGTGATGCTTCCAACTATGCGGTTGGTGCTATCTTGGCACAGCGGGTAGACAGAGCATCTCATGTCATTGCATATGCCTCCAAGACTTTGGATCCTGCCCAGTCTAATTACACTACTGCTAAGAAAGAGTTGTTGGCTATTGTATTTGCTTTTGATAAATTTAGGTCATATCTGCTAGCAAGTAGAGTAATTGTTTTCTCTGAACATGCTGCTTTAAAGTTTCTTTTGAAAAAGGCAGATCCTAGGCCACGACTCATCCGGTGGATGTTATTGCTCCAAGAGTTTGATGTTGAGATTCGAGACAGAAGTGGAGCACAAAACTGGGTAGCTGACCACTTGAGTCGTGTCACCCATTGTCCCTCTCACCCCTCTTCTATTCGGGATGATTTCACGATGAGCAGCCTTCTATACCGTGCAAGGTAAGCTTCCATGGTATCTTGATCTGGTTAACTACTTGGTAGCTGGTGTTTTGCCCGTAGATTCCACTAGGGTCCAAACCCTTAAATTAAAGAGTGAGTCTAAATATTATGTTTGAGATGACCCTTATCTGTGGAAATTTTATAGTGACCAAGTAGTTAGGAGATGTGTGCCTGATCATGAGTTTCACTCTATATTGCATTTTGCTCATGCTTCTGCCTGTGGTAGTCACTTTAGACCCCAAAGAACTGCTAGGAAAGTGTTAGATAGTGGATTGTTTTGGCCGTCCTTGTTTCATGATTCCCATTTGTTTTGTAAGTCATGTGATAACTGTCAGAGAGCAAGGAGTATTTCCCGTAGGCATGAGATGCCCCAGATCCCTATATTGTTTTGTGAGATCTTTGATGTTTGGGATATTGATTTTATGGGTCCATTTCCTGCTTCATATGGTTATACTTACATACTGCTAGTTGTTGATTATGTCTCGAAATGGGTTGAGGCAAAAGCCACCCGAACTAATGATTCTTCTGTGGTGGTGGATTTTGTTAGGTCTAACATTTTCTGCAGGTTTGGCATTCCTAGAGCTCTTATCAGTGACCAGGGCTCCCATTTTTGCAACCGAAGCATGGGTGCCTTGTAACACCCCAAATTTTCCAACAATTATAATAACATAAAATTTAAAGGAATTTTCATAATTAATTACTGAAATTCAAAATAACCAAAATTTGGGAAGTGTTACCGCCGCACTTGTCTGGAACAAGTGCAAGGCTACCTTATTACATTAACATAAATCCAAACTTAAATAAAAGTATTTTCTTGAAGTATAAAATAAAAAGAAACTAGCTAGAAAGCTGAATGTCCTTCCTCACTTCTCACCGCTAACCCCAACTGACCTTGGAACTTGTTTTCGAAAATCTGCTCCCAGAAGGATCGTCGCGACCTTTAACACAAACATTAGCAAAAGCTAGTAATCCTAATAAAACAAGGACGATATAGTTCAAGTATATTAATCAACTTCAATATTCAGCATATCATATCGAATCAAATACTACTCATTATCTTTTTAAATTAAATTTATCCAGACCCGGGAAGCCCTGCCGGTCTATTTAGTTTAGTGGGAAGAGGACCATGGTAGATCCGGAAAACCCCGCCAATCTACCCCGTGACCCGGAGACCCCGATCCACAATCAATCAAATTGGCCATAAAACATATCTTCCTAATGTGCACACCTCTTCCCAAAGTTGCTACTAGTGTCAGGAAACCCCGCCAAACACCACTTTGAGAAGAACGGATACTATCTTTTCACATCGGTGACATAAAGCCCAAAAGTTGTGTTCATCTCTTGGGAGGTACCGTCCCAAGCTATCCTTCCACCATTAATTCATTACAATCACACACAATCAAAAAACAAAATCAATCTTGTCACAATTATCTTATTTAAAAATTCCTTCATTGCATATATCCGTTGTTCAAGGGCATCATAACTTTCCAAACTCTTCAAGAGCATAATAATTAAAATATCCGATATAAGAGCCAACACATATTATAACTCAAATACCTATCTGAGTAAAGTCTAATTATTTTAAAATACACGCATAATAAAATTTCTGAATTATTTCTATGCACTAAAGTGCCCAAATTGAATTTATTAATATTTTATACTTATTTAATTATCTTTCGTACAATTTTTTATTATTTAATCAAATATAGGATAAAAGGATATTTTACATATAATCTATTCATATCCTATTGTATTGTGAGGAGATATTATATGAAGAAGGAATAAATAAAAGAAATATCAATTAATGTAGGATCAAGCACAACTAGCATAATATAGCATATTATATTATCATATATAACAACCCTATCAAAATTTATATAAAACTAACCTAAGACTCATGGGGATTAAAATTACATATAATATAATTCACATATAACAATCACATACAAAATGGATTTATCAAATTTACTGTAGAATCAAACTGAATATATATATATATATAGTGCTATTTGTTAATTATGGAAACCTAGGAAAAACCATTTAAAAGAGAACATGTATATATTTTAGCATAGGTACAAATTGGACAAATTAAAAAGGATATATATATATAGACACACACATGCATATATACATACATACAAAAGCTGAAGCACCCAAGGTAAAAGATGTACAGGTATTATATATTAATGAAGGATATATATATATATATATATATATATGTATATATAAGTTTCAATCACGAAAACCGAGGCACCCAAAGTGTACACGTATATTCAATGATAAAGGGTTTTGCAAAAAGTTAAACGCAAATCAAGAAGGAGAAATATATGTATACAAGGAGGTGAGGAGTTTTGCTTTCATAAAGTGATTCACGCTAACCGAAAAGGAACACATATATATACATATACGAATGCAGCGACACATATAAGGGTTTTTCACAAAGATCGAGATCGACATGTAACAATTAACTCCTATTGTTTTGGGGATTAGGATTACCTGGTCTCCATTTGCTAGCCTCTTAGAAGAATAGAGGAAATAGTAGAAGAGAAATAGAAGAGAATAGAGAAGAGAATAGTAGAAGAGAATAGGAGTGTTCAGGGTTAGGCTAGACCTCTATTTATAACTTAAAATTAGGGTTAGCTATGGGTTGGGCTCTTTACTATTGCCAACTCATTAATAGGGTATATTAAATTCAATCAATCAATCATTATGTGAATTTAATGTCATACTAGGGTATATTAATTTCATTCAATCAATTAATGGTGTGAATAAGCTGGAAATTCCTAAAGCAATAAGGACTATGAATATTTGACCCACCAAGGCTATATAAAATAAAATAAATGGGTTATTACTATTAATAAAAACCTGGGGTGTTACATGCCTTATTACGTAAGTATGAAGTGCTTCACAAGGTCTCCACAACATACCATCCTCAGACCAATGGTCAAGCTGAAGTCTCAAATAGAGAGATTAAGCAAATCCTTCAGAAGATTGTTAACTCTACCCAGAAAGATTGGAGTAAGCGACTAGAGGATGCTTTGTGGGCATATCACACCGCCTACAAGAGTCCGATTGGGATGTCTCCTTATCGGCTTGTCTTTGGTAAGGCATGTCATCTTCCGGTTGAGTTGGAGCATCAAGCCTATTGGGCCATTAAGCAGTGTAACATGGATTTGGCTAAGTTTGGGATGGAGAGGAAGCTACAATTGCAAGAGTTCGATGAGCTTAGATTGGATGCCTATGAGAGCTCGCGGTTATACAAGGAAAAGACTAAGGCATTCCATGATAAGCATTTTCTGAGGAAAGAATTTTCTGTGGGCCAGAAAGTTCTTTTGTTTAACTCCCGTTTGAAGTTTATGCTTGGTAAGCTTCGATCTAAATGGGATGGCCCTTTTGAGATCACTAACATTTTTCCATTTGGTGCTGTTGAGCTATGTGATCCACCCATAGGACGAACCTTTAAGGTCAATGGGCATCGCCTTAATCAATTTCATGAGGGATCCCAGTAGCAACTTGAGGAAGCAGAGATTCTCCTCATTGATGCCACTTATCCTCCATAAACCCTTGGGGAGTATTCTTCTTTATTCTCTCTCTTTCTCTTTTATTTGTTTTCATTTTTGCACTTTGCTTTTCGAAAATAAATACAGTCTCTCTTTCTATGATTGCTACATATTATGAACTAGGACATTTTGGTCTTAATGGATCATTCTGTTTGGTCTGCAATTCTTGACTCTTAGATTACATGTCTTGGTAGTTGATTTGATGTTGTTGATTGCCTAAGTTGGTATTGACCTTGTGAGGTTTTGGGCCTGCGTGAATAGAATTCATCTTTTGTCATTCTTTCTTTCATGTGTGCATCTGCTCATGATTTGTGTTCTCTAGAACTTGCTCATTTTCTTTTTGAAACTACATTTTTCACTTACGTGCATAAGTATGATGGAAGCTTGTTTTCTTTCTTTTATTTTCCCCACTTTGGACAAATATCCGTTCCCTTGCATTATGATTCCATTGCTAGCCACTTTGTGCCTTTTTGACCCATTCTTTTCTAAGCCACATTACAAGCCTAAGCGTAAAACCATTTTATTCTGCACCTTGCAAATTTATTAAGCATTATATTGGTTTCACCTTGGTTTTGTGTTTAGGTATGGGGGTTGCTCAGGAGTGCAACAATTTAAGTGTGAGGGGGGGATATTTGATTTTGTATATAATATAGTTCTTCAAAAAAAAGCCCTTGAAAAAAAAAAAATGAAAAAGAAGAAAGAAAGAAAAAAAGAAAAAGAAAAGAAAAGAAAGAAAGAAAGAAAAAGGAAAGAAAATGTATAGAAAGAAAGGAAATATATGAGTAAAATAAAAGTTTTGATACATAGAGAATGATTGTGTTAATAAGAGCTCTTTTTAATTTCTTTGGTGCTTAGCCTCTTATTCCATACTATTACCTACCTTTACCCTAACCCCATTACAACCTTTAATAATAAGCTCTCTTGATTTGTGCATGCAAGTATTATGAGTAGTGGAGACATAGAAATTGAGCAAGCTTATAGTAGAACAATTTTCTTGAGTAGAATTTAAGTGATAGACTTATTTACCTTAAACACTTGGGAGATTGATTAATTGAGCGCATCATTGAGAGACCATCTTTTGTGATTAACATCATTGATTGAGATTACCATGAATTGTAATTTGAGATGAAGGGATTTTGGTCTTGATTGATTGGTCTTTTGGAGCTTTGTGTCTATTGTTCAATTTTTGCATTGATAGCAATTGTTAGAAAAGAAGAGTTTCTCCTTTAGGTCTTTTTCTTGAATTTTGCTCAAGAGTGCAAAAAGATAAGTGTGGGGGAATTTGATAATTTAATATTTCATACACTTCTTTTTATCTCTTGATTAATAATTTAGGACTCTTTAGGTCTAGTCCTCCAGTCCTTTGGACTGTTTTCAAAAATTAATTTCTCCTAGTAGAAAACTCCAAAAATTATGAAATCATATATCAAAATAAAGCCTTTGATGTCTAACTTAAGAATATAAACTTTCATAGCCATTGGGCTTTATTTACTATTTTAAATTTCACATCACTACCTTCTCCCTCCATACTACTAATTTACATAGTGCTTTACCACATCATTCCATTACCAGAACAGTTCACATATTGACAAATTCAGTTTCTCTGTCAGATAGATGGGTGGGATCCTGTGGGACCTCCAAGAACTAATCATTGTCCCCTACCAACGTGTGTACTGATCCGTCCTCCTCCTCCTCCTCTTCTTTCATTTCGGTCTTAGGAGCCACCATAGCTAACGAAGGTACAAATATGGGAGTAGGACCAGGGTCAGGCATTGGTGCAGCCTCAAATGGCAGCATTAATGCATAAGGAGGAGTAGGTACAGGCTCACGTGGCATCCCAGGCAGATATTCTCTTCCAGGAAAACACATACCCGAGGTAAGAATCTAGGTTATGGTACAACAGCAGGTACATGACATTCAGGCTCTAGCATAGGGGGTGGTGCTAGTATTGGTTTAGGTACAAGGGTTATTTCCAGTACCCATGGTACTTCAGGTACTGGTGGTAAGGCAAGTACTAGTGGAAACTCAAGTACTAGTGCATCGGGTGCAAGTGCAATATTAAGGAAAACTTCAAGATCAACTACTGGTGTAGGAATGTTAGCTCAGGCATAGGCTCTTGCTGAGATAAGAATGAAAACTCAAGTTCCGGTGCAAGTTTTGGTGCTGGTTCCAATTTGTTTGCTGATACAGTCTGGGGTGACGGTGCATCTGCCCGATCCCTAGCTCTCCCAGGCAATCTAGTTTCCCGCACTCTCCTCCTTTGATAAACTAGACCAAACCTTCGATCCATTCCCTTCCTACTCCATTCACCCAAGAACTACGTTAGTACCCTTACCCACCTTAATCTACCATTTACTAGTACCATCCAAACCGTGCTCTAATACCAAATTGTTACACCCCTACCAGCCTCATTCTTTCGGGTGGCAGGTTAGAGTGATTCCTTTTATTTAATTACCTTTCCTTCATTACTTTCCCCTTTTATCATATATCAGAGTGAACACAATAGAGCACGATACTGGTTTGGACAAATGCAATGTACTAGTAAATATACAGTTACCAAAAGTAAATAAATCCTCGAAGGGTTAGGGTACAGTTATCCAAAATAAGTACAGAACAATATTAAATTATATAGTTATCCCAAATACTATAAAGTACAAAAAAAAGGGCATCCCCTATTTCTTCAAACCTCCGCATCATGCCCTACCTTCTTTAAGTCCCACAACTGCTACTGCCTTATACCTGTATCTTCAAAATATTCTGGAGTTCAAAATTGAACCCCAGAGTAACTGTTAAACTCATATACAATATGTATGCAATGCATGTTATGAAAATCACAATCAAGAAAATAAACACGGCATGTACCACAAACCCATAAGACCGCCTGTTCAAGATAAGCCTCAGCACCATAGCCCTGAGAGGCCTCAGTAGCTAGGGCTTCCAACCCTAACCACCTACCTCAAGAGGCCTCAATAGCAACCTAAGGACACACAGTCCAATGGTACTACCTACCTGTCATACCTTGGGCCTCAGTAGTAACCTAAGGACACGCAGTTCAATAGATACTACCTACCCATATCCTCAATCATGATAAAACACACATACGAGAGTAACATAAAGTATGCAAGTTGACAGTTACTACCTGGTGTTTCCTCCAAATTAATAAAACTTTCTCCGGTGCTTAGGAAATGTCTTACACATGTTTCAATCCTAAATACAACAAAATATCATGCTTTTAATCACTTATACAAATTCCACTTCAAACTCCATAAAATTTCGCCCAAACCAGATTTTTCTAGAAATATTGGTCTGACTCCAAAAATTTATAATAAATTCTGGAAAAATCCAATCGATGTGATTCTAGTGGCCACTTAACCCTTATTATATATAGTTTATAGTAAGAATATTTTCCAAGGTCATATGGGTTCGTATCCTCTCCTAATCCCCAAACCCTAGCCGCTAGTCCAAAGAAAAGTCTAGGTTTTTAGGCTATTTTCAACAATAAATATCTCTTAGTAGGAAAAAAGAAAAGACACAAAATATTATACCAAAATGAAGCTTAGGATGTCTAATTTCACCCTGTAAAATTTAAAAAGCAAATTCACTTCATTTACTATGTTAAAACATTCGATTACCCTCACTGCCCAGAAAACACAAGAGTTGGCAAATTCATGTTGTTTTTAAGACTTAGGGCTTTCCGAGGTTGGAAATGGAAATCTTAACTTATCCTCACTCAAAATCACGTTTTGGACTCAATGGGAACCTTCAAAACAACAAAATCCTATTGTAACCCCATGATTTCACCACTGGACATAAACTCTGAACAAGAACTACTAAGTCATCGGTTGAGTACTTACCTCGAATCTTTGGTTGCGTATGCCTTCTCCTTATTCCTAGACCAAGACCCAGATGGAGCTTGTTGATCGATTTCCTTGATGGCAAGTGAACCAGTCAAATAAGTAATAAAGTATAAGTAGAGTATTGTCCCACAGAGACTGAGATACCGAGAGGTGACGCGCTAATGCTGTGACAGTTGTGAAAGCAGAAAGTAAATATAATTAGGTTGAGGGGTTTTGCAATTATGCTACTAGCAAACGTAAACAAAATGAATTTAAACGAGAGAAGATATCAATAAGAGGTTGGGCCGGACTCAGAATCATCCTTAAGTGCATCAATCCCCCAGTTGCTCTACCCAATGCTATAGCATCTATACTTTACGACTTTCCGTTAGCTTTCTGAAAGATAGCTACCAACTACAAAGCTATTTGGTTAACCCACCTCTATTATCTACCGAAGCTTCCGCGTCCAATACATTGATACTAACTATACTCCTTCCATATTCCTATGGCAACTTTCTAGTCAGACCTGCTTTACACTTAGGGTGTTATGGTTATGAGAGGTAGACCCATTCCTGAAACCTACAATAATAGGTCAAGCCGTGCACGGGCTGCCTAGCAAACACTATTTCTCAGAGGTCTAACCCCAACTCCTTGCCAGTAAGCTGAGGCCACAGATCTAGCCCTTAACTTCCATTCACCAACTAGTAATTAAAACATCGATACACAAACCAAATTTATTGAATTAAGAACTTGCAACTGGGTTCATTCAACACTTAAAGACTCATCCTCGTCCATCCATATAAAGTTTAGTTCATGACTAACGAGAGACAAACAAAACAGACACAAACAGAATGACCCATGATCGAGAAAATATAGCTAAAAGGAAAGGAAAACAGAAAGCTCTGGTGGAATTTCCGACGGCGTGGTCGAGGTCCTGTCACGCTACCACTTCATGTCTTCTTCGTTCCGTCTTACTGCAGGGAAGGATGCTGGGTTGTCTTGAAAGTCTCGTGCTCTTGTGAAATCTCTCACTCTTCTCTCGAGTCTGCTGAAAGATAGAATCTGGTTCTAGGGCTCTCTGACTCTCCTAGGGTTGGCGCTGCTATTTCCTTTTATAATCAGGCTTTTTCTTGCGGCGTAAGTTACAGCGAGCTAGGCCTTTCCTAATCCATCGGAATCTATCATATCTTCTGATCTGAGTAGATTGCTTCTGTTGATTCTGCTGGATTCTTCAAATCTTTTAGTTTCGATCCTCCGCATCTTCTATTCCATCACGTCAGCAACCTATCTGTTAATATCGCCCTTTATTTTATTCCTGAAATCATCTGGGTAAAAAGGTCAGCAAACATGTTGCATAGTATTGCGTGCTCTACTTTGCTATATCATTCGAGATGCCTTGTATTGCACTTCGAATCACTGTCAGAATGCTATAGCATCGTATCAGCCCTGCTATACGATTTTCCTTTAAAACAAAGTAAATTGTTCCATTTTTAGCACATGCAAATGATTCCTACTCTTTAGTCCCTATATCATGAATGTATGCCTTTTTGCTTAGATTATCTGCAGTTAAGCATGCATTTAACATTCAATACAGTCAGTAAGTATAGGGAAAACATGGTACTATTTGTGCTCATCAAATACCCCTACACTTAGCTTTTTGCACTCCTGGGCAAAATAAGATGAAGCGAACAAAAACTCATAGCCGTAGTACTCCTGTCCGTATAACTTTGCTTGCATGCTTGCTTTCAGTTTCCATCCCCTATTCGGAAATCCCACTGCCCAGTGCCAACCGCTCATAAATCATGGTATTGTTTTAGATGAAGAAGTTCTCAGGGGCTCTCAAGTTCAGCTTTTACACTCGCTCACCAGGGATTTTCGTTTCTCTCTTGTCAAACAGGCCCAGAAGATCCACAGCCTTGTCAAAGTTCTAAGAGTACTTCCTAGCATTCTGAGTATTCGTTCATCCAAAGGACTTCTTGGGTTATAATGCGAGGATGGCCTAGTGTTTGTGAGGTGGGAAAGGATGGTGGATGCTATAGCAGCTCTGGCAGATAATTCTTTTGGCTTCAACCAAGTGCTTCTCCTTGAACCTTGTACTTCATGTTGTTCTTTACTCCAAGTCTTTTCTTGGGTTCTTCCTTCTTCTTTTTTTTTTTTTTTTCGCAAACCAACAGCTCTTCAGTTCTTTCTGCAGCTTTTCACAGGAGCACTCTGTCGTAGCATTTTTCACAGTCTTCTTTAGTTCTCTTATCTACCATGTTCTGCTATAGCATACATGTGTGGCTCAAGGGGGTACAATGTGGAGATGATGATGCAATAGGTTGTGTATGGAAATAATGGGTATGACATGAATGCCTTTATCCTACGAACTTCAAACTCAGATGCCAGATAGTCTACCGAAGAACTAAGACAAATCAAGGATCAAACATAGGCTAGCAGACATGCACTCAGAATAACATAATTAGGCTCAATTCAATCCTTCCATTGGGGGTTCTTCCCTTTGAACTTCCTCATTGCCACTTTACCCCGCATCAGATTGGCTAGTGTTAGATATGATTAGTTTTGATGATGTCTTATATATATGCCATTATTAAAAGCAAAAAGATTGAGTAATATAGTTATCTCCTACATTGACTAAATGTTGTACTTAATGTAGATTAATCCTAGTTCAAGTATGTAGATTGATCAAGAAAGAAGACAAAAGAAAGAAGAATTTGCATGTGATATTGGAAGTCTCTATGATCAAACAGAAGAAGAGAATATTTTAAAGAGCAAAAAGAAGAAGAGAAGATTTTGAAGAAGGTAGAACTTGCTAAGAATGATGAGCCCAAGTTAAATGATGAAGAATGATCAAGTTGGGAGATGGAAGAAGGAAGAACTTGCTGAATGGAATGAAGATATAATTATTCAAGTTCTTTTATTGAAGCTAGAAGCCTCCAAGATCATATGGAAGTTGGAATGACTCAATTCAGAGTTAAAACAAGCAAAAATGAGGTTCTAGATGAGCAAACTCGAGTTTACTACCTTGCTGCAGTAATTTGCCTATCTGATATGAGCAAACTCAAGTTTAGGAGTGCAAACTCGAGTTTAGGACTTCAAACTTGAGAAAGCCACTACAAACTCGAGCCAATAAGTGCCTTCAACATTTTTGGTGTCTCTGGACTAGGCAAACTCGAGCCTGTAAGTACAAACTCGAGTTTACAGCGGTCATCAGCACTTTAGCTCCATTCTGTTTCACGTTCAGCTTGGGCGAGGTCTGGTATTTCGATGATATCTCACAAACCAGATATTTGATTGAGATGAAACTAGTGGCATATGAAACTAGACTCCTAATGCGTCATTTTGATATATAATTCAAGCCCAAAGGAGTTCAGATAAAGGAGCTACGAATTGTGGAATTTGACAGAGAAATCCACGCCACACAGAAAACCAAGCTTCAATGTTTTGAGTGTATATCACAATCTACAAATCCAATTGATCTAAAATTAGTGGCATATGAAATTAGACTCAAAGGGATTTCCAACAAGCTTTGAATGGGACCAAAATAGAGTTCAGACCAGGGAGATATGGCCTTCGAAAGTTGACAAAGTTGCAAACTCAAGACCAGACCAAGTCAGAAGCAACCAAGTCACAGTACAACGTGCAAACTTGAGTTTATTAGTCACAAACTCGAGCTCGAGAGTTCCAGAGAAGAAATGAACATTTGGAAAAAAGCCAAACTCGAGCCTGTAAGTGAACAAACTCGAGTTTAGCTCAGACAGAGAGCAACCAGGTCCTAAAAATCATCCAAACTCAAGCCTATAAGTAACAAACTCGAGTTTGCGGGTTACAGAGAGCAAACATTGGTTTTAAAGAGAACCAAACTCGAGTCTATTAGTTGGAAACTCAAGTTTAGACAATACAGAGAGCATCTGAGCTATTCAAGACAAAACCAAACTCGAGTCTATAAGTTGCAAACTCGAGTTCGCGGGTTTTCCAAGTTCTCAATTCAAATTTTCCTTCGATCAAAACCATCTTCTAAGCTGAAAGGATAGCAAACTTGAGTCTATAAGTTACAAACTCAAGTTTGGCTCAGGCAGAGAGAAATTCAACCTTCGACAACAAAAGGAAACTCGAGTCTATCAAATGCAAACTCGAGTTTACATTGAATCGAAATTCAAATTTGACAATTTTGTAAAACCTTCTTGTTTGATCTTAATACTTTCCATTATCATTCTTCTATGTTCCTAGATATGTTTAATCACTTTGTTGGTGAGTTTCAGATGATTTAGAAGATGTTTAGTGAAGGTTTAAAGCAAAAGCAAAAAGTGACGTCAGCACTTTAAAAGCAAAACCCAAAAAAGTTGTATACTTTTGGGTAATCCTTCTGCACACGTCAACAAAGAGTTAAAGACAACTTTCCACATCCAGCAACTGCTATTCCAACGAATTAATTTGCCAGAAGCCAACTCTAAACAAGTTGCACAATTGGATCAAGCAAAAACTAGAGAGAGAAGAAGACCAAAGCTCAACCTGAACCTTGTCTGTTATGGGCAACGGTTATAAACTGTCATATATTGTTCTCTACCTATAAAAGAGGACAGATTCGAGCAGAAAAAGGCTGAGATACAAGCCTACACTTCCAACATGCTGATACTCTGCTTTTACATCATTTAATCTCTGTTTTTCATGTTTAGATAACTAATCATAGAGAGTGAAGTGATTTGTATTGTTCTTCAGTGTTTATTCATTCACTTCTGAGAGAGAAGATTTATTGTAATCATTATATCCTTCTATCTGAGAGTTACTCAAGATTGGGTGATCTTGAGTGGGAAACACATTGTGTTGATTACAGTTTGTAAAGGGAGTGAATCCTAGGGAGAGGATTACTTTGAGTACAGAGTGTCTAATCAAGCAAGTGTATTGATGACAGTTTGTAAGGGGGAGTGAATCCTAGTGAGAGGATTACTCCAAGTACAGAACGTGTAATCAAGTTGAAAGAAGATAGTGAATTGAAAATCTCAAGTGGAGCTTGAGGACTGGACGTAGGTCAAGGATTGGACCAAACCAGGATAAATCTCAATTTGCATATTCTCTTCCCTTATTTCTTATGTTTCCAGCATATTTGTTTGAATGACTATCTATTGCTTTATAACTCTTTACTGTCATACAAACTGGTTTTACTGAGTTGCAAAAAGATTTTCAAAGTTCCTAAATTTTTATACTTCACCCAATTCACCCCCTCTTGGTTCAGCCGGTTCTTACAGCTAACACTATCAATTTCCCAAGCCTTAAGAATCAGTTCTCTTAGGCTTTTGTGCTATGCTAAGTTATACACACATTCATTCCATTGCTACAAGATCCTATTCATGCTCTATCATGCAATTTGGAAAAAAATTTCAGTATGTGCAAAAACTAAGTACAGAGTAGAGATCATGGCATAGATTATACCACAAGTCATATCAACCCCCCCACACTTGAACGATGCAATGCCCACATTGCAATAGAATCAAGAATCAAGAAAGGCGGGCGCTGGTATTCGCAACAAGGGGGTGAGAGAAACATAGAAGCAAGAGAAGCAAACATAATACCATTCACAGAAAGGGCCCTGGGGAGAACGCCCAGGGTTGGAGCAAATTGTCAAGAAAACCAAAAAGAAAAACAGCTATAAGAAAATAACAAAAGAAAAGAAAACTACGGAGCGGAAGGAATGGTAGGGGCTGGGGCATTGCTCGCGGTGTCTTCCTCATCCAATGAATTGCTGAGGGTGTTGACCACGGGAATCGCTGAATGGGAGCGGGAGAGGGAGACAGCCATGGGTAGGTGACGGCGATGGGATTCCAGTTTCCCCCAAGAGTCGCTCCGAAGGGTTTTGAGCTCAGTGCGTAGGTGACGAAGCCGGCGCGGAAATTTGCTCGGAGATTTCATATCAGAGGCCGGGCGGAAGTAAAGGTGGGCGTGAGTCATGATGTAGGAGCGGTCAGAGGAGTCAGTGGGGCCGGAGACGTTAGAGGGTTCAGTGGAGGAGGAGGAAGGGGAGGAAACCTGGACGGGTGGCGCCTGCGCCATCGGTGGAACGCGACGAGGCGGCTGACGAGCGTAAGTCAGTGGGGGCGCCCGACCACGTCGTGCTGTGCATTTCGTCCGGACCATTGGTGTCTTTGGGTGAGGATATGGTAGAAGGATGGAGTCGGTGGGTTTGTGAAAAGACGCGGGTGCAGGGGTGGTGGGATGGTAGAGTATATGAAGGGATTTGAATATGAAACGTCATGGCTATTTAGACAATGTGGTCTCCTTAGTCAGCGCGTAGTGGGCCCAAGAAGGTGGCCCACCCAAACAGACGCATGCACGAAGTAAGTAAAGATGAGGGGCATACCTGGCGGAAATTGGGCTTTTTCCGTGTAGTCGCTCTAGGGTCCTGATGCCATGCCTCATACCGTAGCAATTTCCATGCTGGACTCGTTTATTCTTGTGTTTGATGCTAAAGAACAAATAACCTTGGGCTGCCTCCCAATAGCGCTTGCTTTAAAGTCTTCAGCTGGACTTTACTGTAGCAATTTAATGCTGAGGTAGGGCAAGGGGATCCCTGCTTCTTTAGTGTCCTATGGTTGTCACTGCTTCTTTAGTGCTCTTGCAGTCATCTGTAAAAGTCAGGTACTTCTCAGTTGGGTCCTTGACTCTCGCGGTCTTAAGTATTAAGAAGGTGACCTGATCATCATTTACACGCATGGTGAGTTCCCCTTTTTCCACATCAATCAGTGTGCAACCAGTTGCCATGAAGGGTCTTCCCAGCAGAATTGGGACATCATGATCTGCTTCAAAATCCAGGACAATGAAATCCACAGGGAAGATGAACTTATCTACTTGTACCAGAACGTCTTCGATCTTGCCTTCAGGTAGCATTATAGAGCGATTAGCCAGTTGTAATGTGACTGTTGTGGGCCTGGCCTCCCCTACTGCCAGTTGCTTAAAGATCGACATTGGCATGAGATTTATGCTAGCACCTAGGTCACACAGAGCTTTACCAGAATAGTTGGGTCCGATTGCACACGGGATTGTAAAACTGCCAGGATCCTTCAGTTTCAGAGGTAGTCGATTGGTTAACATGGCAGTGCCGTCCTTGGTCAATGCTACTGTCTCGAATTCTTCTAGTCATCTCTTCTTAGACAGAATTTCCTTCATAAACTTCACGTAGCTGGGCATTTGTTCCAAAGCTTCCACGAGTGGAATATTAATGTGCAATTGCCATAGCATATCCAGGAACTGCTTGAATTGTTTCTCCTGTCCTTGCTTCTTTAGCCTTTGTGGGAAAGGCGGTGGTGGCTTTGGCATTGCTGGGGGCCTGAGGTCAGGATTATGCTTTGCAGATGAAGCGGTGGCATTCTTTGTTGGGTATTTCATGGAATCATCCAATGCTGCACGTGGAGGCAGTGTTGCGGTGCTTAGATCATATTCCGATTGTGACAGTCTTGGTTGCCTCCGTTCATCTTCAAGAGTTTGTTCAGTACCTTCTTGCCCTTCCTTAAGTTTCTCTGGCCTTGGATCAGTGACAACCATAGGTTGCTTGGTTGCTTTCATGGGTTCTAAACTTTTACCACTTCTGAGCTCTATCATTTTGACTTCTTCTCTTCCCTGGATCCTGGGGACTTCAGTGTCACTGGGCAGGGATCATGAGGGCCTGTTGTTAAGAGCGGTTGCTAGTTGTCCCACTTGAGTTTCAAGATTCCTCAAGGTCACTTGCTGATTCTGGATGATTGCATCGTTCTTTACCATATAGTCCTTCAGAAGGAAAAACATAGAGTGCTGCGGGTCTGATTCACCGCCCTGCTGCCTTGCTTGTTGGGTAAACCCTGGTGGGTTTGATGTTCACTTAGAGTATTGTGGGCCTGATGATTTTCCTGCTGCTTGTGAACCTTGCGAACTCCATGAGAAGTTAGGATGCTGCCTCCATCCGAGGTTGTATGCATTTGAGTATGGATTATTGTTGTTGCTGCCCCTGTTGAAGTTGTTGATGAAGTTTACCGCTTCAGGGTTGGCGGAGCACTGAGAGTAAGAGTGCTCTCCGCCACAATACACACAAGCTACCTGAGATGGTTGCAGTGATGTGTTGCTTGATGGAATGGTCAGTCCTTTCACCATGTTGGTCAGAGATGAAACTTGAGCTGTGAGAGCAGTCATGGCATCTAGTTCGTGTATCCCTGCAACAGTTCGGGCAGATGTAGCTCTGTCTGCTTGCCATTGGTGAATGTTCATGGACATGCGTTCTAGTAAATTGTGGGCCTCCTCATAAGACTTCATGAGGATGGATCCTCCTGACGAGACGTCTACAATTGATCGTGTTTGTACGTCAAGACCTCTGTAGAATGTTTCTAACTGGACCCATTCACATAGTCCATGTTGGGGGCATCGTCTCAAGAGGTCCTTGAATCTGTCCCAGGCTTCATACGTAGATTCACCCGGTTTCTGTTGGAAGTTGGTGATATCCCCTCTGAGTTGAGCGTTCTTGGTAGGTGGAAAGAATTTGAGCAAGGACTTACTTCCCAGATCATTCCATGTAGTGATGGAATTAACAGGTAGTTTGTTGAGCCACGTCCGAGCTTTGTCCCTTAGTGAGAAGGGAAACAACTTAATCCAGACGGCGTCGGGAGGTATACTAGGGATCACAAAAGAATCACACACCTCCATGAAGATTTTGAGATGAAGGTGCGGATCTTCGGAAGGAAGTCCTCCAAATTGCCCAGTTGCATTCAGCATTTGAATCATGGCACCTTTAATTTCAAAGTGCCCGGCGTTGAAGGTTGGTGGTGTGATGGCCGAGTTCAGCTTGTTTAGATCTGGAATCTCGAATTCCATGATGGCCTTGTTCACATCTGGGTTTGGAGGTGGAGGGACCTGGTTGTCCCTGTTTATTAGTGGGCGCTCTTGTTGTTGGAAATTATGCCCTAGGGGCAAGTCATTGTTCTCCATTAAGTTATCACTTCATTCACATGTTTATAGTGATAACTGCATCCCTGGATATATCTTATAGATTATCCTAAATGTCCTTGGTCGGTCATCTACGCGGGAGCGAAGATGAGATAAGACCAGTATGACTTTGATGAGGTATGGAGATACGAAACAAAGTCATGGGCACTTGTAAGAGTACAAGGTGCTAGACCGACCCACTATGAGAAAGCTGCATGGATCTAGTCATAAGCTTATCTCATGTATAACCGTGTCATGACGCCCTATGACCTGAGATCATCATGGATTCCTACATGATGAGTCACTGGTCTTTGACCTAGTCAAAAGTCACCTTTGACCGGGTGATGATAAAGGCTTGGATCGGGGTCAGTGGTTTTCATGTGGAGGAATGTGAATGGTCAAGATGGAATTTGTCCCTCACATTTGTAGAGAGATAATACTGGACCGCTCGATGAGTGAGTCTAAGAAATGTATGGCCATACTGTGATGGAAAGGAGCTTCCATTTCACTTATCAAACTACTCGAGAATCGAGAAAGTAATGGTCAAGAAAAGGAAGTTGACTTATCTATGCCTCATCCTTGACCAAATTATCGCGTGACAAAAGGGACGTGAAATGGTTGTGCGATAGGTTGTATCGTGTCATCGATCCCCATGTGAATTGGGTAGTTGCAATGTTTTGCTAGAGGCCACTTGCGACTTGTGGGATGGTACAGTATTGACCCACTGCCAATCTCATATGGGCCTGCAAGGTCGCACACAAGAATAACTCAACACGAGCAAAAGTGTCCATATTCATTGAATCTTAGATTAATCTGAGATTTAATGAATACTTAATTTAATCTGGGGTGAATATATATTTATATATATATATATATTAAATTCAAAATTAATATATATTAATATTATTAATAGAGATTATAATATTAATATATATAATATTTGTTTTGTATTTAATTTATTTAATAAATTAAATATCTAAAACAAATAGAGATATTGTATCTCATTTAATTTTCGAATAAAGATATCATATATCTATTTAATTTAAATTGAGATATAGTATCTCGATTTAATTAAATAGATAGATATCATTTCTCGGATTTAATTGATAGAGATAAATTAAATCGAAGGCTTTTGATTCGGATTAAATAAATATATTATATTAGATCTATCGAGATAGATTTAATTAATGTATTTTTAATCAAAATTCGTATTTCAGATCGACTTTTAATTCGGATTAAATAAATGTATTAGATTATATCTATTAGATAGATTTAATTAATATATTTTAATCTAGATTTAAAATTCAAATTTCAAAATTAATGAGGATTAATTTTATATAATACGCTGATCGGGTTTCTAAAACTACTACAGGACTTTTTGTCGAGCGTATTACAGAAAGCCGTGAGAAACCCTAGAGTGAAATTGAGAGAGACGCAAAACTAAAAGGCGCTAGCACGCTGCCGCAATCGGGTTCAGGAATTATTCGTGTGGATATCGGTAGAGGAAGCCGATTCTAAGAGTCGACTGGCGATCGAGAAGGTAGCCTACCAGTTCAAGTCGAAGGAGACTCGTACAGTTTCGGCGTGTAGGTAATTTTCGGATTGCCTTAGCCTTAATCTAAATGCTATTGAGCGATCCTTGCACGGGATCCGTAAAGTTTTTAATCTATTGCGTGTACGAATCCCAACAGTGGCATCAGAGCCAATTCAACGTGCGTTTAAATTAGGCTCTTTCCTCTGATTATATATATGTTTGATATATATGAAAAATTGAATCCTTATGCTTTGTGTCTAAGTTCGTGTTAGGGTTTTGGTCGGATCTCTAGAACGGTCTTTGCCGCTTCGTACGGTTTCTGAATTGTTCGAACGTCGACGCCGGAGACGTTGAGGTCGGAATCGTCGGACACGCTCGATGATGATCGAATGTCGGTGATTCTCAAATGACCTGTTACGTTCGCATATAGATCAGATTTTGAAACGTTCGTGTAGGGACTAGCTGATTGCTCGTAGCGCGAGAATTGAAATCATGATATGTTATATAATTATATAATATAATATAAATTGGAGAATTTATTATATTATATGTATTATATAATATAATATAAATTAGAGAATTTAAAACATGATACTATATTATATAATTATATAATATAATATAATATAAATTGGAGAATTTATTATATTATATGTATTATATAATATAATATAATATAAATTAGAGAATTTTAATCATGAATAATATTTTATCTTATAATTGTATGAATTAAAATATGTTCTAATTTACCTTTCAAAGTGTTGTTTGGGTATGGTGAACAACATGGCTCTAGATTTTACAATTGTTGTAAATTTAAATATGGCCTGCGAGCCATGCCTCTCTCTCTCTAAATAATCTCGATGTACATTCTCTTCTCATCTCACTCCCCTCAAATGTTAAACAAGGTTTCTTCTTATGTATTTTCTTTTATTATTTAGAGAAGTCCCCTCATTGGCTTGAGAGGATAGGTGAGTCATTTTGTGTCACGAATTTTAATTATGTTTTTGATATGATCAATGCATGATTAAGTTAGACACTATATGAGATACAATAATGATTGCATTCATATAGGTATAATTAATAGGATTAATTAGATAATATCAAATAATACCCTCTAAATAAAATCTTAAGTTACAATGCCGTCAATTAATGAATACTTGTCAAAACCTAGATCACCAATTTGTATGTTCCACCAAAGTGGATGCATCTGAGTAATCTTGGTGAGGTAAGAGAGAGTAATGGTGATACTCTACATTCATTATTGTCTTGACTTAATTGAGATCATCAAAACGGTTTTGGATCTCAAGGCATTGGATGGGATTAAACATGCTAGGTCATATGATAATCGAATCCCATAAAGATATGAGAATTACATGTGATGTAATTGGCAAAGAGGTTGCCTACCTAAATAACTTGATTTTAAGCGTCTTGCCAAAGCGGACTTAATATTAAGCCAAATATGGATCTTAGCCCACTAATTATAATGAGGTTTATTAATTCAGTGGGAGGTTATTAATTAAACTTTGCATATCTTTTAGTTGTAGAATCATGTAGACTAGCAATACTGCAACACCATCAATGCGATCAGTCCTTGAGAAGGACGAACTCGATGAGACAAATTTTCTTGACATGTTTGGGAACTTAAGAGTTGATCCTAAACACGAAAGAAAGGAGTACCTCATCAATCAATTCATTCCTGACGAGCCAGCAGCTACTAATCCAAGAGCTCAGACTGATGCTTATGAGAAGCATAAGGATAGTCTGTGGATGCAGATGCCTGATGCCTACCACTATGGTTCCAGACCTCGTAAGAGATCTCGAACATGAAGAGGCCTCTAAGATGATTGATTATCTCATGAAAATGTTCCAGCAACAGGCAAGGCAAGAGAGGTATGAGACCACAAAGGCCTTATTTTCTTGCAAGATGGCTGAAGTTGAATCAGTTAGTCCTCATTGAAAGTGGAATTATATACCCAAGAGGGGGTGAATTGGGTATTTTAAAAATTTCTCTAACTGCTCTGTTTTTAGACAGTGAAAATATAGATAAACAGAGTAGAAAGAAGAGTGGCTGGACACGAGATTTATCTTTGGTTCGGTCCTAGCAAACTTGACCTACATCCGGTCCCCGGACTCTCACGGGTTTTTCACTATCACAAAGATTACACACTCGTACTCAAGAGTAGTTCTCTCACTAGAACTCACTCCCCCTTACAAGTTGTAATCAATGAACTCCCAAATCACCAAGTCCCCTTGACTTGTGATTCTCTACAATAAATGATTTACAGATAAAAACTCTCTCTAAGAGTGGATAATAATAAACACTGAAGCTTATTATGTCAAAAGACAAAATACAAGTGAAAACAGAAAGGTAGCTGAAGAACTTGAATGCTTGTGCGTTTTCAGATGTAGTTGTTGTTGAGACTCTATTTATAATCAGATAGCATTAATAGACCGTTGCATTGATAATAAGACCGTTGAAGATGATATGCAGAAGTTGTGAGCTACTTAGGTCTTCTTCTCTTTCTAAAACTCACTTAATCCAGATGGCTAGATGGTCAGAGTTGACTCTCTCGCAAATTAATCCGTTGGAGAAGATGTTGCTTGTTGTAGAAATCATTCTTTAATGCTTTGCAACCGTGTGCAGATGGATTAACCAAAAGGATGCAAGTTTCGGGTTGAGCATTTAATGTTCGACATCACTTTTGCTTTTGCTTTAAACCTTCAAGATAAACTTTCCTTAACTGTCTGAATTTTACTAAAAAGATGGTTAAACATATCTAGAACCAATAGAGATTAATCATGGAAAGCATTGAGATTAAACAAGAAGGTATAACAAAATTGACACATTTGATTTTCAGGCAACGTTCAGAAACCTGGGGGTTTGTTCACAAACCTCGAGGTTTGGTCACTTGTAGTTGAAAAACGATTTAAGACCAAAACCTCAAACCTGGAGGTTTATAATAAAACCTAGAGGTTTCTTAAGATGTAACAAACAATGGTTTCTCTGGCTTACTCCAAACCTCGAGGTTTTCTCAGAAACCTCGAGGTTTCACATTGTAAGTGAAACCCAAAGCGAAACACGATGGAAGCCAACCCGGAGGTTTTAGAATGAGTGAAAGTTCATTTGCTCTCGGAACTCACAAACCTTGAGGTTTATAGCAATACTCGAGGTTTTGTCCAAACTTCAAAGTTCTTTGTTTTGAGCCAAAACACAAACCTGGAGGTTTCTATGGAAACCTCGAGGTTTTCTATCATACTGAAAACCATTAGCTCTCTGGATGCCAGAAACCTCAAGGTTTCTCTCAATACTCGAGGTTTGACATTTAATTTCAAAACTTTCAGTTTGGCGCCGAGGCATAAACCTGGAGGTTTTGTTGTAAACCTCGAGGTTTCACAATTTGGTGTAAAGCGAGTTTTCTCGGAAGTCCAAAACCTCAGAGTTTCTTAATAAACCTTGAGGTTTCACATAAATTTGTGAAACCAAGTTTTTGCAAGTTAAAACACAGAACCTTGAGGCTTCCTTTGTAAGGCCAAACCTTGAGGTTTCTGGGCAAACCTCGAGGTTTGCTCTCACTCAGGATTTTCCAACTTCTGAGAGCAAATCCTCATTCTTTGTTCACAATTGTTGGCAATCATCAAAATCTTTTAGAGAACCAACACTCATTTGTTGAAAATGAAAGGCTACATTGATCACCTTGAGAGGCTTGGATTCCCCATCTCCCAGGAGTTAGCTACAGATGTGATCTTGAACTCACTCCCAGGAAGTTATGAACACTTTGTCATGAATACAACATGAACAACATGGAGGAATCAATTTCTGAACTGTATGGGATGCTCAAGCTGGCTGAGTGAGCCTTAAGAAGAGGTCCGATCTTGTTTTTGTTTGTTCGAAAGGAAGGGGTATGAAACAGAAAGCCAAGAAGGCAAAACCTCTGAAGGATGAAGTTTGCTTCTTCTGCAATGAAATCGGTCATTGGAAGAGGAACTGCAAACTCTATCAAGAAGATCTAGAAAAGGATAAGAAGGATAGTGAGGCTATCGCTTCAAGTATATATGTCATAGATATTCGCTTTTCTACTTCCTCAACATGGGTATTAGATACCGCATGTGGTTCTCGCATTTGTATAAATGTGTAGGATCTCAAGGACAATAGAAAATTGAATGGACATCTATGACATAACTACTAAAAGGTTCAAGTCAAATGATTTGAATCCAACCGACCTATGGCACTGTCGTCTAGGCCATATAAATGAGAAACACATTTCGAAACTCCATCAAGATGGATTTCTGAATTCATTTGATTTTGAATCATTTTGATACATGTGAGTCTTGTTTATTGGGAAAGATGACAAAGGCTCCTTTTTTTGGACACGGTGAGAGGGCCCTTTGTTTTATTGGGCCTCATACGTGCGATGTGTGTGGACCAATGAATACATATGCCAGAGGAGGTCATTTGTACTTCATTACTTTTATAGACGATTTTAGTAGATAAGGGTATATCTACCTAATCAAATATAAAATTGAATCTTTTGAAATGTTCAAAATATTCCAAAATAAAGTGCAAAATCAACTTGGCAAAATGATTAAAGCACTTCGATCTGATCGGGGTGATGAATATTTTAGCCAAGAGTTGATTGACCATCGAGTTCATCTCACAACTTATCCTCCAGGAACACCTCAATGGAATGGTGTTTTTGAACGAAGGAATCGAACTCTATTAGATATGGTTGATCTATGATGAGTCAAACAAATCTTCCACCTTCCTTTTGGGGCCATGCCCTAGAAACAGCTGCGTTCACACTAAATCGTGTTCCGTCAAAGGCAGTTGAAAAGACACCATATGAGATATGGACTGGGAATAAACCCAATTTGTCAAAATTTCTTAAGATTTGGGGATGTGAGGTTTATGTTAAACAACAAGCCTTTGATAAATTATCATCTAGATCCTCAAAATGCCTTTTTGTGGGGTGTCCTAAGCAAACTAAAGGATACTATGTCTACAATTCCACCGATCACAAAGTGTTTGTTATTCGGAATGGTATCTTTTTGGAAAAGAGTTTATCTCTGAAAGAACGAGTGGGAGTAAGGTGAACCTCGAAGAAGTTCGAGAGTCCCAAGACAATGTAGAACCACAGATGGAAACCGGAGAAGACTCACAACAAGAAGTTGTTGAGCCTGCTCAAGTTGTTAGGATCCATACAACGCAGCGGATTAAAATTTCTACGGATCCCGTCCTGAGGATCACTCAGGTGCGTTTAAACCAAGGCTAAGGAATCCGGATATTACCTTTTAAGAACTCGTTCGCGGTTTCTACTTTGTTGAACAGGTGGGCTACCTCCTCGATCAGCAGAAGACGACTCGTAGAATCGGCTTCCTCCACCGGTATCCACACGAACAATTCCCGAACACGGCTACGGCAGCGTGCTAGCGCCTCTTTTGCGTCTCTCTCTATTTTTCACTCTAGGGTTTCTCGCGGCTTTTCAGAATACGCTCAACTGAAAGTCCCGTAGGTTTTCTAAAACCTGTTCAGCGTATTTAATGCAAAATTAATCGTATTAATTTTTGAATTCAAACTTTAGATCTGGATTAAATATATATTAATTAAATCTATCCAATAGATCTAATATAATAATATTTATTTAATCGAATTAAAAGCCAGATCTGAAATTTCGAACTCGAATCTAGATTAAAAAATAATTAATTAAATCTATCTTATAGATTTAATCCAACCTATTTATTTAATCCAAATTTAAAAGCCTCCTGATTTAATTTATCTCAATAAATTAAATCCGAGAAATGATATCTATCTATTTATTTAAATCGAGATACTAATATCTCAATTTAAATTAAATAGACAATAATATCTTTATTCGAAAATTAAATGAGATACAATATCTCTGTTTGTTTTAGATATTTAATTTATCAAATAAATTAAACATAAAACAAATAATATAATAATAATATTTTAATCTCAATTAAATAATATGATTATATTATTTTCGAATTTAAATATATATATATATATATTTACCCCATTAAACTCGGTATTCATTAATCTCGCATTAATCGATATTCAATGAACCTGGACACTTTTACCCGTGTTAGATTATTCTTGTGTGCGACCCTGCAGGCCCATGTGAGATTGGCAGTGGGCCAACACTGTGTCAGCCCACAAATCACAAGCGGCCTCTAGCAAGACTACCCAATTTACATGGGGATCGATGACACGATACACCTATCGTACAACCATGTCACGTCCCTTTTGTCACGCGATAATTTGGTCAAGGATGAGGCATGGATAATGTCAACTTCCTTTTCTTGACCATTACTTTCTCGATTCTCGAGTAGTCTAATTAGTGAAATGGAAACTCCTTTCCATCACAGTATGGCCATAGATTTCTTAGACTCACTCATCGAGGGGCCCAGTATTATCTCTCTACAAATGTGAGGGACAAATTCCATCTTGACCATTCACGTCCCTCCGCATGAAAACCACCGATCCCGATCCCGGCCTTTATCATCACCGGTCAAAGGTGACTTTTGACTAGGTCAAAGTCAGTGATTCATCATGTAGGAATCCATGATGATCTCAAGTCATAGGGCGTTGTGACGCGGTTATACATGAGATAAGCTTATGACTTAATCCATGCAGCTTTCTCATAGTGGGTCGGTCCAGCACCTTGTACTCTTACAAGTGCCCATGACTTTGATTGTATCTCCATACCTCATCAAAGTCATCCTGGTCTTAATTCATCTTCGCTCCCGCGTAGATGACCGACGAGGACATTTAGGATAATCTATAAGATGTATCCAGGGATGCAGTTATCAATACGAACATGCAGACGAAAATGATAACTAAAGAAAATACTTTAAATAACTCAAATATCCAAAGTACAATGAATTGCCCCTAGGGCATAATTTCCAACAGAAGTAACACAAGGCCCACGAAGGTCCGATAGATCACGGCTACAGCTTAAGAGATATGGATTTCTGATTACTGGAAGTCGTGATATTTCGCTCATTGAACAGAATGAGCCAACCACCTATCAAGAGGCCGTAGTGGGACCAAACTCCGAAAGATGGCTTGATGCCATGAAGTCTGAAATGCAATCCATGTACGACAATAAGGTATGGACCTTAGTCGATCCACTTGAAGGTGTAAAAACCATTGAGTGCAAGTGGGTTTTCAAAGAGAAAACTGACATGGATGGCAAAGTAAATATCTTCAAGGCACGGCTGGTTACAAAAGGATTCACTCAAACTCATGGTGCGGACTATGATGAAACCTTTTCCCATTTGCAATGGCCAAATCAATCAGAATCCTTCTTGCCATTGCATCATATTATGACTATGAGATATGGCAGATGGACGTCAAAACAGCCTTCCTTAATGGAAAGCCGCTTGAGGATGTGTACATGACACAACCTAAGGGTTTTGTGCATCCAGAGGACTCTAGTAAAGTATGTAAGCTTCAAAGATCCATTTATGGATTGAAGCGTGCATCTCAGAGCTAGAATCGTCGTTTTGATGAAGTAGTCAGAGAGTTTGAATTCATTCAAAACATTGATGGACCTTGTGTTTACAAGAAGGTTAGTGGGAGCACAGTTGTATTTCTAGTGCTTTATATTGATGACATCCTACTCATTGGGAATGATATTCCTACCTTGCTGAGTGTCAAGTCTTGGTTAGGAAAGTCTTTCTCAATGAAAGATTTAGGCGAAGCCACTTACATCCTAGGGATTAGGATCTGTAGAGATAGATCCAAGAGGCTGATTGACAGAGATTTGCCGTAATCTCCCAAAATAACCAGATTAGAAAAGGATTTGCAGTATAATGTAACCTGGGTCGTTTCCCAACGAATTCACAGTCGGTTTAATTTGAACAGCAATAAAACAGAAACAGTAAAATCGGGGGTTTTTGATTCAGAAGAGATTGAAAATGGAAATATGCAGAAACAAAATGAAATAACACAGATTAAACAGAAAACAGAGGATTAAAGGATTAACCCAGGATTCGGATTCCACCACTTCCCTTCCTCGGACGAAAACAGATTTATAACCGAACTCGTGATCGACTCTGGACAAACCGAAATCTCTGCGTTTGTCCAAAAATTCCCTCAACTGAACAATCGTTCAGAATTTGTTTGAATCAGTGGCGCACCTCTGTACGATCGCACAATGATACTTTAACCTAGTCCGAACTACGTCCTTGGGAAATGTCGATCTGGGTTTTTAATCAAAAACCCAATCCAAATCCAAAAATCGAATCCGATTAAAGAATGCAGAAATGAGTTAGATGGTTACCAATTAAGCGCGAATCCTCTGGATAGTAGATGGAATCCTCATCGTTGGGTTAATCTCAGAAATTTAGCCGAACATAATTAAGAAAGACGAAAAACAGAGATGAAGAACGCGAAGAACACGAAGAACATTGCAGAGAATTTGAAAACTACTATTTTGATCCACTGAAATCTAAAAACGTGAATGAGAATGTGTTTGTGGCTGCTGCCTCACTTAACCTAAAATGGCAAGACGAAATGGGGCTCCAATCCACAATTCAGGCCCAGAACGAAAATAAAATAAAATGGGCTTTAATTACAAAATTTGAGTCCAAAACTACATATGACTTTGGCTCCAAAATAGACCAACCTCTTATCTGAATTTGCTCTTCATGTCTTCATAATAGTTGTAGCTCTCTGAATCATCTGAAATATGAGACAAAAATGAGGCAAATCCGATGTCTGGTTCAAGAGTTATGGTAAAAATGGTGAAGCAATGTAAAACTAGAATTTATTATTAAATAATGGGATAAGGGTCTTAAATGCCATGGAAGTTTTCACTTAGGAGCACTGATAAGACGAAAGTTTTTTTTGGACCAAAAATGCCACGGAAGTTTTTGCTGAGGAGCAATTTTGCCCGGAAGTTTTCACTAAGGAGCAATTTTGCCCCGGAAGTTTTCACTAAGGAGCAATTTTGCCCTTTTGTCCCCAAATATTAAATTTGACTATTAAATCAGTCAAAGACCACACATGTTATGCCTTGAAAAGGTCAAACTTGGAGCCAGAGAAGAAGATCCTTGAGATGTTGAGCTCAAGGCGGCTAGAATTTGTGAAGCCGAACTGGTCAAAGGGACTGAAAGGTCGACTGTCACAAAACCCAAAGGAAGCATCACTTATGATCTAAGCAAATGATCAGTCTATACAAACATAAATATTATCACTATTGATTTGTTTTACTGAACCAATTTTTGGAACAATTTATTTCTCATTTTGCGTTTCATTTGTGTTTTGTGACAGACCTTTCAGTCCATTTGACTATTTCGGCTTCACAAATTCTGGCCGCCTTGATTTCAACATCTGAAGGATCTCCTTCTCTGACTCCAAGTTCAACCTTTTCAAGGCATGACATGTGTAGTCTTTGACTGATTTAATAGTCAAATTTAATATTTGGGGACAAAAGGGAAAAATTGCTACGTTTTGTAAACTTCTAAGGCAAAATTGCTCCTTAGTGTAAACTTTCGGGGCAAAATTGCTCCTCAGAGAAAACTTTCGGGGCAAAATTGCTCCTCAGCGAAAACTTCCGTGGCAAAAATGATACTTTCGGGGCAAAATTGCTACGTCTTGTGAACTTCCGTGGCATTTTTGGTCCAAAAAAAACTTCCGTCTTATCAGTGCTCCTGAGCGAAAACTTCCATGGCATTTAAGACCCTTATCCCTTAAATAATGGCTAAAATATAATAAAAGGCCCAAAGCCCAAATAAGTATAAAAGCCATTTTTTATTAGCTAAAGAGTCCTAAATTATTAATCAAGAGACAAAAAGTAGTGTATGAAATATTCAATTATCACTGATACCTAAGTCAGAGCACATATATAGACAAGATACTGCATAGGTTCAGTATGCAGGAATCTAAAAAGGGTAACATACCCATGTCTCATGGCATTCATCTCAGTAAGGATCTATGCCCTCGTACACAAGATCAAAGAGACCACATGAGTAAGATTCCATATGCCTCCGCCATTGGATCTATCATGTATGCCATGTTATGTACTCGACCGGATGTGTCATTTGCCTTGAGTATGACCAGCAGATATCAATAAGATCCCGGTGAGGGTCACTGGACTGTTGTCAAGAATATCCTTAAGTACTTAAGAAGGACTAAGGACTTATTCTTGGTATATGGTGGCTTGGAGGATGAGCTTTGTGTGACTGGTTACACAGATGCGAGTTTCCAAACTGACCAAGATCGCAGTCAGGATATGTGTTCCTATTGAATGGTGGTGCGGTAAGCTAGAAGAGCTCTAAGTAAAGCACTGTAGTTGATTTTACAATATAGAAGCTGAGTATAGAGCAGCATAGGATGCAGCTAAGGAAGCCTTTTGGATTTTAAAGTTCATTAATGAACTTGGGGTGGTTCTAACCATCTCAAATCCAATACACTTGTTCTGTGACAATAGCGGCCCTATTGCACAGACCAAGGAGCCTAGGTCACATCAAAGGACCAAACATGTACTCAGGCGATTTCATCTTATCAGAGAAATCAATAAAAGAGGTAATACAAACAAATGAAAAGTACCAGGAGAAAACAATGTAGCTGATCCTCTTACTAAGCTGCTTGTACAAGCAAAACATGAGCGTCATGTTAAGGCAATGGGAATTAGTGTAATTAATGATTGCGCCTAGTGCAAGTGGGAGTCTATTGGAAATTATGCCCTAGGGGCAAGTCATTGTTCTCCATTAAGTTATCACTTCATTCGCATGTTTATAGTGATAACTGCATCCCTGGATATATCTTATAGATTATCCTAAATGTCCTCGGTCGGTCATCACGCGGGAGCGAAGATGAGATAAGACCGATATGACTTTGATGAGGTATGGAGATACGAATCAAAGTCATGGGCACTTGTAAGAGTACAAGGTCTTTGGACCGACCTACTATGAGAAAGTTTGTATGGATCTAGTCATAAGCTTATCTCATGTATAACCGCGTCACGACGCCCTATGACTTGAGATCATCATGGATTCTTACATGATGAGTCACTGGTCTTTGACCTAGTCAAAAGTCACCTTTGACCGAGTGATGATAAAGGCTTGGATCGGGATCAGTGGTTTTCATTTGGAGGAATGTGAAGGTCAAGATGGAATTTGTCCCTCACATTTGTAGAGAGATAATACTGGGCCCCTCGATGAGTGAGTCTAAGAAATGTATGGCCATACTGTGATGAAAAGGAGTTTCCATTTCACTTATTAGACTACTCGAGAATCAAGAAAGTAATGGTCAAGAAAAGGAAGTTGACATTATCTATGCCTCATCCTTGACCAAATTATCGCGTGACAAAAGGGACGTGACATGGTTGTGCGATAGGTTGTATCGTGTCATCGATCCCCATGTGAATTGGGTAGTCGCAATGTCTTGCTAGAGGCCACTTGCGACTTGTGGGATGGTACAGTATTGGCCCACTACCAATCTCATATGGGCCTGCAAGGTCGAACATAAGAATAACCCAACACGAGCAAAAGTGTCCAGATTCATTGAATCTTAGATTAATCTGAGATTTAATGAATACTTAATTTAATCTGGGGTGAATATATATTTATATATATATATATTAAATTCAAAATTAATATATATTAATAGAGATTATAATATTAATATATATAATATTTTTTTGTATTTAATTTATTTAATAAATTAAATATCTAAAACAAATAGAGATATTGTACCTCATTTAATTTTCGAATAAAGATATCATATATCTATTTAATTTAAATTGAGATATAGTATCTCGATTTAATTAAATAGATAGATATCATTTCTCGATTTAATTTATAGAGATAAATTAAATCGGAAGGTTTTTGATTCGGATTAAATAAATATATTACATTAGATCTATCGATAGATTTAATTAATGTATTTTTTAATCAAAATTCAAAATTCAAAATTCAGATCGGCTTTTAATTCGGATTAAATAAATGTATTAGATTAGATCTATTAGATAGATTTAATTAATATATTTTAATCTAGATTTAAAATTCGAATTTCAAAATTAATGAGGATTAATTTTATATAATACTTTGATCGGGTTTGTAAAACTACTACGGGACTTTTTGTCGAGCGTATTACAGAAAGCCACGAGAAACCCTAGAGTGAAATTGAGAGAGACGCAAAACTAAAAGGCTAGGCACGCTGTCGCAATCGGGTTCGGGAATTATTCGTGTGGATACCGGTAGAGGAAGCCGATTCTAAGAGTCGACTTCTGCTGATCGAGAAGGTAGCCCACCAGTTCAAGTCGAAGGAGACTCATACAGTTTCGACGCGTAGGTAATTTTCGGATTTCCTTAGCCTTAATCTAAACGCTATTGAGCGATCCTTGCACGGGATCCGTAAAGTTTTTAATCCGCTGCATGTACAAATCCCAACACTTGTTGCTCCCGCTCATGGTTAACAGGTATTTCCGCCATGTTTGCTTGGTCAAAAGATTGACTTTGCCGCTTCTGCCTTCTGCGCCTTTGCTTGTAGGTGCATTCTATCTCAGGATCGTAAGGCTCTAGATTGGCTGGAGGCGAGTTGCGCAGATTGGCTGGAGGCGAGTTGCGCATACACTACAGAATGTACCCGAAAATCAAGAGCAGAGAGAGTGAGCTCCTTTACTAAGTAAATCACAACTATTAAGCAAAAGGGTGTCGTCACAAAGGGTATCAGCAGTCCCCGGCAACGATGCCAAAAACTTGTTGATCAATTTCCTTGATGTCAAGTGAACTAGTCGAACAAGTAATAAAGTGTAAGTAGAGTATCGTCCCACAGAGACTGAGATATCGAGAGGTGACACGCTAATGTTGTGATAGTTGTGAAAGCAGAAAGTAAATGTAATCAGGTTGAGGGGTTTTGCAATTATGCTACTAGCAAACGTAAACAAAATGACTTTAAATGAGAGAAGATATCAATAAGAGGTTAGAAATTTGGACTCGAATCATCCTTAAGTGCATCAATCCCCGGTTGCTCTACCCAATGCTATAGCATCTATCTTTGTACAGCTTCCGCAATTGCTACAAAGATAGCTACCAACTACAAAGCTATTTGGTTAACCCACCTCTATTATCTATCGAAGCTTCTGCGTCTGATACATATGATACTAACTATACTCCTTCCATATTCCTATGGCAACTTTTTAGTCAGACCTGCTTTACACTCAGGGTGTTATGGTTATGAGAGGTAGACCCATTCCTGAAGACTACAATAATAGGTCAAGCCGTGCACATGCTACCTAGCAAACACTGTTTCTCAGAGGTCTAACCCCAACTCCTTGCCAGTAAGCTGAGGCCACAGATCTAGCCCTTAACTTCCGTTAACCGACTAGTAATTAAAACATGATACACAAACCAAATTTATTGAATTAAGAGCTTGCAACTGGGTTCATTCAACACTTAAAGACTCATCCTCGTCCAGCCATATAAAGTTCAATTCATGACTGACGAGAGGACACAAATAACAGACACAAACAGAATGACCCATGATCGAGAAAATAAAGCTAAAAGGAAAGGAAAACAGAAAGCTCTGGCGGAATTTCTGACGGCGTGGTCGAGGTCCTGTCACGCTACCACTTCACGTCTTCTTCTTCTGTCTTACATGTCAAATCATATTTAAGTCTAATTCAAATGTGTAGTAGATATTAATCCTATTATTTTAATATTTCCTCTCTCTTCATCATTACTTGATTTGACTTCTTTCTTTCCCTCCAAGTAATTTCTCTCTCTTCTTTATCCTAATGTGCCATCATTAACTATGCTGAATTAGGTTCTGATTTTACCTTTTTACCCCTCCTACAGAAACCCCTAACAGGTCCTGGTCAGTTACCACTTACTGGTGCCACTTTTCCTCGGAACTTGAACTACTCAGTTGGACTTGTGTTGGGTCAGATCAACTATTCTTTCTCCCTGATCATAAGTGGCCAAAACATAGGGCCTTGGGGAGCAAGAAACTTATTTTTTTATTTCTTATAATCCCCTCATACTTTATGATGTCAAAAAGTCTAACTTCTAACCCCAAAACGCCATATACCTCCTCAGCCATTACTACCACTGACTTTTGTCCTTGTACATTATCTGTATACTCAATCTCTCTCCTCCCCTGGTAGGACACGCATACCATGCCCCATAGGGTTAGAGTTTGTGTCCCACTAATGTCTTTATCACTTGTACGCTATATCGGCTCACGTCTTGTCGAGCTTACTTCATTCTCAAGTCACTATGTAACTGTCATGGTTTTCTTCTTGACTTGAATTGGCGAAAATTGTCTTTAATTTTAGGGACTGGATTATCATCTTAGAGTCCTTAGAATAATTCACGGAATAAATCACAAAAGAAAATAACTCAAATTGTAATTAGAAACTTCTTATTATTTCACTAACTTATGCTTATACACTGATTACAAGGATATGGGTGTTACACCGGCTTATACCATTCCGATGTTATAAGCTTAGCTTACTTCATTCTCAAGTTAATGTGCAATTATCACTGCTTTCTTCTTGACTTTGTTGGGAAAATTTTTGATCTTGTCCAGGGTCCAATAATCTGTTCCCTAATGACCTTTAGGCACCTAATAATTGACAAGTCAGTCTTCCTTTGTTCGCCTTGATTTTATTGCCAGACAACTCTTCTTATTGTCCTACTGATTAGTTCAAAATTTAACTTCAATTATAGTGGTTGGTTCATTATCTCAGTCCCCAAAATAATTAATGTAAAAATGTTCTAGAAAAATAACAGTTCAGATTGCAGTAAAAAACCTCTTATATTTCATTAATTCATACTTGTACATTGTTTACAAAAGTAGGGGTGTTAAAATATTTATGGAGTCTTTCGTTATTTGAATGCCAGATCATCCAACGGGAATAAACACAAAGATTGTCAATGAAATTGGGATCATAAATTCAAGCCGAGTTAAGGATCTAATACAGAGGAAGAATGTAAAGTTGTTGGTTTTACTAGAGCCTCGTGTTAGCGGGATATATCAAAGCAAGTTGTTAGAAGACTGCGTTGTGACTTGGATTAGAATAAAAGCTATGGGTTTTGCAGGGGGGGTATATGGGTTCCTTGGAATAAGGATGAATTGGTGATTAATTAGCCAGTAAGGATAATGGTTGCTCTTTCTTGATTTCATGTATCTATGATAGCCTTGCTATGTTAAAAAAATACAATTTATGGGCTGAACTAATTTGGCTAAACTGAAGTATCTTTGGACCTTGGTTGGTTATTGTTGGTCGATTTCCTTGATGGAAAGTGAACCAGTTGAACAAATAATAAAGAGTAAGTAGAGTATCGTCCCACAGAGACTGGATACAAATGATGACACCAAGTTGCAGAATGAGTTGTATTAAAAAGAAAATAACTTTGATTGGTTTGGGAGTTTTGATAGTTATACTAATAAACAGGGAAATAACTAAATGATCGTAGTCGTAAGAAGATATCAGTAAGAAGATAGACTGAACTTGGAATCCTTTCTAAGCATATCATTCCCCCAGCTGCCTATACGTAATGCTATAGCATTCATACTGTACAGCTCTCGCAATTGCTACAGCATGAACACCCTAAGCAAAGTTATTCAGATAACCACACCATGCTAATCTACCGAAGCTCTCGCATCCGATACATACAATCTTATTCTGTACTTCTCCCATATGTCTATGACAATTTTTCTAGTTGGATTATCAATACAAATCAAGGTGTATAGTCATGAGCGGTTGACCCATTCCTGAAGTCTACGATAATAGGTCAAGCCTTGCCATTGGACTGGGGGTGATATGCAGTGGCGATTCAATGTTTAACTCCATACTTAGCAAGCAGGGCTTCAATTTGGCGGCTGCAGAAGTGAGATCCTTCATCACTGGTTATGGCTCTAGGAGTCCCGAATTTCGTGAATATCTATTTCTTCAAAAATTTGCCGACTACCTAAGAGTCATTTGTTGGTAGGGCGGCTGCTTCAACCCATTTGGAAACATAGTCAACTGGTACTAATATGTATTGGTTACCCTTCGATGAAGGGAAAGGCCCCATGAAGTCGATCCCTCAAACATCGAATAGTTCCACTTCGAGAATAGGTGTTAGAGGCATTTCGTGACTTCGCGATATATTCCCAGTTCTCTGGCTTTTGTCACATTTTAACACAAAGTGATGCGCTTCCTTGAAGAGAGATGGCCAATAGAAACTTGATTGAAGCACCTTGGCTGTTGTGCGAATACCTCCATAGTGCCCTCCGTAGGGGGATGAGTGAAAGTGTCTCAAAATATCTTCTGTCTTGTCGTTTGGTATGCAACGTCAAAGCATCTGATTAGGGCATTGTTTAAACAGGTAGGGCTCATCCCAAAAGAATTTCCTGCTGTCGTAAAGAAATTTCCTTTTTTGGTGATATGTTAGGTCCGCAGGGAGTACACCAGTGACCAAGAAGTTTGCAATATCAGCATACCAAGGGGTGTAGATGCAGGTAATGGCGTAAAGCTATTCATCTGGGAAAAACTCCTGAATTGGGATTCCTAGTTGATCTAAAGTGTGCCCTTCTAACCTTGATAAATGATCCGCTACTTGGTTCTCTGTCCCCTTCTTGTCTTGAATCTCTATGTTGAATTCTTGAAGTAGCAAAAATCATCTAATGAGTCTCGATTTAGCATCCTTTTTTGCTACAGGTATTTAATGGCAGAATGGTCTGTGAATACTATTACCTTGGTGCCTACTAAGTAGGATCGAAATTTTTTGAATGCAAATACCACTGCTAAAAGCTCTTTTTCTGTGGTGGTGTAATTTATATGGGCACTAGACAGGGTCTTGCTTGCATAGTAAATGGAGTGAAACATCTTGTTATGACGTTGTCTGAGTACTGCTCTGACAGTCGAATCGCTCGCATCGCACATGAGCTCGAAAGGTAAATTCCAGTCAAGGGCCCGTATGATCGGAGTGGTAGTGAGCTTCTTTTTGAGGGTTTGGAATGCCTCCAGACATGCAGCGTCAAAATTGAATAGAGTATCTAGTTCGAGCAGCGCACATAATGGTTTTGTGATTTTTGAGAAGTCTTTAATGAAGCAGCAGTAGAATCCGGCATGTCCCAAGAAGCTTCTGATCCCTTTTACAGTGGTAGGTGGCGATAACCGTTCAATCACTGCCACTTTTGCACGATCAACTTCAATTCCTCTGTTTGAGATCTTGTGTCCCAACACTATTCCTTCAGTTGCTATGAAGTGACATTTTTCCCAGTTTAGCACTAGATTGGTTTCTTCACAGCGTTGTAGGACTTTTTCAAGGTTCTGCAGGCAATCGTCATATGATTGGCCGAAAACTGAGAAGTCAACCATAAAGATTTCGATGGATTTCTCCACCATATCGGAGAATATTGCCATCATACACCGTTGGAATGTTGCGGGGGCATTGCATAGCCCAAAAGGCATCCATCAGAAAGCGAAGGTACCTATGGACATGTGAAAGTGGTTTTATGTTGATCTTGTGGTGCTACAGCAATTTGATTATATCCTAATTATCTATCCAAGAAGTAGTAGTATTCCTTACCCGCCAGTCTATCCAGGATTTTATCGATGAATGGCAGAAGGAAGTGATCCTTGAGTGTGGATTTATTAAGTTTCCGGTAGTTCATACATATTCTCCAACCAGTGACCGTGCGAGTAGGAATTAGTTCATTCTTGTCGTTTTCTACAACGTTGATTCCTCCTTTCTTAGGTACGCATTGTACTGGACTAACTCACTCACTGTCAGAAATAGGGTAGATAATTCTGGCATCTAACCATTTAATAATCTCTTTTCGCACGACTTCTTTCATGATGGGGTTTAGCCTTCGTTGTTGTTCAACTGAGTTTCGATATCCCTCCTCGAGGCAGATTTTGTGAATGCATAGAGATGGGCTGATTCCTTTAATGTCAGCGATAGTACAACCAAAAGCCCTCTTGAATTTAGTGAGTACTACTAGGAGTTTGGTCTCCTGGTTGCTGGTGAGGCGAGCGGAGACAATGACTGGTAATGTCTGATTATCTCCCAGGTAAGCATATTTGAAATTATCAGGCAAAGGCTTGAGGTCTAATGTTGGTGGTGACTTTATGGATGGTTTGACTGTGTGCTTCCAGTACTGGTCAACCTCTAGTGATTCGAACATTGTTTTCTCGTTGTATTGAGGTTGATGTTGTCCCTATAGTCCAAAACTGCCTCTTGGGTGGTGACTTCGTCACTTGGCACTAGTTCCATCTCTCCGAGCGCCTGGGTGTACGACTCTTGTAAGGCTTCCTGTATTACTTCATCCATGTTGTCCATCACGGAGCAAGTTTCCGTGTCATCAATGTATTGCATTGCTTTAAACTGGTTAAAGTTGACCTTCTCGTCGTTTATTCTTGTGTGACCTCTCCTTCATGTACGTCCATCAGGGCTTGTCCGATAGCCAAGAACGACCTACCTAAAATGATTGGAGTTTCATGTCCATCGTCCTGATCATGAATGATGAAGTCTAACGGGAACACAATTTTTCCTATTTTTACTAGGACATCGTGAATTTATCCTCCCGGTTGGATGATGGTCCTGTCCATCAGCTGTAGTTTTGCTCTAGACGCTTGCTCATCGCCAGATGTCAGTCTTTGGAGCACTGATTTTGCTATTAAATTTATCTTGGACTCTGGATCGCATAGTGCCTTTATTGGGGTGTGACTGTCTATTAAGCATGATATTTCAATATGGCTCTTGTCCTGTGGCTCTCCTGGTGTTCCTGATAAAAACCAAGTACTGCAAGTCCGAGTCAAAGATATGGTCTCAAGTCCTACCAGCTTTCTCTTTTTGGACAGAGTGTCCTTTAGGAATTTTACATAATTGGGCATTTGTTCCAAAGATGCTGCTACTATAAAGTAAATGTGGAGTTGTTGTGCTAACTCCAAAAACCCTTGATATTGCTTGCTGGGGTTTTGTGTTTACAGCAGTTGTTGGCTTGGCACTTGAGATTGTCCTATGGCAAACCCTTACCTTGATAACTCTGCTGTGGCGGTCCCTCGTGATGTTGGTGTATAGTCATCTATCATGGTAGATGGATGCAATGCTGTAGCGTTAACTATCAATTCCTTTTGGTAGTTGGATCTCTGCCCGTCCAGTAGGGGCTCTGGGGGGCTTTCAACGAGTATTGCTGTAAGCTGATCGAGTTGATTTTTGAGCTTTTGAAAGGTCAGCCGTTGACTTTGAATTACTGAATCACTTATTTCCATCTGTCCCCTTACAAGGTCTACCATTGGTTCTTTCGGATCTGAATTCCTGCTTGGTTGCCCGGCTTGCTGGTCAAATTCTCAAGAGTTTGGTGGTCTAAGTGAGTCGAGGCACTTGGGCTGCTAAGAATATAGGTAGTTTCCATAGCAGTGAGCGCATGCCAGTGGCGCTTGCTACAGCATAGCGTGGTTGACAGGAATAAATCTTTCAATGGCTCTGGTCAAGGATGTTATCTGGGTCTCAGGGCAGTTATGGCCTCTTATTCGTGTATTCCGGTAGTCCGCTCATGTTCGGATATGTTGTCATCGGCCCATTGATAGCCTTGTGTTGTTATTCTTTCCAGAACTTGACATGCCTTGTCGTATGGCTTCGTGAGAATGGATCTTTCCACACAGGCATCTACAAATGAGCGTGTTTGGTCATTTAGCCCACAGTAAAAGGTTTCAATTTAAGCCCATTCATGTAATCAGTGTTGCGGGCATCGGCTGAGTAGGTTCTTGTATTGGTCCCATACGTCATGTGTCAATTCCCTAGGCTTCTGCTGGAAGCTAGTTATATCCTTTCTCAGTTGTGCGTTCCTTGTTGGTGGGAAGAATTTGAGCAAGAATTTTACTCCCCAGATCAGACCATGAAGTGATCGAGTTGGCTGGTAAGTTGTTGAGCCACGTCCGAGCCTTGTCCCTAAGCGAGAATGGGAATAATTTAATCCGAACGGCGTCAGGCGTTACTCTTGGGATGACGAATGAGTCACACACCTCCATGAAAGCCTTGAGGTGTAAGTAAGGATCTTCAAATGGGAGCCCTCCAAATTGTCCGGCTGCATTCAACATCTGAATCATGACACCTTTTATTTCAAAGTGTCTTGCATTAAAGGTCGGTGGTGTGATAGCCGAATTCAACTTTTTGAGATCTGGAATCCCAAATTCCATGATAGCTTTGTTTACATCTACATTTGGGGGTCGAGGAACTTGATTGTCCCTGTTTATTACTATCGGCTCTCTTCGATCCTGCTCATGATTGACAAGCATATTCGTCATGCCTGTAGAGTCGAAAGGTTGACTTCTTCAATTCTGCTTCCTGCGCCTTTACTTGTAAGTGCGTTTGATTTCGGGAAAGTAAGGCTCTAGGTCGGCGGAAGGCGAGTTGCGCATGCACTACAAAATGTACCTGAAAATCAAGAAAAAGAGAAGAATGAGCTTTATTGGATAAATCACAACTATTAAGCAAAAAGGGCGTCGTCACTAAAGATATCTACAGTCCCTGACAATGGCGCCAAAAACTTGTTGGTCGATTTCCTTGATGGCAAGTGAACCAGTCAAACAAATAATAAAGAGTAAGTAGAGTATTGTCCCACAGAGACTGGATACCAAATGATGACACCAAGTTGCAGAATGAGTGGTGTTAAAAAGAAAATAACTTTGATTGGTTTGGGAGTTTTGATAGTTATACTAATAAACAGGAAAATAACTAAATGATCATAGTCGTAAGAAGATATTAGTAAGAAGATAGACTGAACTCAAAATCCTTTCTAACTATATCATTCCCCTAGCTGCCTATACACAATGCTATAGCATTCATACTGTACAGCTCTCGCAATTGCTACAGCATGAACACCCTAAGCAAAGTTATTCAGATAACCACACCATGCTAATCTACTAAAGCTCTCGCGTCCGATACATAAAGTCTTATTCTATACTTCTCCCATATGTCTATGGCGATTTTTCTAGTTGGATTATCAATACAAATCAAGGTGTATAGTCATGAGCGGTAGACCCATTCCTAAAGTCTACAATAATAAGTCAAGCCTTGTACCAGCTCGCCTAGCAATCACTGCTTCTCAGATGTCTAACCCTGACTCCCTCTCGGTAAGCCACGGCCACTGATGTAACCCTTAGCTCTCTCTAATCGACAAGGAATTAAATCACTGATAGGCAATTGAATATATTAAATTAAGAACTAGCAACTGGGATCATTCTATACTTAGAAAATCATCCTCATTCAGCCTTAGGAAATTAGTTCATGACTGATAAGGGAATCACAAAACAGAGTACTACAGAATAGCCCATGATAAAAGATTAAAATAAAGAAACAGAAAGCTTGATGGAGGTCTCGATGGCGTAGAAGAAGCCCTGTCACGTCACCACTCCACGTCTTCTTCACTCCGTCTTACTGCATGGAAGGATGCTGGGTTCTCTTGGGGTCCTCGTGCTTTGCAACTTCTCTCACTCTTCTTTCGAGTCTGGCCGTATAGGATTGGTCTTTGACTCTTGACAACTCGACCCCCTTTAGGGTTGGCTATTGTTCCCTTAAATAATCTGGTCTTACTTGCAGCGTACGTTCAATGATTTGGGCCTTTCCTAATCTGTTGAGGTCCAATCGTATCTTCTTTTCCAATCTTGGTAGATTGATTATGCTAATACTATGGGATTCTTCAGATCTTTAGTTTTGATCCTCTGCATCTTCTATTTTAACACGTCAGCAATCTAACCGTTATTCTCGCCCTACAATATATTTCCTGAAACAACCTTGACAAAAGATCAGGACATATGCCGCATAGCATTGCGTCATTTACTCTGTTATAGCTTCAGGGATGCATTGTATTGCACTTCGGTAAAAGCTGTCCTGATGCTATAGCATGGCATCAGCTATGTTATGCGACTTTCTCATAAAACCTCAAAACTTGTTCTTTCTTAGCATATTTTTAGGATGTAAGTGATTTTTATCCTTCAGTTCCCTATATCATGAATTAATGCCTTTTTGCTTAGATTGACTACAATTAAGCTCATGTTCCCAATAGACTTCATCATACATGATCAAGACAATGAACATGAAACTCCAGTCATTCTAGGAAGGCCATTCTTGGCCATCGGACAAGCACTAGTGGACGTGCATGAAGCTCGCTCACAAAAAAAAGAAAAAGAATGATGAGACGATCAAATTCAATCTGTTTAAAGCAATGAAATACATCGACGACACAGAGACTGGCCCTGAAACGCCATGTGTCCTGCAAATCATCATTACCTTTGACTTTTGCTTGGCTTCTTGAATACTCTTCTTTTTTTATTTCCTTAAAAACGCAGGACATCCATGACTGCCCCAAAAATGCTATATACTTACTTATACCGACATATTTTCGGTCAACTAATTGTCCTATACCTCAGGACATAGTTAGGTGGCATCTTTTCCACCGGATTCACACCGTATAGGTCTTTTGAGCCCCTTTTTCATTGGCACTTTAATTCCATGGCTTATACATACTAGGTCATTGACCCATATGGCTGAATTACTTAGTCCCAGAAAGGCTTCCTAACTCTCGACATTCTTGGGACTCTACCCGAACTGGGCTTAGTCGTCCATCTACTTTAGGCTTATTCTCACTTCTCAGGGTCCAGAATTCGGGATGCTATACAGACTTTCTAAAAGAGCAAATAGATAAACACTGTTGGATATGATTAGTTTTGATGATGTCTTATATAGATGCCATTATTAAGAGTAAAAAGCTTGTACAATACATTTATCTTCTACTTTGACTAATTCTTATATTTAATGTAGATGTGAAGTTTAATAATGAAGAATGATCAAAGAAAGGAGACTAAAGAAAGAAGTTCTTGCACACAATATAATAATGTCAAGGAAGCAAGAAGTTATCAAAGGATTTTAGGAATAGTCAAGAAGAAGAGGAAATATTGATGAAGGTAGAACTTGCCGAGAATGATGAGTCCAAGTTGAATGACGAAGAATGATCAACAAGAAGATCAATAAAGAAGTATTGAATTAGAAAAAGAAATTGAATCAAAGAAGATGTGAAGTCAAATGATAAAGAATGATCAAGAGAAGAGATGAAAGAAAGAGTTGAGTTATGGAGAATGATCAAGAGAAGAAGAAAGAAAGAAGAACTTGTTGAATGGAATGAAGATATCATTATTCAAGTTTCTAGATTGATACTAGAAGAATCCAAGATCATATGGAAGTTGGAATAGCTCAATTCAGAGTTAAAACAAGCAAATATGAGGTTCAGGATGAGCAAACTTGAATCACGAAGTTAAAACTCGAGTTTACTACCTTACTGCAGTGATTTGCTTCTTGGATAGGAGAAAACTCGAGTTAAGGACACAAAACTCGAGTTTGGGACTCAAAACTCGAGTTTGTCACTAACTAACTCGAGTTTGTAGTGTCTTCAGCATCTTTGGTGTCTCTGGACTAAGAAAACTCGAGTTTACAGCATTCTTCAGCACTTCAATTCTACTCTGTTTCACATTTCACCTAAGCAAGATCTGGTAATTCGACGATATCTCCTAAACCAGAAATCATATTGAGGTTAAACTAATTTTGTATGAAACTTGACTCCCAATGCATCATTTTGATATAAAATTCAAGCCTAAAGGAGTTCAGATCAAGGAGCTATAAATTGTTGAAGTTGACAGTGAAATCCACACCATACAGCAAACCAAGCTTCAATATTTTGAGTGTATCTCACAAACTACAAATCCGATTGAGCTGAAATTTATGGCATATGAAAGTAGACTCAAAGGGCCATCAAGATTTGAACGGACCAAAATGGAGTTCAGATCAAGGAGATATGGCCTTCGAAAGTTGACAGTCAGTTTAAGAAGTTATGAAAACGCTCAACAAAGTCCAAACTCCAAGTCAGAGAGCAACCAAGGGCAAAACAACTTGGAAACTCGAGTTTGTAAATCAAAGGCAGAGAGCAAACTTTGGTTTTGGGAGAAAACCAAACTCGAGTTTATTAGTTGGAAACTCGAGTTTCCATCAGATAGAGATCAGCGAACTTTAGAGTCTCTTCCAAACTCAAGTTTGTGAGACCAAAACTCGAGTTTTGCTTAGACAGAGAGCAATCAGGAGTAAAGCAACAACTTCAAAACTCGAGTTTACATCTCTGCTTCAAAAATCACCGTTTCGGAAATCCTGATTCTTTTGATAAACAACCAGATGATTACCCAAATGACTTATAATACTTCTTAACATTATTTATATCATTTGTGTACATGTTTCGATAATCAAAGGTTGTTAAACCGAAGATCAAGGGTAAAGTAAATCGATGTCATAGCCGGTTCAAAAAATGAAGTTCTAACGGCTAGTTCCATCTGAGTCTAATGGCTATATTTCTTTATCCAACAGTCATTGAATCTTCAAACGGTCATATATTGATCTCTACCTATAAAAGAAAACAAATTCAAGACAGAAGAAGCGAGACACAAGCCTACATCTTCAAAATGCTCATACTTTGATCTGCATATTATTTACTCTTTGTTTTCAAATGTTTATATAGTTTATCATAGAGAGTGAGATGATTTGTATTGTACTTCATTGTTTATTCATTCACTTCTGAGAGAGAAGATTTATTGTAAACATCCTACCATACTATCTGAGAAGTTACTCAAGATTGGGTGATCTTGAGTGGGAAACCCATTGTATTGATTACAGCTTGTAAGGGGAGTGAATCCTAATGAGAGGATTACTTCGAGTATAGAGTATGTAATCAAGTGGGTGTATTGATTACAGCTTGTAAGGGGGAGTGAATCCTAGTGAGAGGATTACTCCAAGTACAGATAGTGGATTGAAAATTTCAAGTGGAGCTTGGGGACTGGACGTAGGTCAAGGATTGGGCCGAACCAGTATAAATCACAGTTTGCATATTCTCTTCCCTTATCTCTTATATTTCCAGTATATGTTTATTTGAATATCTAACTGTTGATTTAGAAAATGTAAAAGATTTTCAAAGTATCAAGTTTTTAATCAGACACCCAGTTCACCCCCTCTTGGGTGATAATCAAGTCTTTCAAACACTAAAGATTATAAATATCTAAAGATATTGCTTAAGTGAATGAAACAATAATTGTTAATGCTTTGAATTGAATGGGCAGAGAGTTTCGGTAGCTGGAGAATTGAATGCTTCTAGCTTTTATAGTTGCTTGCAATAAAGATCGTTGAAGAGAATTCAATGAGCCGTTGAGTGTAATGAATATAGCCATTGAAGTCAAACGTTACTCAGGCTCTTCGTATCCTTCAGATGTTTGTCGTTATTCTCATTTGACATTCCTTATTCCATTTGTCCATTGAGACTCAGCTATAGGTGAAGAATGGAAATGGCCGGAAAGCTTTATGGTTGCTCAGAAGATCATTTTCCCTTTTTGTGCTTCGTCTCTGCTAAGCATTAAATGTTGTTTTGACACAAATTTGCTTTAATGAAATTTAGTATTAATACATGTTCTAATCATCTGAAACTCATTAACAAACTGATTAAACATAGTTAGGAATAGTAATGAGTGATAATAAGAACTACCCAAATCGTAATCAAAGATTTAAAGTTTACGAACACGGAGATTTCAAAAATGCTAAAAGTCTGACTCGGGTCATCCATCGCTGACTCGAGTTGCATGACTTGAGTCATACTTATTTGCCTCGAGTCACGATTCATTTCGCTTAGATTGAGAAAACAGAGAAGAGTCTTAGCAACAAATTGACTAAGTCATAAGGACTTAAATCGAGTCACTATTTTCAAATTTCATTGAGGACCTCTCTGTAAGACACTTGACTCGAGTCATACACACTTGCCTCGAGTCATGCCATTTTTAAATGAGAGAGAGCTATCGGGATTGGTTTTGAAAGGGACTTGGAAAAACACAATGACTCGAGTCATTAAGTGACTTAACTCGAGTCATATTCAATATTTGAAAAGCCAAGCTTGAAAATAGATTTCATTGACTCAAGTCATATTGATTTGCCTCGATTCAAATACCTTTCACAAATAATTTTGCAAATGCTATAACTCGAGTCATGAAAGAATAACTCGAGTCATTAAAACCAACAACTCATTTTTGGAGATTTTAAAAGGCTGTGACTTGAGTTACATATGCTCAACTCGAGTCATCATTTTCACAGAGGTTTTTGACAGTTATTGAACCAAGTTTCTTTTAAACATAAACACTTTTGCTTGAATCAATAATAGTCTTTTGGATTTACAATTGTCAGTTATCATCAAAACACATAGAGAACTAACATTCTCCCCCTTTTTGATGATGACAACACTTGTAAATCAGAGAGAAAAAAATTTAGAAAAAAATGAGAATGAAGATGAAAAGCCAAATAAGCAAGGTACTCATATTACTCATTCAAGAATATGATGCATATCAGTTAAGTGCCAAAATAAGTAGCGAAGTACCACAAGCCAAAATGCAACAAGAAATTGTTAAAATATTAAAGCTCAAAAAAATTACAAACTACATTGCTACAATTCGTCATGTCTTGGAGAATCTTCATTCTTCACTTTTCTCTTTCTCTCCCCCTTTGTCATCAGGAAAAATGGGAGAATCAGATGCCAGGGAAGCACACAAATCCTGAAGAATAGGCAAAGGAGAATAAATGGCGAGAGAGAGAGATGGTGGAGCAGAAGGAGAGGACACAGGTAGTGGTAAAGATGGTTTAGGAGAAAATGGAGGGGACATAGATGAGTCAGATGAGTGCTCATAAAAAAGATCAGCAGTGTCCCTAAAGACTGAGATCCTCATAGTAGAAGCTTGAGAGATAAGCACAGGAACAATAGGAGGAACAAAATCTATATTTGGAGAAGTGAAAGGTGGAATGGAAGAAGATAGAATAGGAGTTGAAGATGGAAAAATTAGTGAAGGGTGAGATGGAAAATGAATAGGGGAGTGTGTGACGCTCATCCTTAATACGCTTCTATACGCCTTTATTTATCAGAGTTATAGCACACAGGCATCAAAATGATTTGGACGACTTAATTGTGGAATAAAAACGTTCTCAAAATAACTTAGTTTGAAAACATGAGGATAAATTTTTTCGCGATTCAAATCTATCCCATAATGGGATATTAATGCAATAATCCAAAAATAGACAAATGATAAAAGAATTAGTACAATCCAACTTTCTATACTATCACAAAAATCACTTCTGCTGTAATCCTTAGAGCTGCGTCTTTCCTCTTGATCCCGGTCCACTACCTGTTTCTTTCATGCAGTCTGGAGTTCAAATAAACAAGTCACACTGAAACCGCAGTTATTGGCCAAGGACCGCAGCCTTTTGGAACACATAGCCCCATTTTAGGACATGCAGCACCAATCCATAGCTAAAATACATACATGCAAATTATCTAGCAACCATGATCAGTCATACATGAATACATACATACAAGCTAACAAGATAACAGTTACCCACCTCAAGCTTGAATACTTCTCTCGTCTGAGATGCTGGGATTAGTAGAGGTGTCAAGGTATGCCTATAAACGTTTACCATTGTCATTAGCCACTTCTGGCGTCGTAATATACCCTACTACGTGACTTAATAACAATACCATTTTTAATAAATAATAATATTATTTATTATTATTTATTTATCTATTTTATTATTTATTCCCTTTCCTAATAATAATAATATTTATTTATTATTATTATTTTCTTCTTTGCAATTATTTCTCTAGGTTGAGGGGGTTCTGAGTTAAAGGTGCTGGGACGGGGATGGGGTTGTTTGGATGGGGTTACTGAGATGGGATGCTGGGATGGGGTGTTGGAATCTGAGATAGGTGGTCCGGGATCTGAGATTCGGGTTAAGGGGTGAGTCGTTGAGGGTTGAGGGGTAATGTGTCTGGGATCCGAGATCCGGGGTTGGGGTGGAGGGGTTAGGTGTCTAAGATTCGAAATGAGTAGTCCGAGATCCAAGATCCAAGTTGAGGGGTGAGTAGTTGAGGGTGGAGGGGTAAGGTGTCTGAGATCCGAAATGGGTAGTCCGAGATCCGGGTTAAGGGGTGAGTGGTTGAGAGTAGAGGGGTAAAGTGTCTGAGATCTGAGATCCAGGATGAGTAGTCTGAGATTCAGGTTAACGGGTGAGTGGTTGAGGGTGGAACGGTAAGGTGTCCGGGATCTGGGTTGATACCAAGTTTTCCCTATACTCAAACACATTCAACACCATATATATATACTCTGACGTAGTCCAGAAAAACTCCAGATTTAATAGGTCAATTTCAAAAATTCGTATCTCTCTAGATACAACTTCGAATAAGGCGTGTGACCTATCAAATTAAACCTTGTTGTGTCCACTTTATTTCTGGAAAGTTTTATGACAAAATTTGATCATTTACTATTTCAAAACTTCACCCGAAAATCACTGTACATTTCTAGAAAATGACAGTTTTCAGTTTTGCTGTCAAACTTTGTAAAATCATAACTCCTAATCTACACATCCATTTTGACTGTTATTTTGCTTGTTTTAAACCTTATTGAGTCTACTATCTACTGTAAAAAGTTTGTGGAAAAACTCAAACGTTTGACTATGAAACAGAAGCACACAAGATTCTCTGTTTTAGACAAGAGAAACAGAGCATGATCACGTTTTTCTTCTAACTAAACCACTTGTAGTAGATTAAAGCCACGAAAGGAAGGATAATGCTTAAGGAACCACCTTAGTTGATTCCTCAAGCTTCAGGATTAGCTCCTTCATTTTTCTCCAGCCGTAGCTTTCTCTCTCTTTCTTACTCTCTCACATTTCTCTCTTGCTCTCAGTTTCACTTGAGCTGAGCAAAGTGAATGAATGAATATCAAGGAACAATGCTTAAATAAGGACATATGGAGAGTCTGCAGTTGTGAGTGTTTGAGCGTTTAAGCTATTGGAAGAGTATGGTGTTTCTGATCTTACGTGTTCAGAGAGTGAGCTAATCACGCTGGTGAAGTATGGTTAATGGATTTTTGCTGTTAGCTTTCTCTCTTAGCTAACTCTAATTAAGAGGGGTAATATATGTATTGGCCAATGGAACACTACCATATTACCAATTTGCCACCCTTACTAAATAGTATATGATAGACAAGAGGGAGAGTATATCCATTGCCATTATTTCTACACTTATTTACATATTGACCCTCCAATGGAAATTCCTATTTTGTTCTTCCCTCATTTACATTTTTAGTCTACTAATAGAAATTCTCATCTATTTGTCCTTAATTTTCGGGAAAGTATGCCTTAGATTCCAATTATTTAATTATTAAAATAATTAAGGCCAAAGTTTATGTAATTAATTTCATCATAATATTTCTACGTCCTTGAAATATTACTTTATAATTTTCCCCTTTTTGTCCCTCAGCTGAAGTTATAGCCCTATTCGGGAATGTCACTCCTCGTGAATCGGGCTTAGACATCTGCCTAATTTAGTCTTACTTTCCAGTTTCAGTTCCCAAAATTCAACATGTTATAGAGTAAGCAAGGGAAGGAATCACCCCTGAAGGACCAACGGCATCTTCAACCTTCATCATCTTGAAGAGCTTGGAGTCCAAAGCTAAGTATATAGCATGCATACTTTCAAATTGACTCCAAGATCTTCAAAGTGACCTTCAATGTTCTCCATCCTCTCATCCAAAGTGTCAATCTTCTCACTTTGAGCATCCTGAACATCAATAAGCTTGTTGTGGCTTGAAGTCACTCTATCAACCAATCTACCAACTTCTGACCCAAGTTTATTAGTCAATTCATAGTACTGAGCAGTGAGAGTGGTCTGAAGGGTCCCAAAAGTCTCTACCATGGCTTTTTCCACAATAGCCTTGATAGAAGCATTCAAACTTAAAGATTGAGGCTGAGACTAAGAGTGAGGAGCTGGAGAGGGTTGAGCTTCAGTAGGTCTTGACATAGAGGCTCTGGACTTAGAAGGGGCTCTGGACTACCTTGAACCTTCTCTAAAGGAGATTTTCATGAAATTTAAATGAACTTGACCAAACATTAGAGGTTTGACAGGTTTTTCAAAAAGGTCAAGACACCAAATTTTGTTTGTAAAGAGCAAGAGTGAAACCAGATTTGGATAAGGGATTGTGGCAAAAGGTGAGGAATTAAATCTGAATCTCTTCATCTCTTGATAAACCCAGTGTCCTATATTGAAAGACACTTTGTCTATCAGAGAAGCAAACAAGCTTTCCAAAACTGTGCCCTCCCTCTATCCTACACACACAACACATATCACACAAACATGCACGGTGTCACTTGACACACATGCAACATGGACGAGTCCACATAAGGTGTTTAGACCTTATGTGCTTATTACATGCTTATACCTCAAATTGAGGTATAAGCATATAATTTTTTTATTTTTTATATATTGTATTTATTTATATTTAAATTATGTGCTACTTTCTGATTTTTTTTTTTGCATCTAGTATCTCAAATTAATTAATTTCCATGATACTTGTTACACCCCTACCGGCCTCGCCCATTCGGGTGGCGGGTTAGAGGGATCCTCATCACTTATTATCTTTCCTTTGTTAATTTATCGGTTAATACATATATCAGAGTATGCGCGGCAGAGCATTGGATCGGTTTGGACAACTCCCAATATACTGGTAAAGATACAAACAGTTACATAAAATTATCCCCATAGGGTTAAGAGTACAATCGTCCAAAACAAATACAAGACAGAGAGTACAACTCGCCATCCCAATTATAGAGATACGAGAAGCAACTGGGCATCCTCTGCTACTTCGTCTTTCCGCACCAAGCCCTACCTTCTTCAAGCCATCCAGCCGCTACTACCTTACACCTGTATCCTTTTGATCCAGACTGGAGTTCAAAGTTGAAACCCAGAGTAACTGTTAAACTCGGATACAATATGTATGCAATGCATGTAATGCAAATCATAACAGGGAAAATAAATCTGCCTCGAGGCACGATATCGGCATGTACAACCTCCGCAGGACCGCCCGGTCAAGACAAGCCCCCGGATCGGCGCACGCTATCGGGGTCTCGGTAGCTAGGCGGCCGACCCTAACTACCAACCCCAAGAGACCTCAGTGGACACCTATAAACACACAGTCATATAGGCTCCACCTAGCCCCACATAACCTTGGGCCTCAGTAGTCACCTAAGGACACGCAGTCCAATAGGCACCACCTACCCTACATGCCAAGGGCTTCCACGGCCCAACATACTGCGGACCCTAGTGGTAACCTAAGAACACACAAGAACATATGCACCACGGTCCAATCCCTTACCTCATGATAAAACACACATGCGAAAGTAACATAGAGTATACAAGTTTACAGTTACTACCTGGCACGCCTCGCAAAATAATAACTCTTCTTGATATTGAAAATAGGGTCCACACGTGAAAACACCCTCGGGATTTCGGTTGCAGGTGCTTTCTTATTCCTTGGAGCAAGACCTTCAGCTGGACCTCCTCTCCTCACCTTGAGCACAAAATAGGGCAGCCAAAATGGAGGGAGGAGTGTCCTATTTATAGGCCCCAAGTTCCAAACTTTGCCCCTAGATATTTTTAGTTGTATATTTTAGGGTTAGGGGTAAATTGGTCATTTGGTCTTGTTCATCTTCCAAAGCATGGGCCCACACAATCAGATCTTCTAGAAATCTCTAGGGCTCTCTTTTGGGCAGAAAATGACAGCTCAAGGTCAAAAATTGGTGTTCCAATTTTGCCCCTAGTGGCCTTAGGTGTAGAGTTAGGGTGCAGGGGCAAAATGGTCATTTTGCCGTTCATCTTTTCCAAGGCTGGGACCCACGAAATCTGAACCAAGATGTGCCATAATTACTCTTTTCATGTCATTATTACATGTCATTTTTTTTGTCATATCATATTTGAATTGTGTGGCCCAGATTTAATCGGATTATTTTATTCATTCTCTCTCTTCATTATTACTCTGATGTGACAATCTCTCTCTTCATAATTACATAGCAAGATATTTTCTCACTCCTCTGGGCCCACTGGAATTCTCCCCATATCAGTATCCGGGCCTGGGGGCCCGACGGAAAGTCCTACCCGGCCCGCTCGGCTCCCGATTGTCGGTCCATCTTACCTCGTAATGCGTGCCCTGCAACTGGACTTGTGTAGGCCTGGATCATCAGTCACTTTTCCTAGACCACAAGTGGACGGGGCATACTACCTTGGGGATCAAGAAACCTTTATTGTAGCACCCCAAATCCACCTCGTAACGCGTGCTACCCGATAATCCAACTTCTGGCCCCGAAATGCCACGTGTCCGACGTAGCACTACTACTACTAACTTTTCCTTCCCTTCTGGGTCCAGATACACCTTTTCTCTCTCTCCCCTTCTTATTTCCTTGAAAAACGCAGGGCTCCCATGACTGCCCTGAAAATGCCATGTACTTACCTATACTGGTATATTTTCGCTCAACTAAGTGTCCTATACCTCAGGACATAGTTGGGCGGCATCTTTTCCGACCAGACTTTCACCGTATACATCTTCTGTATCCATTTTACCCTAGCACCTTAATTCCATGGCTTCAGCATACTTGGTCTACTGACCCGTATGGCCAAGTTACTTAGTCCCAGAGAGGCTTCCTATGCCTCGACCATCTTGGGACTCTCCCCAAACTGAGCCTAGTCGTCCGCCTATTTCAAGTTTATTATCAATGCTTAGGGTCCAAAATTCGGGGTGTTACAATACTGGTGTTATAGACCAATATTTATGAATGCAGGACTAGAAACTAATTAATTTGAGATACTGGGTGCAAAAATCATTGCAGAAAGCAGCACATAATTTAAATATAAATAAATACAATATAAAAAAAAATTACATGCTTATACCTCAATTTGAGGTATAAGCATGTAATAAGCACATAAGGTCTAAGCACCTTATGTGGACTCAACATGGACACAACACCACATACTCACACAAAACAAATCAAATTCACTCTCCGTTTCCCTAAAAAATTGTCCCACACACACTGCACATGCACAAGAGACATGTCACACACAAACAACACACACACACACACACATGCACGATGACACTTGTCACCCATGCACCTTCCCACATGTCACACACACACCTCATCAGCCCAAATCTGCTCACTACCTCCTTAACCTCCACAGATCCTCCTCCTCTCTTATTTCTCCACAAAGGTCTCTCCTTCTCAAACCGATCCAGCCTCCCTCCTCCTCCTTTCAACCTCCCAACGTGAACCTCCCTCTTCTCCTCTCCTCCAACCGCGATCCTCCCTCTCTTCCCTATCCAACCATTTCCCTCCTTTCCACGATCAAATCATCCTTTCCCTCAAAGTGGAAGATCAAAGGCTAGTGACAAGATTTCAACCTTCCTATTGACATTTTAGAGTTTTTATTGTAAAACCCAGATTTTTGGTCTAAGGAAAACTCTAGAAACTAAAGGGCTTTTTGTGATTTTGAGGTTACCAAAGTGTTCACCATAAAAAATTGGAGTGGGAATAATTTTTAAAAGGCACTTTGGTATATAAAATCACAAGCTTTGCAAAAAATGTGAAAATTGCCAGTGTTGAAATTTTGGAGGCAGTTAGCTTTCATGCAAGTTTTAAATGAGTTAATGACAACCAAAAATTATGAAACTTTCCATATTTAAAGGTAACACAAAGAGCTTTAATTTGATATGTAGTTTGTAATTTTTGAAGTTACATATAAGGAGATATGAATTTTACAAACTGACCTAATATTTATGAAAGTGAAATCTGGGTAGTTGCGTTGTGTAAAGCTTTTGAAATTGTAAATAATGTAAATAAAATATGAAACTTTCCATATTGATAGAAGACGTGAAATTTTTTAATTTGATATAAAATGGGTAAGTTTTTGAGCTCTGCACGTTGAGTTAATGATTTTTGAAGTCAAGAAAGGTTTCTAGAGTACCATACTGAACAGTCAGAAGAAATTTAACAATTGGGATTGATATGACATGTTTTGACATTTGGAATTATATTTTTGTGCAAGTGGACTTGTCTAGGAACACGTGAGAGTTGGAAGCACACTATTTTGAGTTTTTTTCGCATGTAATTATGAATTTTCAAAGTTTAATGAAAATTCTGGGAATTTTAAGTTAAGTGCAAAAGTAAGGAAATTAAGGGGTAAAAGTTTTAATACAACTTTGGTAGACATTCATTTTCCCTGGTTCTAAAGATATGGTTATATCCTTAAGGCCATAAGGAGAAGGAAGGAACTTCAAGCAACTCCGAAGGTTGGTGAAAGAGAAACCGAGTAAGGACAGAAGTCCTAAAAGGTCAACTTGCGCATATTGATATTATTGCTTGTGTGTATATTTATGATTACTATACTTACTTGTTATATTTAACATACTTGAATGATTGAAGCTTTGTTTATGATTATACTATGGCCATGAGTATGATGCATGAAGCATTGAGCATGCAGAAATGTCATTATGTTAACATGAGCTTGTGCAAAACAAGTATATCATACATTAGCATTTATATTGCATGCACTGTTTGGTATTATCTACTACTGGGATTTCTCATAATCTCACCCTCCACAACCGACCAATAGGTAGGTGAGCACAGGCCAAAAGTGTTGCACAAGGCTCCCGAAGGAAGTGTAGCTTGGAGACGGCCCAGCAAAAGGATAGTTGAAGAACCGAAGGATGACAGTGTTTAATGTTGTTTTTAATTTGCACTATCTGTAATGTATGTAAACGAACATAAAAGGGTATAAACCCTAGGAATACCCCTGTTATGTAATCAAAATTTAAGTTTGTATCAGTATATTGAACTATTTTTTTGCCCCACAGCTATGTATCAGCTGTGTATGATTACGGTCAACAATTCTGGCACCCCGGTGGGGTGTCATGATGAGCACAATTTATGCCATGTTTTCCCTATATTTTATGACTGAATTGTATCGTAAATACAAGCTTTACAGCAATCAATCTAAGCGAAAAGACATTAATTCATGATGTAGGGAACTGAAGGATAAAAACCATTTACATCCTAAACATGTGATAAGAAAAGAACAAGTTACAAGGTTTTATGAGAAGAACGTATAGCAAAGCTGATATTATGCTATAGCATCCTGACAGCATATCAAAGTGCAATACAAGGCATCTCTGAGGCTATAGCAAAGTAAAGGACGCAATGCTATGCGGCATATTTTCTGATCTTTTGTCAAGATGATTTCAGGAACTATAGTGAAGGTCGAGAATGATAGGTAGATTGCTGACGTAATGGAATAGGAGATGGGGAGGATCGAAACTAAAAGATTTAAAGAATCCCGCAGGATCAGCAGAATCAATCTACTAAAATTGGAAAGAGAGATACGACTAGATCTCGACAGATTAGGAAAGACCCAACTCTTGGAACTTACGCTGCAAGAAAGCCTGATTATAAAAGGAAAAGCAAGCCAATCATAGAGGAGGTCGAGTGGCGGAAAGTCTAACCCTATTCGTACGGCCAGGCTCGAGAAGAGAGAAAGAATTCACAAGGCACGAGAAACTCCAGGAGAACCCAGCATCCTTCCTTGCAGTAAGACGGAGAGAAGAAGACGTGGAGTGGTGACGTGACAGGGCTTCTTCCACGCCGTCGGAACTTCGTCAAGCTTTCTATTTTTCTTTCATTTTAATCTTTTGATCATGGGTCATTCTGTTGTTATCTGTTTTGTGTTTCCCTCATCAGTCATGAACTAAATTTCCTATGGCTGAGCGAGGATGATTTCTTAAGTTTGGAATGAACCCAGTTGCTAGTTCTTAATTCAATAAATTCAGTTTTCTTATCAGTGATTTAATTACCTTGTTGATTAGTGGAAGCTAAGGGCGAGATTTGTTGCCTCGACTTACTGGCAAGGAGTTGAGGTTATACCTTTGAGAAACAATGATTGCTAGGCAGGCTGGTGCAAGGCTTGACCTATTATTGTAGGCCTCAGGAATGGGTCTACCACTCATAACCATAACACCTTGCTTTATAATGTAGATCTAACTAGAAAATTGCCATAGGCATATGGAAGGAGTAAAGTTAGTATTATATGTATCGAACGCAAAAGCTTCGATAGATTATAGTGGTGAGTTAACTGAATAGCGTTGTAACTGGTAGCTATGTTGTAGCATTGTGGAAGCTGTGCAATATAGATGCTATAGCAATGTGCAACGCAACTGGGGGATTGATATGCTTAAGAATGATTCTGAACTCAACTTATTTTCTTACTGATATCTTCTTACGACTACGACTCTCTGTTTATTTTCTTGTTTTTTAGTATAGCCATAAAACTCCCAATCAAATCAAACTTATTCTCTTTTTAAACACAACTGTTCTGCAATTCGGTGTCCTCATTTGGTATTCAATCTCTGTGGGATGATACTCTACCTACTTTTTATTACTTGTTCGACTGGTTCATTTGCCATCAAGGAAATCGACCAACATGTCACATAGCTGAGTTTGAACTCAGATATACACATTTGATAAATCAGCTGGCAGCCTTGGGAAGAACATACAATCAAAACTCCCAAGTGAGAAAAATATTAAACATTCTCATGAAGGAATGGGAGGCTATGTTTACACCCATTGAAAAGGCAAGAGGAGAATCGATGAGGTCTGTAGCTACATTATTTGGAAGTCTTTCCAAATATGAGGGAAAGATGAAATTCAATAGAGGGTTAGATGAAATCGATGACAAAAAGAAGAAAGGCATAGCACTTAACGTTGTCTAGGAAAAAGAACTCAAAGATGGATGAACCTGAAAAAGATGATGAGCTTGGAATGATTGACTGGAGATTCAAGAAATTTCACAAGATCAAGGATTTTGGAAGTTTCAAAAAGCTAGCCCAATAGCAGGAAGAAATCAAAAGATTAAACATATGTTAGGAATGTGAGAAACCAGACATATCAAGTCTGAAGGTCCACTTCTGAAGAATGGAGAGAAAAAGAAGGGCAATCATTTTTAGAAGAAAGTTTATGTCTCTGCCATCTAGGGAGACAACTCATCAGACAAGGAGAATAACGAAGGAGAATTGGCCAACATCTGTCCTGTGGCTCTTGAGGAGTTAGAAAATGAAGAGGTAAATGAATTTTTACCTCTTATGATGAATTATTATCTAAATATAAGGCCTTACATTTAGAATTTAGAAAGATAGTTAAAGAACTAGTAAGTTCAAAGAAAATTATTAAGGTTCTTGAACAACAACTCAAAGAAAGTCCTCCGAGTTCTTGTGAAACCTATCCAATTTTAGAAAGGAGAAACTTTGATCTCAATAAGACTCTTGAGAAATTCACCAGAGGTCGTGAAATGCTTAAGGTTATCTTAAAAGCTTAGAGATTCATTAACGATAGATTTGGAATAGGCTACAATCTAAACCTTTGTATCTAAATTACTTTCAATGTTTTGTTCACTCATCTAACCCCTTTGCTCATTATAATTATGGCAATAGAAAGGAGTACAACACATCCTCTGGTTTTCATATAAGGAAAAGCCATTAGGTACCTACAATTGGGTACCAAAAGGATCATATGTTTCCTAAATGATCCGTACTAACCATAAAGAACCCAAGAAAAGATGGAGACCTAAAACTTGATTGTCATTGGTTGTAGGTATGTCTAAGAGCATCAAAGACAAACAAATGTTATATTGACAGTGGATGCTCTAGACACATGACTAGAGATCAGACCAAGTTTCCCATAATGAGACCAAATAATGCTGGCAAAGTGAGCTTCAAAGAAAACCAATCTCGCAAAATAGCTGGGATAGGCAAAATCGGCAGGAAGGATGGAGTACAAATAAAAGAATTCTAGTATGTATGTAAAAGGACTCTGTCACAACCTCCTTAGTGTTAGCCAGAGTGCTGATAAAGACAACTGGGTCGTCTTTGATTCAAAAGAATGTCTCATTGTGAATAAGAAAGATATCCATTTGAACAAAGACCAGCTCAGTTAAAATAAGAGCCTCAAGAGATAATAACTGCTATTGTATTAATATGTGCAAGCATGATACTAATTATGAAATCTATTTTCTTAACAACGTTGATGAAAGTTGGTTATGACATAAGAGACTAGCTCATGTCAATATGCATCAACTAGGAAAATTGCTCAAAAATGATTTAGTAATCGTTTAACCCAAACTTCATTTAAAAAAAAAAATACAATGCTTGTCAAAAGGGTAAACAAACAAAAACATCTTTTAAATCAAAGAAAGAGGTCACAACAAACAGACCACTCCAACTTCTTCATGTGGATCTAGTTGGACCAGTAAGAGTTAAAAGTCTTGGTGGCAATCTTTACACACAAGTGATTGTCGATGATTACTCTAGATTTACTTGGACCATTTCTCTTTCTGCCAAAGATAAAACTTTTGATGAATTTGTTGTTTTTGCCAAGAAAGTGCAAAATGAAAAAGGTATGTGCATTTGAAGTATAAGAATAGACCATGAAGGAGAATTCAAAAATCAAACCTTCGAAGAATACTGCAATTCAAATGGTATTGCCTAAAATTTCTCTTCTCCGAGAACTCCTTAACAAAATGGAGTTGTAGAAAGAAAGAACAAAGTTCTCATAGAGATGGCCAGAGTCATGTTTAATGAAAAGAATGCCTCGCAAGTATTCTGGGCATATGCAATGAGCATAGCTAGCACATATCCAATAGAGCCTATATCAAAATGAAGCTTGGTAAGACACCTTACGAGCTATACAAATGAAGCTTGCCAAACCTTGCTCATCATTCACAACAATGGTAAGGACAACTCACAAAAGTTCAATCCTAAATCTGATGAAGGTATATTTTTTAGTTATTCTAACTAAAGTAAAGCTTACAAAATTCCTAACAAACAAACTTGTATTGTTGAAGAGTCAATTCATGTTGTGTTTTCCGAAGGTGAATCTCTAGTCAAACCTCTGGAAGATGAACCCGAGGTGATTCATCAAGAGAAAGATTGAAATGTTTCTAAAACATCTTCTTCTTTAGAAAATGAGCTTGAAAATGATTTTAAATCAACTAATCAAGGCCAACCTAGAGATTGGAGGTATAACAAGAGTCATCGCTTAGATCAAGTTATAGGTGATGTCAATGAAGGGATAAATACCGAGAATAAGACCTTTAATGAAGTAAGCTTCTCTACTTTTATTTATGAGCTAGAATTGTCTAATGTTGAAGAAGCCTTTACAAACAATGATTGGGTGATAGCAATTGAAAAAGAGTTGAATCAATTTGAGAGAAATCAAGTTTAGGACTTGGTATCCAGGCCTAAAGACCATTCAGTCATTGGCACTAAATGGGTCTTTAAGAACGAATGAGATGAATCTGCAATGATTGTCAAAAACAAGGCAAGATTGGTGACCTAAGGCTATAATCAGGAATAAGGAATTGATTACGAGTAAACATATACTCTATTTGCCAGATTGGAAGCCATACAAATACTCCTAGCCTTTGCATGAATCAAAGGATTCAAACTTTATCAAATGGATGTTAAAAGTGCCTTTCTAAATCGCTACATTATGTAAGAAGTTTAGATGGAACAACCCCCTGGCTTTGAAGATGTGTCAAATGCTGATCATGTTTTTAGATTGAAGAAAGCTCTCTATGGTCTTAAACAAGCTCCTTGAGTATTTGAACTAAACTTGAATCAACAAGATTATTCACTTTAAGTGATCTGAGATGATCACTCGAGAGGCATGCAATGCACTCGAGCGATAATCCTAACTTCTAGTGATTTTGGAAGTCACTGGCTGAAAATTGAGAAGTGATGAAAGATCACTGGGGTGGCTAAGTTAGCACTTGAGTGATTCTCCTCCACTTGTAGTGATTTTTGTAACTTATGGTAGATTACTCAGTGACGGTTTTCATCACTTAAGTGATATGCTCAGAGTAGTTGAGTGAATAAGTGACCATTCGAGTGCTAGTGATCACTCGTACTGATTTTGTAAGTCACTCACAATTTTTTTTTAAAAGTAGTGAGCTTATAATCACTCGAGTGATGGTAAGCAACTAGTGAAGTTTTCATGAGTCAATCTCAGATGTACCAAGAGTGTGTTGGATATGAATAGTTTTGATGATGTCACATATAGATGCCGTTGTTAAGAGCAAAAATTTTATATAATATATTTATCTCATACATTGACTAACTGCTATATTTAATGGAGATTAATACAAGCATAATTATAGAGAATAATCAAGAAGGAGATAAGAGATTAAAGAAAGAAGAACTTATAGAGAATGTCAAGGAAGCAATAAGTTATAAAAAAGATTTTGGGGAATGATCAAGAAGAAGATAACTAAGGAAGTTATTGAATTGGATTTATTAAGAGGAAGAAGAAGAAAGAAATTGGCTGGGGCTCAAATTTTAGAAATTATAGTTTGGTGCCATGAATTTCAAAAATGACAGTTTGGTATATGAATTTCTGATATGTCAGTTTAGTTCGTGCTAGAGTGATGCTACAGTACTTACTCAAGCACAGATTTCAACCTACTCGAGCATGTGCTCGAGAAAGCCCAATATTGCTCGAGCATCCAATGTGTTCCAGCGACTCTGTTTGACTTTGTTTCACATTTAACTTGAGCGAGGTTTGGTTATTGATGATACCTCCCAAACCAGAGATCCGATTGAGGTGAAAGAGATTTTGTGTGAAACTAGACTTCTAATTTGTTATTTTGATACCAAATTCAAGCCCAAAAGAGTTTATGTGAAGGAGTTATGAATTTCAAAAGTTGCCATATCAATTCACGTCACATAGCAGACCCATCTTTAGTATTTTGGGTGTATCACTCATAAATTACACATCCAAATGAGCTAAAACTGGTGGCATATAAAACTAGACTCAAATACCTTTTCACAAACATTAGGAAAATAGAAAACAAAGCTCACCGAAAGAGATATGATTTTTTGAAGTTAACCATCAGTTCATGATGTTGCAAAATACTGGTCTTGAATAGCTTCGATTAATCTGATTGAAATGTTATATATAATGAGTTTGGAGCCTATTCTTTTTGCATTGGAAAGAAGACTTCAAGAGATTTCTAGGCATGTATGGTTTTTCAAATTTATAGTTATATTGAAGACGATATGATCACTAGGAGCTGACCCTTTATGCTACCAACTAGAACTCAAAATCCATCTAGCACTCAAGTTAAACTACAAAGCACTCGAGTGAACCTGAATTACATTCGAGTGGAAATTCATCTTCTTTTGAATATGAAACTCACAATGAACATTTGTCTAAGCTTGATTATCACTTATTCATCTTCTCAATGCTACTAATCATGTTTATGTATAAATTTTAGATGATCAAGTCATGGATTAACTCTAAAAGCAACAATAGCAAGTTCCCTGTCAGAGCATTAAATGCGAAGCAGAAAATAAAGCAGACCAAAGGGATTGCATCTAAAGCCTTTGTTGAAGCAAAGACGAAAGCAACCGAACTTTGAAATCCTTCAACGACTCTAATCAATCATTAATGGAGATTGCCTATAAATAGCCAATGACCAATCTTCTGTTCATTTATTTCTTAGTTCATTCTCTGTAATATCTTTTTATATTCATTTTGCTCTTTAGTGATTATCTATTTACTCTACGAGATTACCAAACGTCTACAACTCCGTAAAATCTCAAAGTAGTGGGATCTTAAGTATGGTTGTAGAATAACGTGTAAAGTGGGGTGAGTTCTATTGAGGATCATTCTTTGTACTATTGTGTCAAGAACCCATGAAATCTTGGGATAATAGTGAAAATCTCATAAAGGCTTTGAGGACTAGACGTGGGTTCAAAAGTTGATGCCGAACTAATATAATCTCTTGTGTACATGTCGGTGATATTCATCTAACTCTTATCCTTTAATTTAATTCTCGACTTTCGACTTAAATTTTTAAATATCACACAATTCACTCCTTTCTTGGGTGGAATGTGTGTGTGCGCGCACAGAGAGAGAGAGAGAGAGAGAGACACACACACACACATAGAGAGAGAGAGAGATGGTAGACTCTTTGATGCCAACAAGAAATGAGTTATGAAAACAATACAAGACTTTTAGCCCTAGAAGAACTTCTTCGGTACCAAAAATCTATATGTAAGTGGCTAAAATGTGGTGATAAAAACAGCAAGTGCTTCTACACTGCAGCACTGATTAAAAGGAGAAGGAATAGAATAGAAGGCTTAAAGGATGAACAAGGTGAATGCTTTTTTGAGCAAAAGGAACTCCAAAGCATTGCTTTGCAATATTACAAGGCGCTGTTTAGTAGTGAGGTATCCTCCTCTTCATACTACTGCAAGGTTTCCCCTGGGCCTGATGGTATACATGCTTTTTTCTAGCACGAGTATTGGGATTTAGTATGATAGAGAGCTTTTATATCCTTGATCAACCTTCACCTGATGAATAAGTTATGGAATGGATTCAGTTTTTTTTTTTTTTTTTTTTTTTTTTTTGGGGGGGGGGGGGGGGGGGGGGGGGGATGGGACCAATCAAGTGAGCTCTCACATGCCGACGCCTAGGATTTTCGAAACAAAACTTATGCAATTTAAACACTTTTCAAACAAAAAGGAAAATGACTCAATTAATACAAATAATGTAAATAAATAATTAAATTTTTTTTTTTTTCAAAAAAAAAAAAGAACAAAAGAAAGGCTTGACGAAAACTTGGAACAAGTTATGCAAGAGCCATATTTGAAGGGAGTAAAACTCATCGTCTTGTAAAACTTCCATCTCACCTGAGAATAATGACCCGACTAACAATACCACTCAGGTCAAAAGAAAGAAGACTAATAATACCATTTGAGGGGAAATTACAGAGCTCATCTTATATACATAATCAGTAGTAAAACGTAATAATGGAACTGCGATGTCACCCAACATTTAACAAATTTCAGAACTGCAGCTGTTCTTCAGTGTTTAGCGTTCGCATAAACATTCAGAAGTGACTCAGTAATTTGACCAAAATCCGCAGTACAACGATGTACATTAGCATTTTCCCCAGCCCACCTCTTAACACGCGGACCCAGTCAAGTGTTTATGGTAAACAGTACTTCATTTGGATTGAGAAAATTTTATTTAAATAAAATACAAATAGATAATTTCAAAAAATAATAATAATAATAATTAATTGTATTACTACAATGGACTGCTTCATGGATCCACACACTTGACTGAATTCAGATCTCATCCGAAGTTCCAAGGGTAATAGATTGTGTCTTTATCTAGTCTTGTCGGCGTGGTCACTCTGATTGGGCAGCGTTCTCGGAGATTCTGTGTATCTAGACATTGATGTGTGGGTTTTAATTTCACAAAATGTAAGACAAAATTAAATGAACAAACCAATTAAAACAGAATATCCATTCCAAAACTCACCTCTGTAGTTGAAAACTGAATTCATTCGGAAAAAAATTTACTGTAGTGGAAACTCCTTCTGGAGAAGGTCTAGGTTTCGTAAATCACAAGCTTCTAGCATGTCATTCCTGGAAGCACAACTGGAAAAGTAGAAAAGGAATGAAAATTGCGAAAGGTACGTAAGTACTCCTCTTGTCCAAAATGTAGGACCTGATTTGAGGGAGAATTTATGTCCAAAATGTAAGATATTTTTCCATTTTATCTTATATACTAATTATTTTTCTCCAAACTAATTTGCCTAAACTTCTCAGTTGATATATATTTAGTTCCACAGAAGTATTTTAGAGAGATCATGCCATATCTTATAATTAAGTACATTTAGCTTCCTTAATTTTCCTAAATTAGATAAATAGATCTTACATTAAGGAACAAAGCTTTTCAAGGATAAAAGATCCCATGCCTATCCACTCCACCACATGCATAAATTTACTTTTGAGTTAAAATGAATAAGGAAATCATACCTCAGAGAGATTCTTAGATATTGCCATGCATTATCTGCTTTTGGATTCATGGCGAGTGCTCGAACATAATAACGAATGGACTCGTCATACATGCCCTAAAGGGGCAGAAAATCGCATTCAGCCAAATTCATAAGGTGAAGTCACACCCAAAAGGGAAAGATAAATCGTAAGCAAAGTTTCATGCGATTAAATACATAGAATAGAGTCCAGGCAAAAATATTCAGCAATTTGTTCTACTCATTGCATAGCCTCATCCAATTGCAAAGTTCACATGATGAAAGAGTTTGATCATGCTTATTTTACATGAGAAGCTTTATCTATGTACCACATCAAACATCAGCATACGGTGAACTCAAAACTCTAATCATAGATAACTAAGAGCAGTTCCTCGTATTTCTTTTATCAGGTTCCCTAATCACAAGTTTATGATTCTAAAATATTACCTTTACAAGTGTATAGTTTTGGAAAACCAATCAATATTCAAAATCCATATACTTGATTATTGAAGAAGGATACACTTACGTTTTAATTGAAGAACTTGGTAGTAAAGATATAAGAGACTGCATAAAAGATTTGTTCATAATAATAATGATGCTAAAATAAAACCGTAATATATTCCCAAGCTAATGCGTTACTATTAGGCTAATTCATATTGAAGTTTGAGTCTTCAGGACTATAGGAAAAAAAGACCAATTACCCAAAATAAAGACCAGAAAGACTGACTTTTGGATCATGCTGACTTCTTTGATATGACTTTTGGTTTCATAAAACTTATGGCTTCTCCAATCAGAGCAAGGCTTTGTCACTGAATTCAATTAATTAGAAAAATGGACGAGAGAAGAGGATAGCGGGGAATCATCTCTCTCTGCATAGAATGTTCAAATGTAATGCCACAATTCTCACAGACTCCACTTCCTCTTTATGGTGAACATTGAAATCTAGCCCTAAAACAGATCAGAGTGAATATTTTTTACTACTATAGCTGCCAGGGATTTTCTTATGTATGTTCAGCATACATAATGATGCATCAATAACAAATAAAACCTAAAAAGGAAAGACAATCTTGAATTTCATTCCAACATAAAATTTGATAATGATAGCAAGTGACAACCCAACTAGCGTACACACCTGGTTTGCATAACTGATACCCATATTTGCCCATGCCCGAACATAATTAGGCTTCAAATCCAAAGCCTGGAAATCAAGATAATTCATTATCGAAATCAATTTGAGGATTTAGCATATAATGAGAAATGAGTGCAATTTCAATTAATTCAACCGTTCCTCCCATTTTTTCTGGCGAAAAAGGAAAACTCAATTCCATCAAAAACAGGGAAGAAAAGCAGGATCACCAGAGAAAAGGAAAGCTACAAAACAGGAATCAGACCAACCAACTCTTTCTGATACCAAATGTAAAACAATATACGGGGGCAAATAAGTGTTTGACAATGCTAAAGAGAAGAGGAATAACAATCTTTTAACAGATGGCCCAACAGAATCAAAATCCTGACATAGAATTGGGCTCTCATGAAAAATGAAAAAATACATCCAATCTACCATATTTCAGAAAACACTGTCCTTAGTGTCCACACCATTTTTTTTCATTTCCTTGGTGATTATATCATTTTTCTTGAATTTTTTTTTAGTGATCCTCTTTCTCCTTTTTCCCCTATCACATGAGAATGCCCCTCACTACGTAATTCTACTCTTACATTTACCTAATAAAACCTTCTATATACAAAGGTAACCTTCACAATGGCCTCCGAATCAAAAGACAGCAGAAGCCAACAAGCATTTGCCACATAAAGGAACCAATTTCAGCATTCAACCCTTGATGGAAGGTCTAACAATAACAAGCTCTCCTAACAAGGCTGCCTATAAGAATGGTAGTAACCCCGAAATGACAGCATGAGGGTGTTGATCTCTTATGATAGCTAGGGTGTAGAGAAATTAAGAAATTAAGAAATCAGAGGGTAAGGACAGAAATCAGAGGGGTTGAGAACAGAAACAAGAGAGGGAGAGAGCAGAATCCAATCTGGAATTCCTTTATTCATTCATCATAACAATTCATTGAACATCTCTACTGTAGTCTAAGCCTTCTTATTTATAGGCCACTGACTATAGGCTCCATAAGCCAATTTCCCAATGGTAACTAACAAGTCATAACAGAAATAACAACCATAACAACTACTAACTAACTACCTCTCTAACTTCCTAACTCTCTAACTAACTCTAATATTTCTATGCTTTACATATCAATACTCCCTCCCCAAAACATCCTTGCCCTCAAGGATGAAAGACAACAAAAACACAAAACTAAATCTCAAAATTACAGAACTGATGCAACAAAACAGAATCTGGAAAACTTCTTATCACGGAAAAATTCTGCAACTTGAAACCTTGAATCCAGAAGATATTGCTCCCACCTACTCCTGCACCCCTTTTTGTCTTTGCTTTTCCAATCAGAGAATAGATCCTCCCAAAGAGCACTGTAATTAACTTGCCCCGGAACCAAATTTGCAGCAAACTTAGTGTAGGAAAAATTGAGCAAGTGAGAGCCATTTTTGTAGCAGCCCGTCACTTAACCATTCAGCCTCTTTAAAACGCAAATGTACAGTAAATGGGCTCATGTATTTACTGTCACCCTTACAGCCCAAATGCCCATCTGAAATGTGATAACCCAATACATCACCCTGAAGCTCAGAGAAGATGGGAGACAACTGTGAAACAACGTTTGACTTTTCAATGTGTACTTCATTCACCCACGTGACCCCAAAATCAGTTTCTGAAAATATCTTCGCCTTCCATGCAACTCTCTCATCCTCCTTCATTGAGCCACGTTCACGCCTCTCGGCTAATGAGAAATCCAGAATTGGAACAATAGCATCGAAGAGGGGCAGCGATGAACACAGAGCAAGTAACGACATCAAATTCGCAGTTAAAAGCACATTCAAACTCTCCAATCCTCGACAATCAAAACTGGAGGGGTCGATTGTATTGAGAAGATCAAAATTCGAGAATGACTGAGACAGAGAACCGAGCGATAACATTGACCCTTGTCTCAATGTTCTTCCCGTCGCACACGAAGCCTTCTGAACGGAGCTGAAATTGTCGGCAACCAGAGCTGGGGCCTTTGTTGTGGTTGGTGGCGCATACTCTGCTTCCGAAACAAGAAGTCGCATGTCCTGGTCAGCCTGCTTGTTGAAGGACTCTTCTTGGTAAGACCCACAAGCTTCTTGATCTTCCAAAGCATTTTCTTGAACTCCATATGAAAGATTCGCATTCTTCATCGCTTCTGAGTTTCGGAAATCTGATGCAAACCCACTCGCTGGAGCCTTGGTCGACCCTATTTCTAAGGTACATTTTGCAACTCGAGCATCTTCTTCTTGAACTCCGTCAGCTGCTGTGTGGTCGACTAGGCATTCTTGGGTGTTGGTTGATCCAGACCCACCCTTTTTTTTTTTATCTTCCAATTCTTTTCTTTCCCTCTCCATTTGCCTTTCGATCGTCATTTCTAGTAGTAGGGCGTGACCCTTGGCTTGGTCCAGGGTTCTTGGGTTAAAGAAACGAATAGAATCTGCTATCTGCTTCTTAAGCCCAGCCACATATGTCATGACATGATACCTTTCGGGAAGCTCTAATTTATTCGTGACCTCATCAAAGAAAACATCATATTCCTTGACACAGCCTTTTGCCGTAGCCACCTCTAGTTTTCATCGTAATCTTGGAAAGAAAGGCAAGACATGGTTCTTTTTTTTTTTTTTCCTGGGTTGCCAAGAATACTAGGTCGATGAACGTTGTGAATTCTAGGCTGACAAGAATGCTGGTTCGATGAACATCAATGGTGAGCAGTGTGAATATGTACCTCTCTTGCCAAGAATATATCTCGGAATTCTGATGAATATTCTTGATGTTTCTTTTTGGAATTTTCTAGCTGACTCAGATGTCGAATTGAACCATTAGGAGCATGACTCGACCTGGTTCACGGCTGCATTTGGGTCAATTTTTTTTTTTTTGGAAGTTTCTTGGTTGTTCTTGAACAGAACTGAGCCGTGAGAAAGGAGAAGGGTCTGAACTGACTCAAGACTTGCAGTTTACAGCGGGGGAGCCAAGGATGACTCGCTCTGATACCACTGATAGCTAGGGTGTAGAGAAATTAAGAAATCAGAGGGTAAGGACAGAAATCAGAGGGGTTGAGAAGAGAAACAAGGGAGGGAGAGAGCAGAATCCAATCTGGAATTCCTTTATTCATTCATCATAACAATTCATTGAACATCTCTACTGTAGTCTAAGCCTTCTTATTTATAGGCCACTAACTATAGACTCCATAAGCCAATTTCCCAACGGTAACTAACAAGTCATAACAGAAATAACAACCATAACAACTAACTACTAACTAACTACCTCTCTAACTTCCTAACTCCCTAACTAATTAACTAACCCTAATATTTCTATGCTTTACATATCATCTTATAATTTCCTCAAACTCACACTGATGTGTAACTATAAATATATTAGGCAGGACTAGTTGAATAAGCGCCTAATATATTAGGGGTATTAAGAAGGCAATATACCAATTCAATAAGCACCTAAGAGTAGGATTAGGAGTTAGATGCCATTAGTTTTTACTAACTGTTACTAACAGAAAGGTAGTTAGACACCATGTCTATAAAGGGAGATACCGCTCAAATTGAAGTTGTCGTCATTTGTTGATTGTTGAATGAAATTCAGAGTACTATTCAGATTCTCTCCTTTCTCCTTCTGATTCTCTCTTCTCCTCTCTTCCCTCTCTTCTTCTATATTCTTCTACACTTCCACATCACACCCACAATTAAACCCAATTTTCCATGTACTCCAATCATAAGAGAAAGCCACTCTCCTAATGTAATTTTACTCCATCAAACCTTATATCTGTACAAGAATAGCCCTTATAATGTCCTCCAAGTCAAAAGACAGCAAAAACTCCACAAGCATTTGACACTAGAGGAAACCAATTCAAGAATTCATGCAATTTATAGAAGGCCTAACTGTACCCTGCTCCTCATAAGGCTGCTCATAAGAATGCTAATAACGTCAAGAAACATGGCATAAGAGTCTCTAAATCCATCTTTTGCAATTTTACCCAAAGTCCTAGTCACTCCTAATACCAACTTGATTCCCCAAATATTCATTGGATCAAGAATATCCTTCAAGATATTCATTCCAATCCTTCTAACATTCCCAAAGTGATATGTAAGGTGTAGAAAGTATTAGAGTTAGTTAATTAATTAGTTAAGAAGTTAGGAGTTAATTAGTTAGGAAGGTATTCTATTATAGCTGTTATACAATTATGTTTGTTATGACCGTTGGGAACTGCCTTGAGAGTCTAAATTCACTATCCTATATATATAGGAGGCTTAGGCTAATGAAAGGATGTTAATTGTTGTTGAATAATGGATGTCAAGTTGATGAAAAGGCATAGTGATGTGATTCTGTGTTTCTCTCTTCTCTTCTTCCCCAATTCTTCTACATTTCTACAACATCTGTATTAACGGTATCAAAGCAAGTTATCCTCGACTCCCCTGCTGTTAATCTCTGCAAGTCTTGAACTAATCCAGAGCCATTCTTCTTCTTGGCTCAGTTCTATATTCAAGAAGCAAACCAAGAAACTCCCAAAAAGAGACCTCAACAACAACCCAGAAATTCCAAAAAGATAGTTATAACAATCAAGAAAACAACCACGTCAGTCTTGCTATCACCAGAAACTAGTGCCGCTTGATTCTGATCGCAGGGTGTTCATTAGCATCAGAACGTTTGAATTTTGCATGGTCACCACAAGAGCTCAGCTCGCTTCCACGGCCGACCCCGCAGAAATTAGGTTCAAGGCGATTGAAGATATTCTACAACAAAATGGGGACACTTTACAAACCATCTCCGCTCAACTAGAGACGTCGTTGCATGTGACCTAGAAGTGTCGTGGACCAGCAACGAGGGTAAACGAGAAAACTCCCGGGCATATGGAGAATGCAAGGGAAGAACCAGAGAAGTGAAGACGGGCGTGAGCGACATGGAGTTGTCGATTATGAAGAACCAATCAAGAACCAACGAGCAATCACAGGTGAAGCATCAAGGTGTTCCAGGGGACAAGCATGCAAAGCTCCTGGGTATTTACAAACAAAAGAAATTCAACAGCCTTCACGAGAGACTCGTAGCTGATTCTTTTATGATTAACACCCAAGAATGCATCAAGGTGTTGTATGCGAAAGAAGTTCTTCAACGCACTGTTTCGGAGAAAGAAGCCAAGAGTGATGTTGCAGCCCAAACCATGCAACTAATTCTTTTTGGGTCATGGCAACACGAGTCAAGCACAACCCACAGCTCTAGACAACCGATATCCAACACAATAGCGCGCGTCAAAGAAGCGATGGTCGTCGCAGAACAGGACAAGGAGGAAATGGCCGAAATAGAGTTGGAAGTTGGTGGGTTATCGAGTTTTGACTCTCTTGAGAAATTTCTGGGTGAGTCGCAGTGTTCATGCTCGGCGTCGTTACTATCTCCTCTTCTTCTCCTCGTCGTCAATGCTATTGGAAAGAAGGACTTTGCAAAATACCGAAAACAATTTTGCACATGTTTCAATAAACAGGGAACCAAGTCGATGGGGTGTCCAGGGTATTACATGGTTGAGTCCAGGGCAGGTTGAAAAGTCAAAGGAACAGCTGGTTATCATTTACTATAATGTAAATGCAGGGTTGCAGCTGTCTTGCATTTTATGCTCCTCTGATACAAACCCATCACAGCTAGCTTGCATTCCCTTTCAATGTCAGAGATATTTTGTTGGTGTACTGGGATTGATAATTCCAAATGAGTATATGGGCCTCATGTTTCCAAAAAAAGGCCCAAATTCATTGCAATGGGTTATATCTATGAAGCCTATAAATTTGTCTCTCAACTGGATTTCTCCTAAGCAATTTTCTCCTACACATATTCTGCTACAAAGTTGGTTTAGGGGAGAGCTGATTAAAATGCTATTTGGGTCTGAATTGGATTTATTGCTTCTATTTCTTCCAGCATCAAGCAAGCGAATTGTACTTCTGGGTAGCATTCAAAAACAGAGGATTCTACACTGCCAAGAAGTTTTTCAGAATTTTATAAGTCTCTATTTTGTTGATTCCAATTTATATGTTTTGTTGTTGTCAACCATCCTTGAGGGCAAGGATGTTTTGGGAAGGGGGTATTGATATGTAAGGTGCAGAAAGTATTATAGTTAGTTAATTAGTTAAGAAGTTAGGAATTAATTAGTTGGGAAGGTTTTGGGCAAAAAAAAAAAAAAGAATTAGTTAGGAAGGTATTCTGTTATTATAGCTGTTATACTGTCAAGTTTGTTATGACCGTTGGGAATTGCCTTGAGAGTCTAAGTTCACTATCCTATATATATAGGAGGCTTAGGCTAATGAAAGGATGTTAACTGTTGTTGAATAATGGATGTCAAGCTGAATGAAAAGGCACAGTGATGTGATTCTGTGTTTCTCTCCTCTCTTCTTTCCCCAATTCTTCTACATTTCTACAACATATATATCACAAAGACTAGCAATAAGAATAAGCCCAAAAAAAATGCAGATCTATGCACATTAAAGGCCCAGCCAATTCTAAGCATATCTGCAAAGAGTATCCTTAGATTGCATCCCCCAATTACTGATGATTTCCACCAATACCAATCATGACAAAGTTACATATGAAGAGGTAATGCAGTTAACCCTTAATTGAAATCATTATAATTTATCCTCTCAATTTTCTTGTATATATATAGGCTGAATTAAAATAAAGAAAGCTATAACAAGCATGCTTAATCCCCTCAGAAATTCTTGGAATTTTTTCTTGTTAGTACAATTTTGTTATATGCTAGTCTAGGGTTCAAAGTTCATGGGATGTAGGGATGTACTTGAAACAGAAATAAATTTAAGAAACAGAAAGTAGGGTTGAAGAAAGGCCAGAAAAGTTAGATTCGTGGCCAGAAGTTAGGTTCGTGGCTAACCCACAAAAAAATTTAAATGATAAAGTTATAGGAAATTCAGATTAACTGCAATAAAAATTAGGCTGATTACACTCACCCTCTGACAGATTTGTTCAAATAAACAACAGTATTTAATGACTTTAAATTGCCAAACAGAATCAAGTACTCTCTTAATGGAATATTCTAGTGAAGTTAACTCAAGGTAATGAAAACATTTGACTAATAGTATTCATGTTCATTTACTAATATGCATGGAAAAAATGGAAAAATTAAAAGATTTTTTGGTTTTGATCTACCAAATTAAAGGCCTATTAGACCAATCTTATTTGTCTCCAAGTCAATAGTCTCCACTCACTAATTTGTAGAAAATGCCAGCAATGATAAAATCAGATAGTACGCAGTTTTTATTTTGATTTTCCTCAATGAAATTTTGGTTGATGTAATTAAAATGAATTTGTTTTTATCTTTGATACACATTTGTTTTTATCAATTTTCTTACTCCCTTCGGTCCTTAATATAGGACATATTTACCTAATTTTTTTAGATTAAAGAAGTTAGTTAATATGACATGTATTTTGTAAAGTACCCTATTCATCTTTTCCTTAATTCGCTCATTCCCTTTTCTCCTTGATTATTGTTGAGGGAGCAATAGTAGGGGTAAATTTAAAAAAGATTGACAAATATGAAAATCATGTTTTATATTTAGGACCAAAGGAGTACTCACATTCACCACACTTTTTATTCGAATTTCTCTTCATAGTAAAGAAAAATGAGGAATTCAACGTTTTTCTTTATACTAGACCCAAAAGTTAATTTGAGACATTTGAAATTTAAAACTGCATAGTCTCTTGTTTGATAGTTTTCTGATGGACCTAGTAGTGATAATTATGTGAAGAAAAAGAGAAATATGAACCAAAAAGATGTTCAGAGTGAGTTGGCAGAGAAGGGCAGGCAGAGTATTTTATCTAGTGACAACTAATTATGCTATATAGTGCACAAGTGGAGAGAGAAACTGATATGTAATGTTTTAGAATAAGTGTAATTCACTCTAAAAGTAAGAGTACCTCACTCAAAATGATTCATAGGATAATGATATAGCCATATGGGGATTAAGGCTAAAAAAAGTACCTGTTGATAAGCCATTATAGCATCAGCACTTTGGACGCTGTTTGCTTGAGTCGCACCAAGCTTGTTCCAAAGAGAGTAATCCTGTGGTTTAAGTTCCAAGGCTCTTTGGAATGATTGAATGGCTTTGTCATAATCCCTACTTAAGTTGTATAAGACCCCGAGAACTATGTGAATATCTGCATCATCAGGTGCAATTTCAGCAGCTTCATTGAATAATCTGGCAACCTGCTTAAGAAAAGAAAAGAAAATCATCCCAACTATAACCAACAAAACATAAGCTGGAAATGAAATTAGTCAACAAAGTGTGACATGATGATTAATTCTTTATTCACTTCATCATAGACTGTTTTCAGAGAAACGAACAACTAGAATGATGCACAGCCAAAGGAAACAGACCGAGTCCGAGAATATACCAAAGCAGCTGTTAAAGCTCTACCAAAAAGTGTAAAGAGAACCATCCAATGATAGGAGAAAAATTGGCTGAACATACACGGAACAGCTAGAGGATTGGTAAAGAAGTGGCAAAACATCAGCCAAAGGAGCAGGGTCCAAAGCTCCCCAAAAAAATTGGGTTTGGCCTTGTAGACTATGCAGCCACTACAGTTTAAATCTCTCCCAAAACCTTCTATTGGAATGTAAATAGATTGCCTAAAAATTAGGTCGACTTGTTCTTTGTTTAATAGGTGACTATTATGTAATTAATAGAGATATTATGCTATAATCAGGACTTACGAGATATTACTTTGTAGTAATGCGATGTTGTATTTTAGTTATGAGCTTTTAATGTTTTGTCATTTATTTTTCATATGAATAACTCCAATTTAAGTCAACTTTCTACATTTCAAACTCTCTCCTTGCCTCATTCTATATGCTATTAGAGCGTTGCTATTTTTTGTTAGCCTCCCCTTTAGTGATTGTGTCCCATTCCAACCAGTTTTTCATTCCTCTTTGCCAAACATGACTCACTAACCATCCTAGACGATCCAAGCTAGTCATTGAACATTGATTGTAGCTCTAAACATCATCCCAACAACATCACACACTACCACAGTTGACCAAGTATTGTCTAGCCCTAACATTCTGCCCCTACATAATGTTCATGTAAGATTTCAACAGCTGAACAATCTATAGAATGAGATGGTGCCATTTGCAGTCTCCACTTTTTCCTCACAATACAGTGATTGCAAAAATCACGAGGGCCATGTTAACTGGATCATGGAATATGTCATCACAAAAAAGGTCTTCATATACCTATTGCAATAAAATGGTTATACCTACGATAGATATCACTCCTAACATGGATGTTTCATGATGGCTTATTCTTGCTTGGTAGCAAACGCTCAAGCTAATGGCCCTCCCTTGGTCACTTTGTGCGTGTCTAGATTAGCTTTTAGACAATAGCTTTTACAATTTACGAGGAACCATGTGAAGGAATTTTGTATTGGCTTGCGGAAAAGGGCTTCTGAAACCACGGTTTCTAAGTTACCCAAACAGTCACTTTTATCAAGGGCTGCATATAATACCTTCTTGCAATAATAGGCAACCAAGCAAACCAACAATAATTCCATCTCACAAGCCTCATCTCACATTTGATACTTTTCCTTTTCACTTCCTACTATTAGTCTTGTTAATCATACCAAAACAGTTACTAAAGGTATTGGTCAAACACAAAACTTTCTATTTTTACCTTGAACTTCTGTTTTACTAAAGCCCATGTATTAAACACTAATTGAATTCTCAACTTTTATGGTTCACCAGTGCTCATGCATGATTGGCATATAGGCAACCACTTAGCATCAAGCATGACTCTTATGGCCTCCATTGCCATTCTGAGCCAACATACCAATTATCTGCTCCTCCTCTGGCCCTCCAAAACGAATGCATTTAAGTTTTGATAATTCTAGTCTCAAAAAACTCTAGCCCGTGGCTTCTGATTTTTCAACTTTGTCACCTTTAAATTGTGAGCCATGTTAGTTGGGTTAACATTCCTACGTCTCTTTACTAGTAATGATACTAGAGTTGTTGATCCTTTTCCTGTTGTTTGTTTGGATGAGATGCACCATTCATGGTTTGTTAACAGTGCCATATATTTTATGATATATATTGATGATATTGATTACATTGCTCTATCTGTGAACTCAGCACAGTTTGGTTGCTGTAATTCAACAATAGTATTCAGCACTATAGATTAATTAGAGATGAAGCTGACACTCCTTGTTCTACATGCATTGAATTTTAATATATCCAGATGTCTAATAGTTTATGGGCACGGTGTTGTCATCACTTGAAATGATTGAGAAGGAATCTTACAGCTTAAGCAATGCCAGCTTGATTATTTTCAGAATAAGGACTTGGACAAGTTGAAATACTTCTAGGGCTTTGAGGTAGCTCAACCCAGTTATGGGGTCATAATCTCTTAAAGGACTTATATACTAAGGATTCTTGAACAAACCAGCAGTCATATGGTTGATACTCTCATGGATCCTGAAGTTGAAACTACATAGACAGCACATTTCTGCCATACCCTTACAACTGGCTTACTTCTTATTGTGTACTCTGTATGATAATTTCTCAATTTGCAAAAATAAACAAATAAATAGATAAAATAATATTGGATAACATCAGAACGAAATAGATTCCACTCACATCATTATAAAAAAGAGAATCTGGTTGCTCTGGTAGTGCAAGGCGTCTATACCTCGGGTGATTACATAGCCACCCATATAGAAATTTCAAGGCTTCAGTTTGCTCCAACTCTGCAAATGTGGTTGAATAAATTTAAATTTTTTTTGCCTGAAAATCGTAATATAAAAGTCTACAAGTTGTTCTCATCTACTCTTTCAACTATAAATTAATAGAAATATTAATGAGCTGCAAAATAAGGAATTATCCTCACTAGGTAAAATAAAAAGGAAAAGAAGATAAAAGGAAACTTTAATATTTTTGTACTTTCATCTTAAGCCACCGTAAGAAACCATGTTTAGAAACCTAGAATATGATAGTGGTCTACTCTAAAAGTGATATGTAAACATAATAAAGATTTAAAAGTCGGGTAGAGACAGAGTTGCTAGAGATATAGCCATTAGGCTAACGATATTTGTTAGTTAGGGAATTAGAAGGATGACCGCTTAGTTCGAAGGGCTGTGTATAAGCCTATAAAAGGATATCCATAACTATTGTATCTCTTGGTCTAGGATTCATAATGAAATAGCCCAGAAATGTTTCTTCTTCTCTCACTTCTTCTCTCTTGAATCCTTTGTTTCTCCTTCTCTATTCCCTCTCTGCTCGCTCTTTACCTCTCTATTCAATACAGAATATTAATTCTGTAACAGTGGTATCAGAGCGGACAATTTGCGGGCCTCCCACTGCATTTCCTTATTCTTATAGTTCTACATTAATTTCCAGAACTATGGCTTCCTCTTCATTCCCTACTTCCAATGGTAGTCAGTGGTAGCTTCGACAACTTGGCAGTGCGAAGGAGTATAATGAATTTTTTGATGATGCTGTGACAAGATTCCAGCTCCAAAAGCTAGAGAAGTACCTTGTTGTAGCATATGTAGGAGGATTGAAAGATGAAATCCTTGGCTCAATCGAACTCTTTCAACCAAGAACCATGCATGATGCTTGTTCTATCGCTAGAGCAGAAGAAATATTTCTACAGTGACGATTGGAGAAGGCAAGAAGAGTCTTGAAAGATAAAGAAGACGATGGGTATCCTCCAATGACTCCACCCAAAGTGCAAGAAGCTTCTGCCTTTCCGAAAAAGAATGCGTTTTGTGCAGATGCCACCCAAGGTTGCTATGAAGTTCAAGAATTAGCAAGCAGTCACCAATGAATTCTCAACATGTTCCTGGAGTCCATCACTGTTTAAAGACGACGCTGCAAGATGATGACGAAGTGACGAAGCTCCTAGATATTCACAAACAAAAGAAACTCGAAAGCCACAACAATGGATTCATAGGTAATTCTTGCCGACCAGAAGTGAGGGTAAGCGCGAACGAGACAACTCATGAAGATATGGGATATGCCAAGGCGATTTTGAAGGAAGTTGGGGTTGCTTCTGGTTTTTGAAACCCAGACAAGTGGGAAATGTGAGCTTAGCATCTGTGTGTAGTGGGTCCCAGAATCCCCACTATAAAGGTTCGACTGACGCCTCTGTTCTGTCCAGTTTGGCTTCAATTTCTCTGAACAAGGGTCAACAGTCAGCACTGTTTTGAAAGCAAACGGAATAGGGAACTCAAGTTCTTCATTACCATCGCTGGCTGTTTCAGGTTGTTTCTTGCCTCTGAATTCAATTTCTTCATCACTGTCTCAGTTCATTGCTCATCCTTCAATTTGTGAGTTTCTACAAATCAAGAAGGGCCACTGTGTATCAAAGAAAAGTGAAAGGGCTGCATGGCAAGCTAAGGATTGTGTTGTACAAAAATCTCTTGTCCTAGGAGTTAGTGGCTGAGTGAAGATCAGCTCGGAAAGTCAAAACCACAGGTGGTTTCCACCTTCCCAACCTTCCAGCTGTCTTGCATTCTCTTACAACAGCAAAAGCATCTTAATGGGACAATGGGTTTAATAATTTCTGATACATTTATAGGCTGCACTTGGGTTACATATTTATAGGCTTGGAAGATAGCAGCAAACAAAAGAGCCAAATAACTCTGTGCATTTGGGTTACATATTTTCTATGGGTTTTCTCAATAATAGGCTGTTGCAAGGAGTCTCATTTCTTCAATTCTTTCCTACACAAGTTGTACTGCAAATTTGGTTCAGGGGCAAGTTAATTGAAACACTTTACGGAAGAATCTGTTCACTAAGTAGAAAGAAGAGAAGGACTGGTGTGCGCCAGTACTAAAGGTCAATCTGAAAGACAACTTCTGAGCACAAGATTTCAAGCAACATCCTTTTTTTTTTTTTTCCAAGGATCAGCAAAAGTTTCAGATTTTTTATTGTTGCTTTCAGAGTTTTTAGTTGTCAATCATCCTTGAGGGCAAGGATGTTTGGGGAGGGGGTATTGATATATAAACATGATAAAGATTTAAAAGTTGAGTAGAGTTGGTTAAGAGATATAGCCGTTAGGCTAATGATAGTTGTTAGTTAGGGAATTAGAAGGATGACCGTTGGTTTAGTTAGAAGGGCCATGTATAAGCCTATAAATGGATGTCCATACCTATTGTATCTCTCGGTCTGTGATTGATGATGAAACAGCACAGAAATGTTTCTCTCTTATTCTCTCTAGATTTTCTCACTTCTTCTCTTTTGAATCCTCTGTTTCTCCTTCTCTATTCCCTCTCTACTCTCCCCCTCTCTTTCAATTCAATACAGAATATTAATTCAGTAACAGAAAACATGATTGCTTAACTAACTTTTCTGCTCAGTGTTTCATTATTTATCTAGCAACATGATATATGCAGTCACTGACCATTTGTATGACTAACACCAAGAGCAAGAAGAACTTCCAGATTTGTTGGATCAGCTTCCTGTGCACGCATCATCGCTGCAATAGCCTGAGGGAGCTTTAACAGTAAGTTACTGTATGAAGTGAATTCTCTGATGCCTTAAGCTCAGTGACGTATTAATGTAAAACATGGCAAAATTAATAAACAATTAACATTTCCATTGGACCAAAAACAAACATGATCAAGATATCCTCACTGAAAATTTTCAACACACTTACTCAGCATATAATACATCAAATAATGTTCTATGAGTTGTGTATTTAACATAGTAGCCTTAAAGGAATTGTACATATTGAATGCTGTTAGACCGTAACTACAAAATAAACTGTCAAGGTTTCTGCACAATGAAAGGGACAGAACAAATAATAAGGAACAGTGTCAACGGTTTGGTTGATACTAAACAGGAAATTGCTAATAAAATACAGTAACCTGCATTTAAAGAGAACCTTGAGATAAGATTATGATAGCCATCTACATCTTAGCAATGTCTCCTAGCTGGAAATAATTTATAATAGCTTTCTATATATTAAAAACATGTGTTACCCAAAAATAAAACACATCTGCTACTCCTCAAACCATTTGTTTTACACAAGCATGTATAACTTTACCAGAGATCTGGATAATTATTTTTCAGAATAGAAAAAAGATGATGAGATACTGATTATGGTTCTGATGTGGGTAAGCTGATGAGTAGGTTATATCGGAATTTTAGTTAAAAAGGAAATGAGGATATCTAAGATGAAGAGTAAACGATAATCTAAATTACTCTGTTTTAAAGAGGAAGCAAGTATCTCGCTAACTCTACAGCCTGTTAGTAGAATAAGCAAGTATCTCACTTATTCTATAAGAACAGCCCAAGAGAATCTCCGATAAGTAATTTACTCTCTGAATAGTCGATTTTTTATCCAATAAGCGAAAAGCCAATAAATAGACGTAGCTTACACAGAGAGACTCTGATTCAAATAAGTAACTACCCCCAAATCTAGCAACTAATCCCTAATATTGTGGATATTCCACTTGTTTCTCAACTACTCAAAACAAATAATAAATAATTCCTAATTCATCCTAAGATGTATATTTTTCCGAGAATAATTCAAACCAAAAATTTAGGCTACTATCATTTCTCCCCTCCCGGAAACACGACTTGTCCACAAGGCGAAAATTAGGAAATTGAGCAGCGACTAGATCAAACGTTTATTTTTAAAAAAAACAAAATTCTTTTTTTTTTATCCGAGGTCCAACGATTTTATAATTGCTTCACGAGCCTCGAGTTCGCGTTCAACGTCAGGTTCGAATGGTATCCATCTTCGTCGGCTACAGGGAGAGAGAAGGAAGGCAAATTACAGCGGTGACTAGGACGGAATGGTTCGGCGCAGCGATAGCACAGTCCCTTCTCACGTCGCCATTGTCATTCTGCCTTCATGGACGAGACACGGTTGGTGATGGTGGGTGCCATGAAGCCGTCGTTATCGCAAAGTTCTTCCCAGTGTTGGACAAGGCCGTGAGTCTTTTGAGGTCACACGGGTATGAGTGATCGTGGTTGGTCAGCAAAGGAGAATATATAGGTGTTGACTGAGTCGGCATAGCATATGACGTGGGCTTGGGTCCATGGGTGAGGGCCCGCTATTGCTCAAATACCATGGCTAAGCTAACTGCCTAGTATATTGTCCGTGGTTTGTGGATGTGGACGTCTGATTGCAACTCCTTGTGAAAACCAAACAGGAAGACGTCAAAAAGAAAGTGCTCCGGCCAGTTTGCTACTCGTCAGGATTTAGGCTTTCAGGAGACCCAAGGTGTTCTTGGAATGCCTTGACTAAATCATCCCAATATCGTCGCGTGCGTTGCGAATTCAACCAAGAAAACAAATCCAAAGCATCACCTTCGAGATATCTCGAAGGTGATGCTCTGGATTTGTTTTCCTCGTTGAATTCACATCGTGACATTGTATCTTGAAGGTGATACTCTAGATTTGTTTTCCTGGTTGAATTCACAATGTGACAACATTGTATCTCGAAGGTGATGCTCTGGATTTGTTTTCCTGGTTGAATTTGCAACGCATGCTACAATATTGGGATATTTAGTCAAGGCATTCCAAGAACACCTTGGGCCTTCTGAATACCTAAATCCCGACGAGCACTTATGCACGATTCGGCAGACAAGCACAATCCAAGATTACCGTCAGGAATGGGCAAAGAGAGTCGCACGCATAGCAAACTGGCCGGAGCACTGTCTGGTCAGCATCTACCCCTCTGGTCTTCACGAGGAGTTGCGATCAGACGTCCGCATCCACAAACCATGAACTGGAATTTGAGCAACAGCAGGCCCTCACACATGGACCCAAGCCCACATCATATGCTACGCTGACTCAGTCAACACCTACATATTCTCCTTCGCTGACCAACTGCGATCACTCATACCTATGTGACCTCAGAAGACTCACAGCCTCGTCCAACACTAGGAAGAACTCTACGGTAACGAGGCTTCATCGACACCCACCATCACCAACTACGTCTCCTCCATGGACGCAGAACAACAACGGTCACGTGAGAAGGGACTATGCTATCGTTGCGCGAACCACTCCGCCCTAGTCACCATGGTAATTCGCCTTCCTTCTCTCTCCTTGTAGCCGACGAAGACGGATACCTAGTGGCTGACTCATTCGAACCTGACGTTGAACGCAAAACCGAGGCTCATGAAACACCTATAACATCGTTGGACCCTGGATAAAAATAAATAAATAAATGAACATAAAAAAGAAAAATTGAAAAAAATAAACGTTTGATCTGGTTGCTGCTCAATTTCCTGATTTTCACCTTGAGGACAAGTCGTTTTTCCAAGAGGGGAGAAATGATAGCAACCTAAATTTTTGGTTTGAATTATTCTCGGAAAAATAAACATCTTAAGATGAATTAGGAATTATTTATTAAACAAGTGGAATATCCACAATATTTGGGATTAGTTGCTAGATTCAAGAGTAGTTTCGTATTTGAATTAGAGTCTCTCTGTGTAAGCTACGTCTATTTATTGGCTTTTCGCCTATTGAATAAAGCATCAACTATTCAGAGAGTAAATTACTTATCGGAGATTCTCTTGGCCTGTTCTTATACAATAAGTGAGATACTTGCTTATTCTACTAACAATGGAGGTTGTTCTTAAAGAATTAGCGAGATACTTGCTTCCTCTTTAAAACAGAGTAATTTAGATTATCGTCTACTCTTCATCTTAGATATCCTCATTTCCTTTTTAATTTATTTTCCCGTATCATCTTTATTTTTCTCAACTTAAATTCCCATAAAACCTACCCACATCAGTACCATAATCAGTATCTCATCAAAAAACATGAAAAGAGATGGTAAATACTTATGTGTTAGCTTCATTTACTACTATAAGGCATGTATTTGATGGTTTTATGTTTGAATTTATAAGACATTTGCAGAACGTTAAGAGTAATTAATTAATGTGATTATCCCACAAAATGCCCCTGATAAAAACAAACCAATTGGCCCCCATTAATTTGGTTCAATCCTCATTAAAAGGGTCAGCTGTGTTTAGTGAAGGAAATATTTGAAAGTTGGAATGTTCTAGGGGCATTAACTAATTGCATGGGTCTATGTGAGTTTGTACAAAATGCCATGTAATAGTAAACGGAAGGAATAATAGACTAATGAAACAAAATGGAAATAAATTGATTGAAGTGTGCTTAAGCCATACTATAAATATAAATTTCATGGAAGGGAAATAATGTACTAGAGGGTATAACCTGTTGATCATCATCATTTTCAGCATGTGCTATTCCAAGTAACCTCCATGCTTCTACATTCTCAGAGTTTTTCAAGACTTCAGCTTCCAATGCAAGCACGGCTTCACTTAAAAGACCTTTCCTGAATAGTTCTTGTCCTTCTTTAAATGGATTGGCGTGGCCAACATAAGGATTCAAATCTGAAAAGACATACACGCCCCTCGAATTATCTGGCCGTTGCCTAGCAGCGACTTGCTCATTCATGTACCTTCAAATGACACCCAAAACAAATTCTGATCAATTTAAGGGCGAATTCTCCTTGATAAATAAATAACATTGAGCTAAAATTTTAAGATATACATTTGTTATAAGTTATGATAAAAAAAATTCAATAATATTCTTGAAAGTACTTTTGTAGGGAAAGTTCATGCACATTTTCAAAACAGAGTAAAAAGGGCCACGTAGTTTGGGCATCTTATGAAGCGTGGGGGCTTATACTCACTCTCTCTTTTTTTTTTTTGGGGGGGTGGGAATAGTGGCAACTAATTTTAACTTACTCATCAAATGTATGTGCCCATTCATCAGTAGAATTCTCCCCAAAAGCTCCTTTACCAATCTGCTCACCAAATTCATCTGCCCAATCATTAACATGCAACTTGGAGAATTCATTTACCCACTGATCATCAGTTGATAAGTGCTTCTCGTTTGTTGTATACTCATTTGCCCACTGTTCAGGTCCATTTGAAATCTGAAACAAAAATACAGCAATAACCATGAATAATTTACCATTTCGCGTTCCAATTAATTTAAATTAAAATAGCTTGCACAGAACTTTATCATGTAAAATTCATAATAAAAAAAAAAAAATATATATATATATATAATTCCAATAACTTGCACGATTGATTGCTAGGAGTTTTAATAAAAGTATAATGGTTATCAAAACATCCAACACAACAGTAAATAATTAGTGAAGACCTTTAACGCCATAATCCTAAAAGAGGCCCTTCCTAAGAAAGAAAGTTATCAAATTAGAGCTGATGATATAATTGTTTTACGTTCGTTCTAGGATAACAAGATCCACTTGGATGATATCTTAACTACTCTAAAAGAGAACATGGCAAAAACTCCTCTAGGCACAGAATCATTGTAGTCTGTCTTAAAAACAGCATTTGCTATCTGGTCTATGAACTCAATTCATCCAGCATTCTCTACCAAAAAAAAAAAAAAAAAAAACAACAACAACAACACAACACTAATCTAGCACATCAACAAAATAGCATAGAAAATCATCCTGCAAATAAGGATGCTTGCAAGAGTTAGCAGTCTCGTTTGAACCTGAGTAGTATCCTAGTGAGAACAAGGCTTTCATACTTATTATTCATTTTTCGTATCAAATTTAAATACACATTCTTAATTCTATATAAATACAGGAACTATACGTTTAGGCATTACCATTCACATTCTCAAATACAAGCCTTCCTCTTCCATTCCCAACTTCACATCAAAAACAACCAGTACTACTCAATAATAAGCATAATCCCATTAAGTGAGGTTGGCTATATAGATTGTACAATGTCATTAGACTCTATCAACAATTAACCGTTTAGAAACATTATTTCCACGAAATCCAATTCTATAACCTTATTCAGTTTCCTCCATGATCTCCAAAAGGATCTGAAAATTAAGTGCATGTTTACATGCAAAGGAATAGTGGTTGTACTGAAGAAAAGGAAATTGTGTATGAAAACATGTTTAATAACAACCATATTAAGTAATAAATCAAATTCTTCTAGTTGAATATATGCCAAAGATCTAGACTACTAACAAAAAGAAAGAGAAAATGGCTGCAATATAATAGTATTTATACATGCCTTGTTATTTAAAAATTCATCCGGCCAAGAATGTCGGTTGCCAGAATGTCGTTGGTATTCTGCAGCCCAATCACCAGATGCAGGTAATGAATTCTCTTTAACTTGATTATCATCGTTAATTAGTTCACCACGGCTCATCTTTGACACAAACTGAAGAAACTTTGAGTTCTGCAAGCCTCAAAAACATGTTAGTCACAATTATCAAGGAAGAAACATCATAAAAAGGAGGTAATATATGATACTAGTTCAGAAAGGCAGATATCCTTTTGATAGAGGAAAATGGATAAATCACAGTAAAAATAAAAAGGCACATGAACACAATAAAAAATCTATGTGATGCTTTCAGCATAAGGTTTCCTAAAGAATAAAAAATCTATGTTGTCCAATTTTATGTATTTCAAATCCTGTTTCAACCAAACAAAGAACAAACACCTTCAATAAAATCTTTCTTTTACCCACCAAAGCTCATAAATTCAGCCCAACAAATAACCTAGAAAACAATTCAGGCGACTTTTTGTATTAGAGCAAGCAGGACCAATACCCAGCCAAACTCAACAAGTTTCTAATAATTCATGTGACCCAGCCAAGTGCTCCAACGTTTCAAAGTAAAGAAAATTGTGGAAGAAGAAAATGCTTAAAATTAAGGAAAAGAAGACTTCTTTTACAACAAGTTACAGCTCGTAAGTATATCAAATAATTGTGCTTTATGTTTCTCAGATATTACACATTCTAATGAGTTAATCTTTTTGTGACGACTTGGTCATTACTTTCCCCGTCTTACAATATTAATCTCAACAGATATCGAACACTGTTAGATGAATTAGAATTGTAAGAGCTTGGCAATGATCAATGGTAGGGTGACATGGTCAATGACAATCAAAATAGACAGTACTTTTAACAATGATCGGAAGGAAGACAATGCTACCTACAACATTTATTTAAGATATACTTTCCCAATTTGGCATAAATTTAGGGTCAATGGATGTCAGGATGTTTGCATTAACATGATTTACATGCCCAAGAATACTAAACTATTCCCGTCATAAGAAGCAAGTAAACCTGAAATTTTGGGTCACTATTTTGTGCCAGTGTATTTGCAAGTAAACGAGACTGTTCCATTGCAGCTATGTTTGGAGTATTTGCACCTCTCATTTGATCTGCAGACGACAATTGAGACTGCAGAATGAATAGTATGAGAAAATGAATTAGAAAAATTAACTGAACATAATCATATATAACGTTTTGAATTTTTATATCAAGACTAGCAGTAGAAAAGGGAGAATGAGAAGAAAACAGTTTGACCAATGTAACAATACTTAAAGGCATATTGCATTAATGAATATAGGTTACTCTCAGATTAGTTATTTCTTGATTTCTATGGGATAACAAAAACTTTTCAGGACATAAGTACATGCCTAAACTTGGAAGGTTCTGAACACTTTTCTTTGGTTTAGGTTCAAATGCCAAAAAGTGGAATCACTGTTCCCCCAATAAGTGGAATCATTTTATTAGCATAGATATATGATTAGGCTTGAGGCTCAGGGTGGCAGGATATTAGCTTAGCTGGTAACATTTTAGAAAGCACAAGTATTATTAGAAAAGAAGTACAAATGAGAAGGATCAAATAACCTCTAAGAAAACAAGAGGCAAATAGAAAAGTCAGGTAAACAAGCAAAATACTGGCCATTGCTTCTCCATATCCAAAAAAGATAATCCATAATAAAATCCTATAGCCAACACCACAAAGAAACTGAAAACAGAATCCTTGCTCATAGGCTTGTTGAAGAATTGAAATCCACGCTGAAATACCTATCAAGATTAGGGGTGATGACATGACTATACTAGGAGAACAAAAAATCTTATTAAGATACAAGTAAACAAGCATGTAGAAATTGATTGCTATTTCATCAAAAAGAAGGTTATATCAGGTATGACAGAGCTCTCTATATTCCTAATGTGGCTGATCAGATAACAACGGCAGTGACCAGAACTGAGTTTCAATTATTAAGCTCCAAGATGGGCATGATCAATATTTACACCACAGTATGAGCGGAGTGATGGAAAGCATGTGTTCCGTCCCAATCTTTCTCCCCTGCTTGGTCTTTGTTCTGTTTTCCATTTTAGTTAGTTAGTCAACATTATCTTTATGTTGCTCCATGTATCTCACTGGTTTCGAGTCAATTCAAGTTAAAACATCATTAGCTATTTTTTTGAGGGATAGCATCATGCATTTAACATCAGCTGGGTGCCTGCTCCATGCCTTCTGCTTACTTCTTTTACCAAAAAGATCTGACGAAGAACTGCGCATTATCAATTAGTGAATGTGTGATGGCAGCGGGATTACAAAGGTATGGATGCAATCTTTAGATCAATGATTCTCAATTTCTCAATTACAAGTGATCAAAACCAAAAACCTGATAAAACTCATTCTAAAATTTAATTCCTGAACAATTAATGAAAGAAAATGCATCATATCAAGGAATCATTAACCAAGAAGCTTAAACTGTTAGGTAAAAGTCATGTTTTATATCTCAAACTAGTTTAAATTCACAATTTAAAGTGTCTAACAACACAAAGTCACAAATATAGAATGGTAGGAGAAAGTGCAGCATGCTAGTTTTGTTAAACCAAGAATAAGGATTTTATGCATGTGGAATACTTAAACATGAACAAGAAAGAAAAAGAACGTTAAAGCTACAAACAAATAGTAAGAATTTCTCACTTGCTCAAATTCAGAGACCCAGCCATTTACGCCATGCTGTCGCTCAAAAGAATGAGCCCAAGCATCAGGATTAGCATGAATTTCCCTTTGTTGATTGAATTCATTAATCCACCCATCTGCGACATGAGCACCAGGTTGCAAGTTACCTTGGGACTCATTCCAGTAGTCGTCAAGTTCTCGAGATCTTCCAGGCACATGTCCCTTATCATGAGTGTTAGCTTCAATATCCAATGAGCATAGGAGGGCATTCAACTGAAAAGTGATTATTCTTGATGAGTAAATAAAAGTCAAGCGATTAATTTAGAGAAAGCCATGATAACCACATTTTATTTTAGGACAATATTGTCACAATATAGGAAAATAATAAGTGCCGGTGGAGATTAGTGCCTTAGACAACATGACATCCTTTACATATGGAAAGTTCACATACTCCAAATGAAGAGTTCCCAATTCTAAGAGCAAAAAATTTCATTAAGGATACTAATTGTTAATCAACTTGGTATTACCAGAGGTCAGCTCAATATATGGAAAAATTTAACAAACAATTACTTTTTTCCTTTGAATGAGAGAAGGATGGCAGGGCAAAGGTGGTGTAACAATTCCTTTTTCTTTGCAATAGCTCCATAGGAAGTGGCCACATAGGAAGTGGCCACTTTACAAATTAAATATTCATATGTAGTTGATTGATTTGTGCCTATTTGGATCAACTTATTTTGAGTGATTTTACATTGTATGAAGTAAATATACGAGAGGAGTTTTGTCTCTTAAGGCGTAAAAACACTCATTTTAAGATTGTTAGGAAATAATCAAAAAAAAAATTGTAATTTATGAGTATCGCTGCTGATTAGGGATTATAGGGATTATGGTATTAATTAGGTGATCAATACTCTTAATGACTCATTACCCTCTTGTCCCCCCATATGTGTATATATACCCTTTTGTGTATATGAATGAGTATGAATTTAAGAATATACTTTTTCCCTATTCTTCTCTCTCTCTGGCGTCTTCATGGTATCAGAGCATCCAGGTTTGACTGCCTAAATTTTTTTTCCGGCGAGTTTGCTGTCCGTTTCCAGTGACAGTGTGAGAGAGAGCTAGAGTTAGGGTTCTGTGTTCAGTTGCTTGTTCCCGTCCACGCGCCGCCCCACCGTGCTTCAGAGGTCCCGATCGGCGCAACCCCACTGGGCGCTCTGTTTCACCTGCGCGTGGTCTTCACGCGCCACCCAGAGCTCCGCCGTCCGTTGCACGCGCCGGCGCGTGATGCCATTTTCTGGCGACTTTTTCGTCGCCGTTTGCTTCTTCGGGATCGACTCACTGCATCCGACTCGACCCAGGTGTTTTCGTTCTCATATCTCGTGGTTTCACTCTCTGGTTTGTTGTTTTTGGAGCGTCTGTGTGCTCATTTTTGGAGGACCCAGGTTGTTTTTGGCCCTTGTTTCGTGAGTCGTATTGTTGTTGGTCCTTGTGCGGCCTTTTGTTCCTGTTTGGCAGTTGGTGTGGCTGCTGTTTGTTGTTTTTTTTGTGGGCTCTTCAGCATTGGTTTGCCTCTAGAAGGTGGTGTTTTGTGATTTTCTAGTTTTGCACTTGTTTCCCTCGTGTGCCTCTGGTTATCTCTTATGGCTGACTCCAAACCAAGTGCAACGACTGAAATGATTCCTGTTTTCAACAAAATTACTGATCATAAGTTGAATTGGACCAATTATTCGGACTAGATCAAACCATCCGTATGCATTTACTTAGTATTGAGAAAGAGGGCCATTTAACTACGACTCCTCCAGTGGATGATCCGAAGATGACATGGGCTCGTGCGGATGCCCGACTATTCTTACAAATTCAAAATTCCATTGACAGCAACATTCTTCCTTCGGTTAGTCATTGTAATACTGTTAAGGAACTTATCGACTACCTAGAGTTCCTGTATTCTGGGAAAGGGAACATTACTCGCATACATGAGGTTTGTAAAGGTTTCTATCGGGCTGACCAGCAAGGTCGCCCCCTAAAGAATTTTTACATGGACTTCAAACAAATGTATGAGGAGATGCGGCCGTTAATGCCACCAACGACTGATCTTCAAGCTCAAGTGGATAATATGGAGAAGCTGGCAATTATGAGTTTCCTTACAGCTCTCGACCCTTCTTATGAGACTGTTCGGTCTCAGATATTATCCAGCTCTGAGTTTCCCTCGCTTCAGGATGTATACTCTCGAGTGTTGCGTGCCGACAGTATGGCCAACCCAGCTCTTAATTCTAATGCTAGTGCTTTAACTAGTCAGAGTGTGACTGATGGTTTTTTCACGACCAAGTTCTTCAGTGAGAGGTACACCGAATCCTATTTCTGCTGCTCCTAAGTACCCAGGCCCTCCGCGGCACGGTCACAATTCTCCCAATTTTGGTGCTGGTGGGATTGTCTGCTATTATTGCAAGAAATCTGGTCATACGAAACGTTATTGCCGAAAGTTGCAACAGAGGCAGCCACACAGCAGCTCTGCTCATAGGGTCCAATCATCTGATCATGCTTCCTCAGCACCGACTACGCTTGCTATAGGTAACTCTGATTCGTGCCTTGCTACTTCCTCCTCAAAGTGGATCATCGATTTGGGGCTACTGATCATATGACAGGTAACCATCATTTGTTCTCCTCGTATGCACCATATGCCAACCCCTCCTCGATCACAATTGCCAATGGTTCTTACTCACGTGTTCTTGGATCTGGCATTGTTCAACTTACCCTGTCTGTTTCCTTATCATCTGTTCTTAATGTTCCTGACCTTGCATTTAACCTTTTATCTCCTAGCAAGCTTACTCGTCACTTAAATTGTTTCATCTCACTTTTCCCTGACCATTGTTTGATTCAGGATCTTACGACGAAGTAGATTATTGGTAGGGGGTATGAATTTGGCGGTCATTAGTTCCTTGACGATCGAGTACTGCGTTCAGTTGCTTGCTCTGGTGGTTCCTCTCCTTTTGATATGCATTGTCGACTGGGTCATGTGTCTTTGTCGTCTTTAAAGAGGCTGTATCCTCAATTTCATCATGTGTCTTCTTTAGAGTGTGAGGCGTGTCAGTTTGCAAAACATCACCGCGTTCATCTGGCACCTCGCATCAATAAACGGGCTGCGTCCCCTTTTGATTTTGTCCATTCCGATATTTGGGGTCCGTGTCATGTTGAGTCCAAGTCTTGTTTTCGGTACTTTGCTACTTTTGTTGACGATTTTTCTCGAACCACCTGGCTTTATGTAATGAAAAATCGTTCTGAGTTGTTTTCTCACTTTTCCAATTTCTGTGCTGAAATCAAAACTCAATTTGGTGTCTCTGTGAAAGTCTTATGGAGTGACAATGCTAAAGAATATTATCCTGCTCAATTTCAAAACTATATGCTTCAAAATGGTATAATTCATCAGTCCTCGTGTGCAGATACACCGGCTCAAAATGGTGTTGTCGAACGAAAGAACCGGCACTTATTAGAAGTAGCTCGAGCTCTAATGTTTCAAATGAAAGTTCCCAAACCTTTCTGGGCTGATGCTGTGTCTACTGCTTGTTTCCTTATTAATCGTATGCCCTCTCCTGTTCTTCATGTAGCCACTCCCTACACCACCTTATTCCCTTCTAACCCCGTGTTTCCTATTGACCCAAAAATCCTTGGGTGTGTTTGTTTTGTTCGTGATGTTCGCCCCACTGTTACCAAACTTGATCCCAAGTCTCTTAAATGTGTCTTCCTTGGGTATTCTAGGGTTCAGAAGGGTTATCGATGCTATTCGCTTACTCTTCGACGTTATCTTGTGTCTGTCGATATCACTTTCCATGAGTCGACCCCATTCTTTCCTATCTCTCCTCCGTCTCCATCCCCCGACCCCACCGCCAGTCTTGATGATATCTTGGTCTATGAGGTTCCGCTACCACCAGTACAGGCATCTGACCCGGCACCTGCTAAACCACCTATTTATCATATTTATCGGAAGCGTCCCAAGGCGAGTAATGGCGTTGATCAGGTTCATGACCCACCAATCCCCGCTTCGGCGTCTGATCCAGCGTTAGTTGCTCCTGTTGCTCCTGTTTCTGAACCAAACACAATGCCTGATTCCCCTGCTTCTCTTGACTTGCCCATTGCCTCCGCAAAGGTCAGCGCTCTTGCACCCACCCTATTTCTTCTTTTGTTTCCTGTAACCATCTTTCCCCTCCATCCTGTTCCTTCGTAGCCTCCTTAGATTCTATCATTGATCCCACTAATCTCCACCAAGCCTTGGCCCACCCTGGTTGGTGTGCTGCTATGAAAGAAGAAATGATGGCCCTTGATAAGGCTGGTACGTGGACTCTCGTTGTTTTGCCTCTTGGAAAGAAAGCTATCGGATGCAAGTGGGTATTCACGGTGAAAACTAAAGCTGATGGCACCTTGGAACGTTTGAAAGCTCGACTAGTTGCCAAGGGTTATGCTCAGACCTAAGGTATTGACTATTCGGAAATCTTCTGACCTGTGGCAAAACTGTCTTCTGTTCGTTTTTTTATTTCTCTGGCAGCTACTTATGGTTAGGACCTTCATCAGTTGGATGTTAAAAATGCTTTCTTAAATGGTGACCTTCTTGAGGAAGTTTACATGGAGCAACCACCTGGTTTTGTTGCTCAAGGGGAGCGTGGGAAGGTATGTCATTTACAGAAGTCACTAGATGGTTCGAAGCAGAGTTCTCATGCTTGGTTTGACAGGTTTAGCATGGTGGTTAAGAAGTTTGGTCCGAATCAGAGCAAGTGTCATCATTCAATGTTTTATCAGCGGACGGATGCTGGCATGATTTTCCTCGTCGTATATGTTGATGACATTGTTATTACAGGGAGCAATGCTTCGGGAATCTCATCACTAAAGACCTCCTTAATTCTCAATTCCAAACAAAGGATTTGGGCCCATTAAAATACTTTCTTGGGATCGAGGTTATGAGAAGCAAGAAAGGGATTTTCTTGACACAGAGGAAATACGTTCTTGATCTTCTCAAAGAAATTGGCAAACTCGGGGCAGAACCAAGTAGTTTTCCCATGATTCCTAATCCTTTCCTAGACATCGATGAGAACATACCGTTTGATGAACTACCTAAGGATCTAAAGAAGAAGGTTGACCCGGAAAAAATCAAGCCGTTTGCCTACCCTGAGAGATACCGCAGATTGATTGGAAAATTGAATTATCTCACAGTGACTCGTCTTGATTAGTGTGCTTAGCCAATTCATGACAGCACCGATGGTTGCTCAGTGGGAAGCATTGGAACATGTCTTACACTACTTGAAGGGCTCACCTGGTCGCGGCATGCTCTATATGAATCATGGTCATACCGAGATTGAATGTTTTTGTGATGTGGATTATGCGGGGTCAAAAGCTACCAAGAGATCCACCACAGGATACTGTGTGCTGGTGGGTGGAAATTTAGTATCCTGGAGGAGTAAGAAGCAAGATGTGGTTTCACGATCCAGTGCAGAAGCCGAATATAGGGCTATGGCTCAATTGGTACAGGAAATTGTGTGGATTCACCAGTTAATCAAGGAGATTGGCCTCACCACGTCATTACCTAAAAAACTGTGGTGCGATAACAAAGCTGCTTTACGCATAGCCTCCAACTCTGTGTTTCATGAACGCACAAAGCACATTGAAATCGATTGTCACTTTGTGCATGATAAAATCAAGGAGAACTTCATTTCCACCGGACATGTGAGGTCTAGCGACCAATTGGGTGATCTGCTGACTAAAGCCCTAAATGGAACTCGAGTTGATTATCTTTGTAACAAGTTGGGCATGATTAACATCTATGCTCCAACTTGATGGGGAGTGTTAGGAAATAATGAAAGTAAATATATTGTAATTTATGAGTATCGCTGCTAATTAGGGATTATAGGGATTATGGTATTAATCAGGTGATCAATACTCTTAATGAGTCATTACCCTCTTGTCCCCCCCATATGTGTATATATACCCTTTTGTGTATATGAATGAGTATGAATTTAAGAATATACTTTTTCCCTATTCTTCTCTCTCTCTGGCGTCTTCAAAGATATCCCAAACAAGCACAAATCCATCTTCTTCTGCTTTATTATTTCAATTCTGATGAATGTTTATTCCCATTCTTGCTAAACATCAACTCAACCCCAATTGATGCTCGAACAAGGTAGCAATCAGCAAAAGTTTCCCTTAACAAAAAGGTTCTTTGAGATAATAGATTATATCGAAAGCACTTTTTGTAAGGAATAGGTAAGTAACCAAAAAAGTAACACAAAAAGACCCACAGTCTAACTACTGACGCATAAAATCATAAACATAATTTGATTCCTCGAGGCACAAAATTCAACAAGAATAGAAAAGATTCCTAGTACAGGTCTGATAAAGGCTACAATAGTGTGTTCAAATAAGCTTTTTGAGCACCTTGCCTTAATGCCAAAGGAAGCTCACTAACAACATTGAACTCCTACTTTAATCAACCCTCTTTTACCTCACTAAAACAGTATAATACTTGGAGGAGAACTACATAGGGATGTATATTACAAACAGACTAGTAAAAGAGAAGTCCATGAAAAGAAGGTGGAGGCATGCATGATTATAAACTTCCTTACTTGTGCATTAATAAATTCTTCACTTTTATCTGCAAAAAGATGCCTAGCCATTATACTGCTACGATCACGTATGCATTGTTTATCACCTTCAGACAAACCCAACAATGGAAGAGAAGCAGGATGAAAAGGAATTCCACCACGGCCACTATCAAGAAAGGAGTGCAAAAACCTGGATAACACTCTCTGTGGTGTCCCTGATATTGCAAAAAGAGGAATTTCAATTTCCCATAAAGCACTATTTAAAGTAGGAATATCAAAGACCCGAAGAAAAATATTAAAGCACGTGGGCTATATGCTAAAACCTACAGCACTTTGACCAAGAAACTGCCCCTGCACACCCCGGGTTGAGGGAAGGGTGTGGACTCTAATTTAGGTAAAGATGCATATTGGCAACTCCAATCTTATACATTCCATTCCCAACCAAACTAAAAAGGATAAAACAGGGGAAGACACCCTTAAAGAACTAATTCCCCCCCCCCCCCAAAAAAGTACCAAAATTAGTTTTTTTAAAGTACATTTACATGGCAGATGGTCGCATGTTGCTATATGATTCTTCATTGAAGCACTAAAGTTGAGGAATTTTGACTAGCAGAATAATAAATACTAAATATGGGTAGCTATAGTGATAAAAGTAGAGCTCAACTGAAGCAATCTATAAAGCATGGACACTGGACGATACTTCAAATCACATGTGGACATTTTCAGACTTTGCCCTGTGCCCGTGTCCATGCTTCCAAGGAAGAGATTAAAGAACTGGAATTACCATCCAATGGTGGTTGACGGTGAACATAGTCTACTCTATCGTTGAAGGGTTCCAGTTCAGGAATTGGGAATTGACCAACTCTACCCTGAGCCGGAGGCCCATGAGGACGCTGTATCTCATTCCATGTATCCTCGAAGCCTGCCCGATCCGCTGAGCGGAAGCTATTGAAAAACTGCGAACCCTATCATAAGCAGCTCACAAACTGAAGGTCATCAAGAGCCAAAGGAAGACACAGAAAAATTAAAAATTAAAATGGCAAGAGGATCAAACCTGAGAGCTACCATCCGCAAACGGTTTATCAGATTCCAATCCCGGAAGCTCATTCAAATTTTCACGAGCTTCTGAGTAAAATTGAAGCCCAGAGTTCGTAGGAGTAGTCGTCGGAATCTCCTTCAGTCTCTCCTGTTTCAATAAGAATTGAGATACAAGTCACTAAAAACATCAGCTATCAAAACAATTGACTCCATATCCAAAGTATGAACAAGCAATCACTTCCTCTAACAGAAAAGTTGCCAAATTGAAAAAGGAAAAACGATGACTTCATTGAAATTATGTGCATGAAGAATAACGCAACTGTACCTGTGTCTTTGACGAAGTCCCTAGAAGAGCGTTGGCCAAACCCCCAAGGGGATTAGAAGAGGAAGAAGAGGATGGATCACCGCAAGAGGTGGAACCGGAAACAAGGTCACGCATCGCCATAGCTCTGGATTTTCAAATTCAATCAGTTCAAGTTGCTGATAACGATGTGATATCACAGCGATTCTCCTGAATTCTCTTCGATCCTCCGCCAGCACGAGCTCTTCAACTGTGTCCCCCCTTGCCGTCTTGGGATTGTTTCCTCATATGATTGGAACTAATCCACATATTATTTTTCTGTTCAGATAAATTATTATATTTATTTCATAAATAGGAACCATCTGGGCCCTAGCCGCTTCGTGACGAAATTACATTATTGAATCTTAACCGTTGAAATTTTTTAAGCATATCAGATTAGAAGTGTTTTTTTCAAGGTTCTGAAGAACCGATCGGAGTATTGGGTTAAGAGTTAATGGGGTGCCGAAGGATCAGTTAATTCGAAGTCAACCCGGACCTAAACCGGTGAGGTATAAAAAATTAGAAAATAATTAATTTCTCATCACACCAACCTAAATTTGACATACTATATATCATTTCAATACTTTGGATTAGTGACAAAATAATTATATACTCCAAGACTTGTGACATATTCAGATATTCTTAACAATTTTCTTTACAGCCTACATTTGACATCCACTAAGCAGAGCCAACCAAAAACAGAGAAACCACAAAATAGCGGTCGAGGAGCAGAGAACACCGAGAAGTTTGAGGAAGTTGAGTTTGACAGTGGGAAGAGTCGGAAATCACACATACGTTGTTTCAAATCTGATATGAATTTGCATTCTTAAAAAAAATTGAGGGAGAAACAATTTTTATTTTTTTCTAAAAAAGGTCGACCTAGTGACCGTCAGGGTCAAACCGGTTCTCGGGTCGGTCGGTTTTTACCCTAAATGAACCGGTTCCGGCTCAACCGACGGGTCCGTTAGGTTTCACAAACCATGGTTTTTTCCTCTTTTCTCGGATGGGATCCTAATTCATACTTGGGAAATTGGGGATAAGTCCTTGATGAAATTTTTTTATTAGCGAGAATGACCTAACCCGCAACAACATGTGCAAAATTCAAAAGTTCCTTTTTGTTAAAAAAAAAATGTTTATGTTTTTTCACAAATAAAATTTCAATGGGCAGTTTCCCCAATTTTTCCTTTAAACTTTATATTTGAGTTTTTCCCAAAAAAAAAAATTGTTTAAGTTTTTACTCATAAATATTTTTAAATCTACGGTTTTATTAAAAATAAAAATAATTAGATTAATTAAATCCTCATAGTTGAATTTTCAAATTTGATCTTGTTTCGGACCTATATCGGGCCCAATAAGCGTAAGGCCCAACAATGAATATAATATCTAACTTATCTATCGATCTATCTACAATGAATGGGTATCCTAACTTACCCATAATCAATGAAGATCTTAGGACATCATATGGCAGTTACGATACTCGGGCCATGGATCACATGAAGTCCAGCAACCTAAGGTACAATCTAGAAATACAGAGGTCAAGCCTTAAGGTATACAACCCTCATCCGTGTACAGTGATCCCTAGTTCCCCCGTTTATCCGCCCCATAGATACCTAGGCGGAAGCGTTGGGATCCGTACAACGCAGCGGATTAAAAAAGTTACGAATCCCGTCTCGAGGATCACTCAGGTGCATTTAAACCAAGGCTAGGGAATCCGGATATTACCTTTGGAGAATTCGTTCGCGTCTCGTTCTTCCTTGAACAGTGTGGGCTACCTCCTCGATCGCCAGGAAGACGACTCGTAGAATCGGCTTCCTCCACCGTATCCACACGAACAATTCCCAACACGGTTATGGCGGTGCTGCTAGCGCCTCTTGTGCGTCTCTCTCAATTTTCACTCTAGGGTTTTTCTCGCGGCTTTCTGAATACGCTCGAATAAAACTCCCGTAGGTTTTCTCAAACCCGGTCAGCGCATTATATAAAATTAATCCGCATTAATTTTGAATTTTTTGAATTTCAAATATGGATTAAAATACATTAATTAAATCAATCTGTTAGATCTAATGTAACGCATTTAATCCCCATTAAAAGGCTGATCTAAAATTCAAAATTTGAATCTGAATTAAAATATATTAATTAAATCTATCTAATAGATCTAATCGATATATTTATTTAATCCAAATCAAAAGCCTTCTCATTTAATTTATCTCTATAAATTAAATCCAAGAAATGATATCTATCTATTTAATTAAATCGAGATACTATATCTCAATTTAAATTAAATAGATATATGATATCTTTATTTGAAAATTAAATGAGATACAATATCTCTATTTGTTTTAGATATTTAATTTATCAAATAAATTAAATATAAAACAAATAACATATAATAATATTATAATCTCTATTTATTATATTACTATATATATATCAATTTCGAATTTATACACACACACATATATATATATATATATATATATATTCACCCTGGATTAAATTAAGTATTCATTAAATCTCGATTAATCTAAGATTCAATGAATGAACCTGGACACTTTGCTCGTGTTAGGTTATTCTTGTGTGCGACCGCAGCCCATATGAGATTGGCGGTGGCCAACATTATGTCAGCCCACAAGTCGCAAGCGATCTCTAGCAAGACATTGCGACTACCCAATTCACATGGGGATCGATGACACGATACAACCTATCGTACAACCATGCACATCCCTTTTGTCACACGATAATTTGGTCAAGGATGAGGCATGAATAATGTCAACTTCCTTTTCTTGACCATTACTTTCTCGATTCTCGAGTAGTCTAATTAGTGAAATGAAAACCCCTTTCCATCACAGTATGGCCATACATTTCTTAGACTCATTCATCGAGGGGCCCAGTATTATCTCTCTACAAATGTGAGGGATAAATTCCATCTTGACCATTCACATTCCTCCGCATGAAAACCACTGATCCCGATCACAGCCTTTATCATCACTCGGTCAAATGTGACTTTTGACTAGGTCAAAGATCAGTGACTCATCATGTAGGAATCCATGATGATCTCAGGTCATAGGGCGTCGTGACGCGGTTATACATGAGATAAGCTTATGACTAGATCCATACGGTTTTTTCTATAGTGGGTCTGGCCCAAAGACCTTGTACTCTTACAAGTGCCCATGACTTTGATTCATATCTCCATACCTCATCAAAGTCATATTGGTCTTATATCATCTTTGCTCCCGCGTAGATGACCGACCAGGGACATTTAGGATATCATCTATAAGATATATCCAGGGATACAGTTATCACTGTAAACATGCGAACGAAGTGATAACTTAATGGAGAACAATGACTTGCCCTAGGGCATAATTTCCAACAAGAACAACCTGATCCAATATCAACCTACTAGCCTATCTGGCTAGACATCTGTGTTCTACACGAGAACATTGGCGCCGACCATAGGGATGATAAACTTCGATCTCCGTGACTGATGATGGCTCACACCAGAAGTAGCAGTCGAAATCCTCAGCCTGGAAATCCAACACAGGCAGAGGAAAGTCAACAACAACAAACTCAAGACCCACCGCAGCCTAGAGATATCCCTGAACACGAAGCTGGCAACGAGGGGAATGACTTATCCGACACGGCATCCTCCCCACCAGTCACAGCTAATCCTTAGGAGGCGGTTATACCAGAGGGCCGGCAGTAGGATCCCTCTCAGGAGATTCTGGTCCTGAGCCCAGACGTTCTACTCCTTCAGAAAAATATGGAGTCGATGCTGAGACGAATGGAGAATATGGAAAAGCGCAATAATCTCCAACACCAAGAAGATTTCAGAGTGATACAGCAGATCATGGAGGACCGTTTCAAACAGTTTGAAATGTTGGTTAGGAGAGAAGGTCATGATGACATGCGGGGGAGGAAGGGAACGACGACTGATGAAGACCTTTTGTCATTAGCCTTGGGGTCCACAATCAACAATTAACCAAAGATTGCGTATAGGCAAACCTAGGATCGTTCTCTCTTTTTCGAGGAGCCTTTTATTGAATCCTAAGTAATCTAAATGTCATGCAAATGCAATGAAAATAAGGGGGGATTGGGTTTTGGATTTTTAAATTAATAAACTAAAATAGAAATGCAATTTGAATGAAGCAAAGATGAAAAAGAATATGAGAAAAGGAGATTAATCAGATTAAAAATGATTAACCCAGAATTGGAATTCCATAACCTTCATCGGACAAAAAGATAATAACCAAACTCGTGATTGATTCTGGACAAACTGAAATCTCTGCATTTGTCCAGATATTCCCTCAACTAGAGGATCGCCTAGCATGTGATCGAACACATGGCGAGCTCACTGTGCAATCGTACAACGCTCTTTGAAACCCGATCCGACCTATGTCCTTAGGATATCAATCTGGGTATTAAATCTAATACCCAATCCGCAATCATAATCGAATCCGATTAAAATATACAGAAACGAATTATATTACCAATTGAAGCACGGGTCCTCTAGATTCATGGAATTCTCAATCCATAGGTCAATCAAAGAAGCTTAGCCAAGCATGGCTAGGAAAAACGCAGAAGAAAATATGAAGAAGAACAACTCAGAGAAAATAAAAAACTTCTAATTTAATCCGAAAAATCATAAAAGACATAATTGAGAATATGTTTTTTTAGCCATCTAATCTAACCTATCAATAGGAAACACTAGGGCTACAAGATTGGCCCAAAAATAGGAAACCTCTAATAAATAGGAAACCTCTAATAAATGGTTTTTTATTACAAAATTCGAGCAAAATAAAAATCCAGAAAAATGGGTTTGTCTTGAGCTCCAATTTCGTCCATCTTCTTGTCTGAATCAACCTTCCGAGTCTTCATAACAATTGTAGCTCTCTGAATCATCTAAAAAAGGAAAGAAGAATCAAGCTAATCGGATATCTAGATCAAAATTTATGGTGAAAATACTAAATCACTATAAATCTGGAATTTAATCATAAAAATGAATTAAATCCAATTAAAAGCTCAAAGCTCAATTAAGTAATAAAACTCATTATTTATTAACTAAACAATCCTAAATTTATTCGCCAAGAGATACAAATAAGTGTAATAATATTCAATTATCAACGACACAGGATGTTAATAATCCCTCTCGTAGTGAAGAACCGAGGTCAACACGGCGTGATGCTGATACAACGAATCAAGGGACTAGTTCAGGACGAGTTCAGGTCCAGAACCCAACCACGACCTTGAAAAAGCTGCGCATGGAAAGGATCTCAGACGATGAAGACCGAGATACGGAGAGGATAGCCCAGCCAATAAGCTCTCCGAGAGAATATAGAATGAAGTACATAACGGGACACAACAACAGTCCCTTCTCTAAGGAAATTGCGAACGCGCCATATCCGAAGGACTTCAATTTGGCAGACCTGCCGAAGTACGATGGGACTCAAGACCCGCGCTGTAAGGTCCTCTATTTTCCATAAAACAACGTCCTCTATTATTCCATAAAATAATAATAACCAATCAATAGTTTGATCAAACCAATCGTCATTTATCAAAATAATCAAAATAAACTAGAGTATGCAACATGAGCCTTAATGTGGCAATATATAATAATCCAACATATAATAAAAAGGCGGAAACACTACTTTAGCAAAAGTAGCTTAAGATTCCGGAGCCTTCCCTGATGGACCCGCACGAGGACTATCACCTGAAAAATAGTGACCATTAATCCATCTTATCGAGCATACGAGTATTTTCTCACGAGGTGTCAAGTGGGATATTATAAAATCATAACATTACCAATAATGTCACATGGCAACATACATATATGTATATCAATATCTCATTTTTCATACCTAACACACAGGTACACAATAATTAATATACACGAATTTATTCTCGATCCTCCCTTATTTCTTCCCTGCCTTGTTTCCTCTGACCGAACCCATGGCCCTGTTGAACACAAATGGACCAAATGACTAACTAGTGTACCCCTAGAGGCCCACTGCCTTATTTCCTCTTTTCGTACAAGATAGCACCCCCTTATTTCCTCTTTGAGTAATCTCCCATCAATCCACGTCCACCATCCCCTCACATATAATTCACGAGTTACTAACAGAATATTCTCAATCACATAATCCCACACAAGTTCATATAATATAATATAATTAGGAATTTCTTCATGAAAATAAATCCCACAAGGCAATTGCACTACCAACATAGTTTCATAGTTACATATGATTTAAAAAAAAAAAAACACTCACAAACATCATACAAGCATACAAAATAAGAGGAAAGTGGTTACCTCTCACCAAAGCCAATTATTATCACTCCGCTCCTATTCCAAGGGCTCGAGAACGCCAAAGTCAATCTACTACAATCAATATACTATCCATTAATCGCTCTTCAATACTCCGGATAATCAAAATAACTTTAATTTAAATTCTTTGAAACCTATTAACAAAACTAGACCAATTAAAATCAACCGTTAATCATCCCCTACATTCTTATAGTCATATATTGAGAAAACTTAAAACTTATCTAAAACCCTAACTCTAAAATATTCTCTAATCAGCATGAAATTACTACCATAAGAAAGATAAAATTATTTAGAACAGCTTTTGAGAAGGAAGTTTTATGATTAGAAGTAATCTTGAGTACCTTATTGATCCCCAAATATTAAACCCTAGGAACTATGGAACCACACCGCAAGAACTCTCAACGCCTCCACTCGCCATCGTTGCGAATTTGACATTTGATGGATGTATTGGGTATTTAAAACACCCATCCAATTGTTGTGACTAAAGGGGTCACGTGCCCCTTTAGTCTTATAATATATATATATTTTATATATAATAATAAATTATATATACATTTTTCCATTCCATATTTTCTTTTGCTATTATAAATCATATTTTAAATAAAATCTTATTATATCGTAATTACATGATAAACTCTTTTTCATATTTAATTATTTCTTAATTGTAATTAAATTATAAAATAAAATTTAGGATGTTACATGCGCTATCACCTTGACACGTTCGAGCTGCTTATGTTCGTTCAGCATATTTTGAGCCCTGTCATTCCCCAGCTCTTTGCAGCCACGCTGACGGGACCTACCCAAAAATGGCTCCATACTCTACCGATCAATTCTGTCCAGAATTTTGAAGACCTCAGGCGTAAGTTCGAATTGAACTTCGCAACTAGTAAGAAACAGCCGAAGTCCCAGTTTGCTCTCAGCAAAATTAAACAGCAACATGGGGAAACCCTCCAAAAATATTTGGATAGGTTTAAGGACGTAGCATTGCAAGTACGTTTACTCTTAGAGGGTGTACACGTACATTGTCTCATTAATGGCCTGGATCCCTCATCCCGGCTGGCGAAGTCAATCTTCAAGAACCGGGTTTACACCCTCACCGAGTTCCTGGTGCGGCCCATCAATTTTTATGAGGCTCCCCCTCACACAAGGTCGGAATCCCTTCTGGATGGATACCTCGACCCTTGCTGGGATTGTATAGCCTCAAGCTCCCACTACATCGCGAGCGGCGAACACTCCCTAGCCAACATGACTCTAGGCTCCTGTCATCATAGATCTTCCAGCGGCCCTACCCTGGCCATTAGGAATCAACGACACCCTGGTCCATCCACTCTTTCTTCTTCACGCAGTAGCTTGTATACGTCAGTTATACCTCGCACTTGTTGATTTTAGCCTTTTTTGTGTTTGTTATAAGTGTAAATGGAACCGTCCACTTCACCCCATAGTGCTCATTCAGACGCCGGTGATTCGGACTCTTCGAGTCCTCCACAGTATTTGATCGATCGATACCCCTGGGTGACGCATGAGGTATTGAAGACCCATTCGCTGATGACTACTACTAACATAGGCATACTAGGTTTGGAGGAGTTAGAGGGATGCTTCATGGGCCTTCCTGATGATAACGAGCCGATTTGCTCTACTCGGGCGGAAGGACGCACCGACTTCTTCTTCTTTTATAGGGACTACATGTCCCAGTTCGGTATTCGATTCTCGTTTACCGAGTTCCAAATTTCAACTTTGGATCACCTCCATTTGGCCCCCTCTCAACTTCATCCTAATAGGTGGGCTTACCTAGTAGCCTTTGAGCGCTTGTGCGGCTCCTTTCCAGATGCAATGTTGGCTTGAGCCAATATGACAACAAAATCCTTCCTTCTGATAAAATGTGTTTTTTACTGTGTTAAAGTTATTTTGCTCATCTTTCTTGAACATACATTCTTTTCAATCTTATTCATCATCAAAACATCAACAAGGAACTAACATTCTCCCCCTTTTTGATGATGACAAGATTTATGAAAGAAGCTAAAATTATTTTAACTGTTTTAAATGAATTTCCACAGTTGATATAGTTAAAGAGAAATAACTTAATTGATCCTAAGAAGCATTAACCACAGAATGCTTTAGCAAATGTCATAAAGTAGAAATCCATACAATATACAGCACAAATCCAAGAGAACAACAAGATGGATTAAATTCAAAAAGAACTTGCATAACAAAACACAAAAACAGCTCTTAGCTTCATCTTCATTCTTTCACAGATCCTCTCCCCCTTTGGCATCGATCAAAAAGAGGGGATCACAAAGGAGGCTTCTGGAATTGAGAAGAGAAGGGATGAGAGAAACTAGGAAAAGGTAGAGGGGAGTATGGAATGATAGAGAGGGTAGGAATTGTGGAGAGGATAGGAGTGGTGGATATGAGAGTGTCTAGGTCATCTTCTCCAAACAACTCTGCTGTGGAGGACCCAGAATAGGTGATCTTCAGAGGAGTTGTAGTTGAAGAAGGGACAGGTAAAGTAGCAAGAGCTGAGATAGGTGGAGATGAAATAACAAGAGTGAATAACAATTCACTGCTGGTCTATTTCAGAAAACATTTACTACCGGCACACATTCCTGAACAGGATTATTTATTTCACAAACTCAACATTTGAAAGCTCTCGCCACCACTTCCACCTTTTAGTACAACGACACCCCCAATCCTTTCAATACCAACCACTGAAGTGGCAACGCACTTGTCGGCTAATGTAGGAGAGTTTTTATCCCCTCCTGGGACCCAGTGTTCGCACTGGCACATACAATAACAGGCCACCCACCAGAATCCCATACTCGGGATAAAGGACCTATGTCCAGGAGCCCTACTCCAACCACCTGCGTAGGTGCCAGCCAGACAAGGCAAATCATGTGCCCTACAAGGCGAAACTACTCAAATTGGGTGCATACACTACTAGTGCGAGTAAAACTAATTCCCTTAAAAAATAACTTTCAATAATGGCCAGCGATTTCAAAACAGTTTAAAAACATAGTTCCGTACTGCTTCCACCACGAACATGGTTCAAACTCAATTTCAAATTCTGGGTTCTACCAAACCCCTTTTATGAGATAACATTATTTCAAAAACAGTCATTTCAAACCGGTTTCAAATTCTGCTGAAAAGCATTTCATTCAAAGATTCGGTTCAGAAAATTCAATTTCAAAATTTCACAAACATAGCTGGTGCATTGGTAAGTTCAAAATTCAATTTTCGAATACACCAGGAACCAGACAACTGATATAGAAGGTCATCAACTTCAACTTACATCTCAGGCTCTATCCTGGGCTACTCGAGCCACCCATAGCATACTCAATTCTATTTCATCTGTTAGGTCACTCTAGATACAATGCTTGTAACCCTCAGGCCTACAACCTCTTTGGCACTTCACCCGATATTCATGGTGTAATAGTTGTGGCTTTTTGCCAACCTATGATCATACCAATCACATAGGACTTAGGGCTTTTCGTTTACCATATATCCAATTCAACGACCCGAAGTTATACCAATTTGAACACAATTTCTCCCAATAATACACATAACGCTAGAGCACCCCATGGCAATACCTTGATATCTCATCAAATAATCCTTATTTGGGGTCATTCTGTATATGATCTTCCGATAACGATCCAGCTCCAAGCATAGTCACAGATTCAACTTCCCCTAACAGGTATTTAACCCACATCTTCCCGGGAAACCACTAGCCACTATCATCTACAGCTATCAATCCTAATCATGAGACCGAAACTTGTGGCTATTGAGGTCCTAGCTATCAATCAATATTATCAAGGGTTCTACACTCAATCATTCTTTCTAAGGGAATACCATGAGATTAAAATCATTCCCTAGCAACTAGTAACCTCCAAATACCTCATGCATATTAGTATTATACTCTAGTGCCTCAAAGTATTCAGATCAATCAAACGCCTAAAGAATATCTCATTATCAAATCAGATTCTTAGGTTTATCAACCTAATTCTAAAACCTCGACCATACCCAATAAACATGCTACGATCATCATGATTCATAACCTATAACATTCAGTCACTATCCTCAAATAACCTCAGATCAATGATTGTCAGATTTCCAATTGACTCCTAAAACCTCAACATTAGTTAGGCTAAGGAATCACATTACCTCAATAATACCCAAAATAGGAACTAGAATCATAATTCATCTTCCTAATATGAACCTCAAAACATTCAATCAATATCAACATTATTCACGAGGTTCTAATTTTAATCCTAAATGTCGTAGGGGTATATCCTAGTATCATTTATTACCTCAAGGTTAATCCTCAATCCTCAATCATACCCAGACAATTCGGATCGATCAATATTCATAGGGTTCCTACTCTCAGGTACTAGAACCTTAGTTCAACCTCATTCATATTTAAGATCAAATTCAAGCCTAGTCTTAATCATATCCTAACATCCTCATAGCATCTTTAAGGATCGCTATAAGTCAAAACTTAAAGCACTAAAGCCTCAAGTCAAGGAATTCCAAATTCCTATAATACTTCCCAGGGGGTCACCCATCTCGAGCCTTCTCTTGTCTAAGCACACTTAACTTCCAAGTGACAATCTTGTTCTGGGGTACTCATACTAGTACAAACCATTTATTGCTAGTTAACGGCAGTATTGATCCTAGTACAACTCATTCGCCATTCTAGAAACCAGGTATCTCCATATACTTCCCTTCCATTTTTGTGTGTGTGTGGGAATTGGTCCCTGATTTCCATATCAGAGACCCCCCAAGGTTGGTAACAGAACTCATACTCTGTGCTACCTCCTCTATCACAAGAGTCTTATCTTACTGGAGCCCAACCCTTTTCCTTAGAATATATATCATTTATGCTCCATTTGCCCAAAAAGTACATCTGTACCCTTAACCATGTACCTTTTACCAGTACCGTCCAAACCTGGCTCTGATACCAAACTGTTACACCCCTACCGGCCTCGCCCTTTCGGGTGGTGGGTTAGAGGGATCCTTTTCGCTTATTACCTAATGAGGACATGGGAGACGGCATGACCAAGGCAACAAACTTGGAGGACATACAAGGTCTTGGAGGCCCAATGACAAGAGCAAAAGCTAAAAAGGCTAAAGAGGCCCTAAATCTCTTGGTGACCACTTTACTTGAGACAAGCCCAAGTCTAAAGGAAGAAGAGACCGAAATGATACACTTAATTCGGGTTGAAGACCTTGAAGAATAAGCCTCAATGGATATGCATGAAGGCTTCATTTTACTTGGCCCAAATTCTGCACTTAGTTTTATCTTTCTTACATTTAGTTAAACTTTTGTAATAAGGCCCATTGGGTGGCTTATCGGGCTGTGTTATTTTCCTTTGTGTGTAAGCATAATTAGGTTAAACTTAATATGGATGTTGTCTACTATATAAGGGAACACCATAGTTGTTGGGACGGCAGATTTGAATTCAGAGTTAACCTTTTTGGTGAGAGACAAGCTTCTCTAGGGTTCTTTTGAGAATCTCTAAACTTATCAAGGGCAACAATCATTGTGGCGTTCTTGGGCTTATTAATTCTTTGGAATTGTGGCGCCTACCTATAATCCGTAAACTTCAGTTTTCGTTTGAAATTTCTTGGTTTCGTATCTCCAGATTCCCTTATCCTTTTTCGGTGTTTCTTGAGTCAAAATCGTGTTTCAGAAAGCCAACTTTCACCTCATTTTGGAAGTGCTCGAATCCGAGGTCTGTAGCGTGAGATACATTCCGTTCTTATCAGGACGTGCTGGAGGCTGAATTTCCAGTGCGAATTTCCATTCCTAGTTGATCCAATCATCCTTTTCTTTCGGGAATCATATCATTACCTTTCCTTTGTCAAATAATCACTTTAAATTTATATCAGAGTGTGCGCGACAGAGTATATGATCGGTTTGGACAACTTACAATATACTGGTAAATGTACATACAAACATAAAGTAATCCCCGTAGGGTTCAGGGTACATTCTGTTAGTTCTCTATGTGTTTTGATGATAACTGACAATTGTAAACACAAGTTACAGTTTTGTCTTTGGTAAGTTGAAAAACTTACTGTCAAGACAAAACTTGAATTTTGTTTTCAAAACTCAAGTTTTGGCCTTGGCAGAGAGTTGCTCATTTTTAATGATCAAAGCAAAACTTGAGTTTTCAAATGAGAACTCGAGTTTTGGGACTTACAGAGAACACTCAGTTTTTCACTTAAAGACAAACTCGAGTTTTGATCAGAAAACTCAAGTTTTGCCTTACACAAAGACTTCACATTATTTTCTAATGAGGACAAAACTCGAGTCTTGGTTTGGAAACTCGAGTTTTGGCCAGACATAGAGTGTTAAACTTTTGAACATATGCAAACTCAGTTTCGCGCTAAATCTCTAGGATTTTGATTTGCTCGGAGTTTTATAAGTTTTCTCTAAGTTAAGAGAAAACTCGAGTTTTGACTTGACAGAGAGTTTTCAAGTTTTCACTTAGATTTTGAAAACTCGAGTCTTCACGAAAAACTCCAGTTTTTGACTTGGCACGTTTTTCTCAAGGTTTTCATAATTATATGAAAACTCAAGTTTTGATTTCAAAACTCGAGTTTTGGCCAAGCAGAGAGCAATGTCACTTTTCAAGGTTTTGAAAAATCAAGTTTCCCTTTGGAAACTCGAGTTTTGATTTGACTCAGATCTCTCAATATTTTCATACTTAAATAAAAACTCGAGTTTTGTTTTGGAAACTCGAGTTTTGGGCAACCCGAGAGCTTTGAGCATTTTCAATGTTTTGAAAACTCCAGTTTTGAATGAAAACTCCAGTTTTGATGTTTTGGACTTAAACTCATTTGTTTTCATTAAAAGTTCAAAACTCGAGTTTTGTTTTGGAAACTTGAGTTTTGAGTTTCTTTCAAAAATGTGCTCCGAGCTCAAATCGTGACTTTTCCTCTGGATGGAGGAAACTCGAGTCTTGATATTGAAACTCGAGTTTTGACTTAAGTGCACAGTTGAAAACTCGAGTTTAGAAGAACAAACTCGAGTTTGCATCGCATGAGTACGAAATTCAAATCATCGAATTTGCAATACCTTCTTGTTTGATCTTAATACTTCCTATGATTATTCTCTAATGTTCCTAAATATGTTTAACCACTTTGTTAGTGAGTTTCAGACAGATTAGAGAATGTTTATTGAAGGTTTAAAGCAAAAGCAAAAAGTGATGTCAGCACATTAAATGCAAAATCCAGAAAGTTGCATACTTTTGGGTAATCCATCTGCACACGTTTGCAAAGCATTAAAGAATGTTTTCCACATCCAGCAGCTACTACTCCAACGGATTAATTTGTAGAGAGTCAACTTTGAACTTCTGCACAGCTGGATTAAGTGAAGATTAGAGAGAGAAGAAGACCCAAGCTTAAGCTAACCCTTGTCTAATGAAGGCAACGGTTATATTGAAGATTACAACAGTCATTTAATGCTCTCTTGGTATAAATAGAGCAACATTCAAGTCTTCTCAAACAACACACCTGCTAAAAACGCATAACATTCAAAGTTCTTCAACTACCTTTCTGTTTTCACTTGTATTGTGTCTTTTATTACTCAAAGCTTCAGTGTTTATCATTATCCACTCTTAGAGAGTTTTTATCTGTAAATCATTTATTGTAAACAATCACAAGTCTGGGGACTTGGTGATTGGGTTCATTGATTACAACTTGTAAGGGGGAGTAAGTTCTAGTGAGAGAATTACTCTTGAGTACAAAGTGTGTAATCATTTGATATAGTGGAAATCCCAGAGAGTCTAGGGACTGGACGTAGGTCAAGAGGTTGGACCGAACCAGTATAAATTCGTGTGTCTTGCTCTTCTCTCTTTCACTCTGTTCATCTCTGTTTTTGCAGTTATAAACAGAGCAGTTTTAAAAAGATTTTAAAATCCCCAATTCACCCCCTCTTGGTGATTAAGCTCCACTTTCACATTCGTCCAAAAATAAATACTGGACAACAGTAAATATACATCACACAGCCAACCCAAATATAGAAGCACAAAAAGCACCAGGGCGTTTGTTTTTTTTTTTTCCTTCATATTTCCGCATTGAGCCCTACCTTCTTCAAGTCCTCCAGCTGCTCCTTCCTTACACCTGTATCCTTTGAACCAGTCTGGAGTTCAAAGTTGAACCCTAGAGTAATTGTTAAACTCATATATAATATGTATGCACTGCATGTAATGCAAATCACAATCAGGAACATAAACCTGACATGTACTTCGCAGGACCGCCTGGGCAAGACAAGCCCCCGGACTCAGCGCGCAAAGGGTCTCAGTAGTCAGGGTGGCCAACCCCAACCACCTACCCTAAGGGCCTCAGTGGACACCTATAAAGACACAGTCATATAGACTCCACCTACCCCACATACCTTGTGCCTCAGTAGACACCTATGAACACACAGTCACATAGGCTCCACCTACCTTACATGCCAAGGGCCTCAGTAGCACCCTTACAAGTACTACCTACCCATCATGCCTCAGGCCTCAGTAGCACCCCTACAGGTACTACCTACCCTGCATACCTCAGGCCTCAGTAGTAACCATAGAACATGAGGTCCTATAGATACCACCTACCCTAGATCCACAATCATGATAACACATAACATACAAGAGCAACATAGAGTATGCAAGTTTACAGTTACTACCTAGTCCTTCCTAAAAGCGATGAACTCTCCTCTTAGTGTTGGGGATGCGTCCTACACGTGATAATACCCTAGATACAGCCAAACACCATGCTTTTAATCATATGAACAAACTTTACTTCAAGTTTCTTGAATTTCGCCTATCACCCAAAATTTCCAGAAACTTTGATCCCACTTTGCCGATTTTTAATAAATTCTAGAAAAATATTATTGACATAAAATAAGTGGCCTTAGAATCCTTGGGATGTCTAGTTTACCATAACAATAATTCCCAAGGTCTTATGGGTTCATATCCTTTTCTTATTTGCAAAACCGAGACGTTGGTCTAGAGAAGAGTCTAGGTTTTTAGGTCATTTTCAACAATAAATATCTCTCAGTTAGAAACTCCAAATGACACAAAATATTATATCAAACTCATCCTCACGATGTCTACTTTCACCATGTAAAATTTCAAATCAAACGGAATCCATTTAATATTTTAAAACCATCGATGAACACATGCTGCCAAGAAAATACCTAAGTCGGCAGATTTTCGTAGTTGTAAGACTTAAGCCTTTCGGGTTTAGAAAAAGGTGATCCCACTTGTTCCCATGAAAAATCACGTTTTGGACTCAATGGAAACATAAAAAATATGATAATCCTATTGAAACTCCATGAAAAACACCATAGGGAAGAAACTTCAAACAAGAAACACGAAGTTGTTGGTGGAGTACTTACCTTAAATCTTCAGTTGCATATGACCTTCTCTTCCTCCTGAACCAAGACTTGGTTGTTCCCTCTCTTCTCTCCCTCTTGAACACATGCTAGGGCAGCCAAAAATGGGTAGGAGGTGTTCTTATATAGCCTCCAGGGTTAAAGAAGTTGTCCAATGGTTAAATGACACCTAAGGGGGTAAAATGGTCATTTTCGCTGACTTATTCTTCAAGACATTCTAGAGTCTTCTTATCCAAGGAATTCCAGATTCTTCTGGTCCAAGACATGTGGCGCCATCTTAGCCCTTAAAATTCATATTCCAAGATTGCCCTTGATGGTGACTTTAGGGGTAGGTTTTCGTCCGGTAATTAAAATAACACTGTAGGGGTATAATGGTCATTTTGCACTGCTTTCTCTCCAAGCCAGTGGGACCCACAGATCTGCCCAAATTTTTGCCATTAATGATCCATGTGGGGTCATAATTACTTGTCTTTCAACTGGTCATGTCAGATTCAAATTGTGTGGTCTAGATTAATTCTGATTATTTTATCTTTCTCTCTCTTCATAATTACACGAAGTGACCTTTTTCTTTTCCTCCAAGTCACTTTCTCTCTCCTATGGGCCCACCAATTTCGTCCTCCCTCTGTGTCCATGGGTCTGGGCCCGACTCGAAAAACCCTAACCGGTCCCACTTAGCTCCTTTTTGCCGGATACACCTTTCCTCGGGACTTGTGCCACTCAATTGGACTTGTGTGGGCCTGGATTAACAGTCTCCTCCTCCTGACCATAGGTGGATAGAGTATAGTGCCTTGGAGAGCGAGAAACCCATATTTCAGTATCTCCTAACCTCCTCGTAATGCGTGCTACGGATAATCCAACTTCTGACCCCAAAATGCCACGTGTTCGACGTAGCACTATTATTACTGACTTTTCCTTCTATACTTGGTCTAAATACACATTCTCTTTCTCTTCCCTTCTTATTTCCTTCCAAAAATGAAGGATATCCATGACTGCCCTGAAAATGCCATATACTCATTTATACCGGCATATTTTCACTCAACTAATTGTCCTATACCTTAGGACATAGTTAGGTGGCATCTTTTCCACCAGATTTACACCGTATAGGCCTTTTGTGCCCCTTTTTTTCATTGGCACTTTAATTCCACGGCTTACACTTACTAGGTCCACTGATCCATATGGCCGAGTTACTTAGTCCCAGAGAGGCTTCCTAACTCTCGACATTCTTGGAACTCTTCTTAAACTGGGCCTAGTCGTTTGCCTATTTTAGGCTTATTCTTAATTCTTAGGGTCCAAAATTCGGGATATTATAGGTTGGGCTTTTACTACGGCCTCCTTGTTTGCGCTTGCTTTTCCGCCCTTGAGTTTTTACCACGTATTGGCGTAATTTGCCATCTCTGACAAACTTCTTAATGGTGTCACGGAGTTCATAGCATTGATCTGTAGTGTGCCCCGGTCCATCATGGAATGCACAAAACTTAGATTAGTCTGTAGTAGCTCGGTTCCGTGGAGGCCGAGGTCTGTCGACTTTTTTCATCTCGGTTAGTGCTACCTCCTTCCAGATTTGAGAACGTGCAACGTTCAAAAGGGTGTATATGTCGTACTTTGTTTTTCTTTTGAATCTTTCCCCCCGAGACCTAGTATCTCGGTTTCGTCTGTTGGAGTCTTCTTTCCAATTGTCGAGCTATCCTTTGCCATCTGGAGGAGAACTCCTCTTCTTCTCACCCCCGGCAGCATTGGCTATTTCCATTTGTTCTACCTATAAATATTGCTTCGACCGGGTGTTGGATTTTAAAAGGGGTAACATGCCCATGTCTCATGGCATCCATCTCAGTAAGGATCTGTGTCCTAGGACACAAGATCAAAGAGACCGCATGAGTAAGATTCCATATGCCTCCGCCATTGGATCTATCATGTATGCCATGTTATGTACTCGACCGGATGTGTCATTTTCCTTAAGCATGACCAGCAGATATCAACAAGATCCCGGTGAGGGTCACTGGACTGCTATCAAGAATATCCTTAAGTACTTAAGAAGGACTAAGGACTTATTATTGGTATATGGTGGCTTGGAGGATGAGCTCTGTATGACTGGTTACACAGATGCAAGTTTCCAAACTGACCAAGATGATTCAAGATCACAATCAGGATATGTATTCCTGTTGAATGGTGGTGCGGTGAGCTGGAAGAGCTCTAAGCAGAGCACTATAGCTGATTCTACAACGGAAGATGAGTATATAGTAGCATCGAATGCAGCTAAGGAGGCTGTTTGGATCAGAAAGTTCATTTCTGAACTTGGGGTGGTTCCTACCATCTCAAATCCAATAGACTTGTTTTGTGATAATAGCGGCGCTATTGCGCAGACCAAGGAGCCTAGGTCACATCAAAGGACCAAGCACATACTGAGGCGATTTCATCTTATCAGAGAAATCAATGATAGAGGTGATATAAAAGTATGCAAAGTACCAGGAGAAGACAATGTAGCAGATCCTCTTATTAAGCCGCTTACACAAGTGATACATGAACGTCATGTTAGGTCAATGAGAATTAGAGTAATTAATGATTGCACCTAGTACAAGTGGGAGTCTGTTGGAAATTATGCCCTATGGCAAGTCATTGTACTTTAAACATTTATGTTATTTAAAGTATTCATTAGCATGTTTATATTGATAACTGTATCCCTGGATATATCTTTTATAGATTATCCTAAACGTCCCTGGTCGGTCATCTACGCAGGAGTGAAGATGAGATAAGACCAGTATGACTTTGATGAGGTATGGAGATACGAATCAAAGTCATGGGCACTTGTAAAAGTACAAGGTGCTGGACCGACCCACTATGAGAAAGCTGCATGGATTTACTCATAAGCTTATCTCATGTATAACCACATCACGACGCCCTATGACCTGAGATCATCATGGATTCCTACATGATGAATCACTGGTCTTTGACCTAGTCAAAAGTCACCTTTGATCGGGTGATGATAAAGGCTAGGATCGGGATCAGCGGTTTTCATGCGGATGAATGTGAATGGTCAAGATGGAATTTGTCCCTCACATTTGTAGAGAGATAATACTGGGCCCCTCGATGAGTGAGTCTGAGAAATGTATGGCCATACTATGATGGAAAGGAGTTTCCAGTTCAATTATTAGACTACTCGAGAATTGAGAAAGTAATGGTCAAGAACAGGAAGTGGACATCATCCATGCCTCATCCTTGACCAAATTATCGTGTGACAAAAGGGATGTGATATGGTTGTACGATAGGTTGTATCGTGTCATCGATCCCCATGTGAAATGGGTAGTCGCAATGTCTTGCTAGAGGTCGCTTACGACTTGTGGACTAGTACAGTATTGGCCCACTGCCAATCTCATATGGGCCTGCAGGGTTGCACACAAAAATAACCCGACACGAGCAAAAGTGTCTAGATTCATTGAATCTTAGATACATATGAGATTTAATGAATACTGAATTTAATCTAGGATAAATATATATATATACATATATATATTAAATTCGAAAAATAATATAATAATATTATTTAATGGAGATTATAATATTATTATATAATATTTGTTTTGTATTTAATTTATTTGATAAATTAAATATCTAAAACAAATAGAGATATTGTGTCTCATTTAATTTTCAAATAAAGATATCATATATCTATTTAAATTAAATTGAGATATAGTATCTCGGATTTAATTTATAGAGATAAATTAAATCATAAGGCTTTTAATCCGATTAAATAAATAGATTGGATTAGATCTATGATATAGATTTAATTAATATTTTTTTAATCCATATTCAAAATTCAAAATTCAAATTTGGCTTTTAATTTGGATTAAATAAATAGATTAGATTAGATCTATTAGATAGATTTAATTAATATATTTTTTAAATCCAGATTCAAAATTCGAATTTCAAAATTAATGAGGATTAATTTTTATATAATACGCTGGTCGGTTTTGGAAAAAAAAACCTACGGGACTTTTGTCGAGCGTATTAGAAAGCCGCGAGAAACCCTAGAGTAAATAGAAAGAGACGCAGAATTCAAAAGGCGCTAGCACGCTGCCGCAGCCGTGTTCGGGGGATTATTTGTGTGGATACCTAGAGGAAGGCGATTCATAGAGGCGGCTTCTACTGATCGAGAAGGTAGCCCACCAGTTCAAAGACAAAGAGACGCACACCCAGTTCACCGTAGGTATGATTCGGACTCTTTAACCATGATTTAAACGCGGTTGAGCGATCCTCAAGATGGGATTTGTAAAGTTTTAAATCCGCTACGTGTACGGATCCCAATCAATTTTGCGTTTCTTGCTCCTGAGGCCTTCTCTAACATTGTTTCCTCATGGTAAGAGCATCATTTCTACGGTTTTCGGTTGCTAATGATAGAAATTTTGCATCTTCTCCAAGGTAGATGTGCTTCCGAAATCAACAAATGACTATGCAATCATATGAGGTTCGCAGGCTGTGCACACTGTTACACCCCTACCGGCCTCGCCCTTTCATATGGAGGGTTAGAGGGATTCCTTTTATTTAATCACCTTCCCTTATTACTTACTCCAATTAACTTATCACAGCAGAGCATAGATCTGGTTGGACAAGTTAACATACTGATAAACATTTATAATTCAAGAGGTAAATAAGTCCCCGAAGGGGTAATACAGTCATCCAAATCAAGTACTGGTTATAAACAACAATTATCCAAAATATATATAATACAAAATGAGATAGGGCATCACCTATTTTCTTCAATTCACCGCTTCATGCCTACCTTCTTTGTGCCCTCGACCGCTATTGTCTTACCCCTGTGTCTCAAAACAGTCTAGAGCTCAAGGTTGAACCCAAGAGTAATTGTTAAACTCATATACAATATGTATGCAATGCATGTAATGTAAATCACAATCAGGAATACAAACATGGCATGTACTCCGCAGGACCACCTAGTCAAGACAAGCCCCCAGACCTAGCGAGAAAAGGCCTCAGCAGTCAGGGTGGCCAACCCCAACCACCTACCCTAAGGCCTCAGTGGACACCTATAAACACAGTCATATAGGCTCCACCTACCCCCCATACCTTGGGCCTCAGTAGACACCTATGAACACACAGTCACATAGGCTCCACCTACCCTACATACCAAGGGCCTCAGTAACACCCCAAAAGAGATACTACCTACCCATCATGCCTCGGGCCTTAGTAGCACCTATACAAGTACTACCTACCCTACATCCATAATCATGATAACACAGAACATACAAGAGCCACATAGAGCATGCAAGTTTACAGTTACTACCTGGCACTTCTTGAAAGCAGTGAACTTTTCTCTTAGTTTTGGGGATGCTTCCTACACGTGAGAATACCCTAAATACAGCCAAACACTATGCTATCAATCACACATTCAAACTTTACTTCAAGTTTCATGAAATTTTCATAGCACCAGAATTTCTAGGATTTCTGACCCAATTTTTCTGATTTTAAATAAATTCTATAAACCTCATATCGACATAAAATCAGTGGCCTTAGAACCCTTAAGATTTCTATTTTATAGGAAAAGTAATTCCCAAGGACAACTGGGTTTGAATCCTTTTCTGGTTTCCAATCTTTGGCCACTGGTCCGAGAGAAAAATCCTGTTTTTAGGTCATTTTGATTCTTAAATAAATCTCGGTTGGAAAATCCAAATGACACACAATATTATATGAAAATCATCCTTAGGATGTCTAATTTCACCATGAAATTTTTTAATGCAATCAGACTTCATTTACTACTTGAAAACTACCGATCTCCATTCGCTGCCCAGAAACCCTAAGAACCGACAGATTTTCGTATAAGAAAGACTTGAACTTTTTGAGTTGGAAAAAGGTGATACCACATGTCCCCACACAAAAACACCCTTTGGACCCATTTAGAACCTTAAAAACATGAAAATCATACTACCTTCCCATGAAAACACCATAGGGCAGAAGTGAAAGTAGCTAGGTTGCCGGTTTAGGGAACTTACCTCGAAATGTCGGTTGCGTATAGGCTCCAAGGGTGCAATCTATTGTCCAACTTTGGTTATTGTCCATTGGGTAAAAGGGTGTTTCGGATTAAATTATCATTTCCTTACTTGATTCTCAAGTCTTCTAGAGTTCTCCATGGGCAGATGGACGGCGCATTCCTAGGAAAAAATGAGATTCCAAAGTTGCCCCCGTGGTGGTCTCTGAGTTGTAGGTTTAAGGTCGAGGGGTAAAACAATCATTTCGCCCTCTCTCCCCCCCAAAGCCGTGGGACCCACAAGATCTACCCTTAGATGTGCCATAAATGCTCTTTATGAGTCATAATTATATGTCAATCCATTGTCATGTCAGTTTCAAAAGATGTGGTACAGATTAAACCGGATTATTTTATTCTCTCTCTCTCATATAATTACTTGATGTGACATTCTATCTCTTCATAATTACATGACATGACCTTTCCTTTCTCCTCTGGGCCCACCAAAATTTCGCCCCTCTTAGTGTCCTGGGCTTGGGCCCGACTCCGGGAAATCCTAATCGGTCCGCTTAGCGCCTTTTTGCCGGTTACACTTTCCTCGTAATTCGTGCCTTCAACTGGGCTTGTGTAGGCCTGGATCATCAGTCACTTCCCCTGACCACAAGTGGATGGGACATAATACCTTGGGGACCAAGAAACCCTTATTCTGGTACCTCAGATCTGCCTCGTAATGCGTGCTACCCGATAATCCAATTTCTGGCCCCGAAATGCCACGTGTCTGACGTAGCACTACTACCATTGACTTTTCCTTCTATACTGGGTCCAGACACATGTTCTCTCTCTTCTCCTTGGTTGAACATGCATCCCCTGTCCCACAGGATCAGTGTTCCTGTTCCACTAATGTCTTTTGTCACTTATACATTATACCGGTTTACATCATCGAGATTACTTCGTGCACAAGTTACCTTACAATTGGTCAGGGTTTCTTCTTATTTTGACTTAGTACTTCTCTACTTAATCATAACCAATGATTTTTCATCTTAAGGCCTTTAAAATAATTCACGCCATAAATTGTAGAAAATAAATACTTTGAAATTAACTCAAGGCTTCATATTGCTATGCAAACTTATATTGATACATGCATTATAGAAGTAGGGGTGTTACACATACCACATAGAGTGCAACCTTACCTTTAACTTGTCCTCCAACCACATCTAGCTCTTTTGCGAGGTATGCCTAGCAAGCCATCAACTTATCTTGACTTGTGGGGCAAGTTCTCTTTAAATGTTGTCCAACTTGTTCCTTTGCTCGCCGAACAACCCCTTGACTCCTCTTAGTTCCTTTCTCATCATCACTAAGTTGGCCAACATGGAGAAAAAGGAGGGAGAAGCCAAAGGAAGAAGAAGAAATAGAAAGAGAGAGGTCGATTGAGAGAGCAAAAGAGAGAAAACCCTCAGGAGCCGATTTTTCATGGATTTTGCGTTCTTGCTCTCGAGGCCTCCTTTAACGTTGTTTCCTCACGGTAAGAGCATCATTTCAACGGTTTTCGATTGCTGATGATAGAAATTTAGCGTTGTCTCCAAGTTGGATGTGCTGCCAAAATAAAGAACCGACTATGCCTAGCTTGCCATCCAAGTTCTCTTGACTTGTGGGCCAAGTTTTCTTTACTTGTTGGCCAAGTTCTTCCTTCGCTCGTCGAACAACCCTTTGACTTGTCTTAGTTCCTTTGTCATCATCACTAAGTTGGCCAACATGGAGAAAAAGAACGGAGAAGCTGAAGGTAGAAGAAGAAATAAAAAGAGAGAGGTCGATATAGAATGCAAGAGAGAGAAAACCCTTGGTATTACACCCCTATCGGCCACGCCCTTTTGAGTAGCGGGTTAGAGGGATCCTTTTTCTTTATACCTTTCCTTTGCTAATTATTCCATACCTCAGAGTGTGCACGGTAGACCATATTATTGGTTTGGACAATTACAATATACTGGTAAAAGTACATATGAAATCATAAAGTAGTCCCTGTAAGGTTAAGGGTACAATTGTCCAAAATAAATACTGAATAGTAAGTATAAATCATACAATCATCCCAAAAAGAGTTATACAAAACATGATAGGGCATCCCCTATTTCTTCAGTCTTCCACACCATGCCCTTACCTCCTTATTCCTGAACAGCTCAGTAACCAATACCTGTATCATTTGAAACAGTCTAGAGTTTAAAATTGAACCCCAGAGTAACTATTCAGCTCAAGTATAATATGTATACAGTGCATGCAAGTAGACCATAATCAGGAAGACAAATCACAATGGCACACATACCACGAATATGCATTCAGAATTATATCACAATCACAACGACATACCGTCAAGCTGCCTTGTTAAGGCAAGCCCCGGACACTTGCGTACCGTTGAGTCATCTCTCAAGATAACCCCGGACGCCCGTGTACTGTCGAGCTGTCTCTCAAGATAGACCCCGGACGCCATCCTGAGCACTAGGAAAAACACAGTAGCCAAAGACTTTAACCCCAACTACCCTAAATGCATCTTAGGCTCGATAGCGACCTAAGGACACACAGTCCACTAGGCCCTACAGCCCTACATCCTCAATCATGGAAAATAGACATACAACAGTAACGTAGAATACGCGAGTTAATAGTTACTACCTAACACTCCTTGAAAACAGTAAACTCTTCCCCGGTGTTTGAAATATGTTCCACATGTGTTACAACCCTAGATTACAGCAAAATATCACACTTTCGATCACATATACAAACATTACTTCAAGTTCCATAAATTTCGCCCAATATCAGAATTTCCCAGAAACTTTGATCCGACTTCGATGACTTTTAATAAATTCTATAAAACTCATATTGATGTAAAATCAGTGCCTCTTGAACCCTTAGGATGTATAGTTTACCATAAAAATAATTCCCAAAGTCATATGGGTTCGAATCCTTCCCTTATTTCCAAACTTAAGCCACTGGTCCGAGACAAGGTCCATGTTTTTGGGTCATTTTCAACAGAAAATAACTCTTGGTTGGAAACTCAAAATTACAAAAATATTATATCCAAATCATCCTAAGGATGTCTAATTTAACCATGTAAAATTTCAAAGCATTTGAACTTTATTTACTATTTTAAAACCATCGATTTCCATTCGCTGCCCAGAAACCGTAAAGGTTAGCAGATTTACGTAGTTTGAAGACTTAGGCTTTTTGGGTTTGGAAAAAGGTGATCCTATTTGTCCCGACTCAAAATCACGTTTTGGAATCAATGGAATTAAAAATACAATAATCCCACTGTAACTCCACGTTTAACATCATAGGGTAGAAACTCAAAACAAGAGATACGAAGTTGTTGGTGGAGTACTTACCTCAAATCTTCAGTTGCGTATGACTTCTTCTTCACCTTGGACCAAGACTTGGCTGGACACTCTCTCCTTCCACACCTTAAGCACATCCTAGGCAGCCAAGAAATGGCCAAAGGGTGTCCTTAAATAGACTCTAAGGGTTAAGGGAATTGTCCAAGTTTGGCTATTACCCAATAGTGAGAAGGATGCTTCCGATTTTTAAATAATTCTTTGGCTTTCCCTCCAAGTCATTCTAGAGTCTTCTTCGGCAGACATGTGTCACCTTTTAGTCCCTTAAAAATCAAATTCCAAGATTTCCCTTGATAGTGGTTTTTGGAGTTATTAGGTGTAGGTTTCTGTCCAATAATTAAAACAACACTTCAGGGGTAAAATGGTCATTTTGCTCTGTTTTTCCTCCAAGTCAGTGGGACCCACCTTGGCTGCCCATAAATGATGCCATTAATGTCCATGTGGAGTCATAATTACAGGTCATTCCTCTTGTCCCATCAGATTCAAATGTGTGATCCAGATTAATCTTGATTATTTTATTTTCTCTCTCCTCTTATTACCTGATGTGACCTTCTGCTTGCTCACCAAGTTACCTTTCTCTCTCTTCTGGCCCACAAAGTGGTGCCATTTCCCTGTGACCAGGAGTCTGGGCCCGGCTCTGGAAATCGCTAACCGGTCCGCTCAGCTACTTTTTGCCGGTTACACTTTTCCTCGGGATTTGTTCCACTCAGTTGGACTTATGTGGGCCCGGATCAACAATCTCTTCTCCCTGACCACAGGTGATCGAAATACAATACCTTGGGGAGCAAGAAACCCATATTTCAGTATCTCATAACTACCTCGTGCTACGTGCTACCTGAAAATCCAACTTCTGACCCCGAAACGCCACGTGTCCTGCAAATCATCATTACCTTTGACTTTTGCTTGGCTTCTTGAGTACTCTTCCTTTCATATTTCTTCCAGAAACGCAGGATATCCATGACTGCCCTGAACATGCCATATACTTACTTATACTCATATATTTTTGCTTAACTAATTGTCCTATACCTTAGGACATAGTTAAGTGGCATCTTTTCCACCGGATTTACATCATATAGGTCTTTTTTGCCCCTTTTTCATTGGCATTTTAATTCCGCGGCTTATTCATACTAGGTCCACTGACCCGTATAGCCGAGTTACTTAGTCCCTGAGAGGCTTCCTAACTCTCGACATTCTTGGGACTCTTCCCAAACTAGGCTTAGTCGTCTACCTATTTTAGGATTATTCTCAATCCTCAAGGTCCAAAATTTGGGATGTTACATTTCTCCCCCGTTCAATAAATTTCATCCTCGAAATTTGAACCTATACCTCGGAGGATTATTTTAGGCATATTGCAAATCTTTTTCCTATGCATGCTCTCTAAGCACACAATTTATCATACCACATTCTTATCTATTCTATACCCAGGTGTGGTACTTAACCATCCAGGATAAATTGATCCATCCTCATAGCGTATGGTTATGCAAGTCTTATTCCCTTACTTGTTTTGCCCCTTAACTTATCACATATTGTCCTTCCAGCTCATTCTATTACCATAAGTAGGATTTCATTACCTTATCGACCACGGAATCACCCTCAGCCTTAGGCCTCTCATCTTCGACCTGGTACAAATCCCACATTTTTCCAACCTCAAGATGCACTCTAGACACATTAATCTAAAGTCACCATACCAGTAAGTATTTCACACAGTACTAAGCATCACGGGTCTCACAGCCCAGAGACACCGCCCCGTACAAACTTGCATACTGAGCCTTACCACCCTATGCCTCTGCTCATTTATTATGTTTGAGCTTCCTCAATTCTAAGCTCTTGAACCATTTTCCTCTTGCTTAGCATGGTAACTGGAAAATACTGTTTGACTTAATCGGTTCAGATTTTTAGACCAATCCATCAGTTCATGTTCCTGTAACGACATAATCACTACTTACACCGCTTTTCATTTCAATACAACAGCGACGACAATCATGTCACCGCTTACTGCGTTGTCTCATTCAAAATTTCAAATTTCACATATTTGAAAATCTCTGTGGTACATTTTCACATTTTCAAATCCAATCACTTCCAGCTCAGATTTTGGTGAAAAAAATTTACTGACAGACTATTTTCAGAAAACATTTACTACCGGTATACATTAATGAGCGGGATTATTCATTTCACAAATTCAACATTCAAAAGCTCTTGCCACCACTTCAACCTCAATCTTTTCATACACAAACCACCGCACTTGTCAGCCAATGTGGGAGAATTTCCATCCCTTCTTAGGATGTATAGTTTACCATAAAAATAATTTCCAAAGTCAACTGGGTTCGATCCCTTCTCTAATTCTCAAACTTTGGACAAGTTGGTCCTTTGCTGAATGGCGAATTCGACTTCTCTCTTTGGAGGTAATCCACTGATGTCATCAGGAAACACATCAGGGAATTCCTTAATGACAGGTATTTGATCTGGTGAGAGTTCAGGTTCTGCCTACACTGAAAAGAATACCATATACCTGTGGCAACCCTGCTTAATGCACTCCTCAGCTTCAACGGCCGAGAGAAGGTTAAGTCTGATTTCTTTATTAATGGTTTGTGGAGATTCTGGATAGATGATCTTTCTATTCCCAGCGTCCATAATCACGTTATTGGCCTTTAGCCAATCCATGCCCAATATCACATCTCCCGCAAAGGCAAGCAGATTAAATCAACGGTTGACTCACGCCCATTCACCATCACCACATAATTCAAACATACATCAGTGGTCTTAGCCTTAACCCCTAAGGGTGTAGATAAAAGCAAATCATATGGCAACTTATGGACGTCTAACTTCAAGCGTGCCACACAATCACATGCAATGAATGAATGACTTGCACCGGTATCAAATAATGCATGCAATGAATGTCCATAGACAAAGATCATACCTTGAAACATTTTAGGGGATTTCTGGGCCTCTTCCCTAGTCATGGCAAAGACTCTACCTTGATTTTGGGGTCTCAGCTCCGTCTTCCTCTGCAGGTAGTTCCATTTCATGTGTCCGGGCTTTTGGCAAAGGATACACACAGTTTGACCATTGCAATCTATCTCGGGATGAATCTTCCCACATTTACTGCACTTCTCTGCCTCCATCGGCTTCCTGAAACCCTGGTGTCCCAGTTTGATAAATTTCTTGTTTTTGCCACGATTGTCGGACCATTGCCCCTTTCGCTTCTGAGATGAACCTCTGCGGCTAGAGTCACCGTGACCAGAGAAACTTCGGGAGGCTCATAGGTCTTTAAGGTTCCTTTCTATGATCCTATACTCCTCCATTGCTTGGCTTAGCAAGTGGAATTGTCTCGCTATCCGCTTCTCCCTTAATTCATATTTGAATCCTCAAAGGAGGATATCATGTTGGAAATTATGCCCTAGTGGCAATTCATTGTACTTTGGATATTTAAGTTATTTAAAGTATTCTCTTTTTGTTATCATTTTCGTTTACATGTTTGTATTGATAACTGCATCCCTGGATATATCTTAAAGATTATCCCTGAATGTCCCCGGTCGGTCATCTACGGGAGGGAAGATGAGTTAAGACCGATATGACTTTGATGAGGTATGGAGATACGAATCAAAGTCATGGGCACTTGTAAGAGTACAAGGTGCTGGACCAACCAACTATGAGAAAGCTGCATGGATCTAGTCATAAGCTTATCTCATGTATAACCGCGTCATGACGCCCTATGACTTGAGATAATCATGGATTCCTACATGATGAGTCACTGGTCTTTGACCTAGTCAAAAGTCACATTTGACCGGGTGATGATAAAGGCTGGGATCGAGATCAATGGTTTTCATACGGAGGAATGTGAATGGTTAAGATGGAATTTGTCCCTCACATTTGTAGAGAGATAATACTGGGCCCCTCGATGAGTGAGTCTAAGAAATGTATGGCATACTGTGATGGAAAGGAGTTTCCATTTCACTAATTAGACTACTCGAGAATCGAGAAAGTAATGGTCAAGAAAAGGAAGTTGACATTATGCCTCATCCTTGACCAAATTATCGCGTGACAAAAGGGATGTGACATGGTTGTAGGATAGGTTGTATCGTGTCATCGATCCCCATGTGAATTGGGTAGTCGCAATGTCTTGCTCGAGGCCGCTTGTGACTTGTGGGCTGACACAGTGTTGGCCTACTGCCAATCTCATATGGGCCTGCAGGGTCACACACAAGAATAACCTAACACGAGCAAAGTGTCGGGTTCATTGAATCTTAGATTAATCGAGATTTAATATATATGTATAAATTCAAAATTAATACATATATTAATATTATAAATAGAGATTATAATATTATTATATATTATTTGTTTTATATTTAATTTATTTGATAAATTAAATATCTAAAATAAATAGAAATATTGTATCTCATTTAATTTTCGAATAAAGATATCATATATCTATTTAATTTAAATTGAGATATAGTATCTCGATTTAATTAAATAGATAGATATCATTTATTGGATTTAATTTATAGAGATAAATTAAATCAGAAGGCTTTTGATTTGGATTAAATAAATATATCAGATTAAATCTATTAGATAGATTTAATTAATATATTTTAATCCAGATTCAAAATTCGAATTTCAGATCAGGCTTTTAATGCGGATTAAATGCGTTACATTAGATCTAACCGATTGATTTAATTAATGTATTTTAGTCCATATTTGAAATTCAAAATTCAAAATTAATGCGGATTAATTTTATATAATACACGAGGGTTTGAGAAAACCTACGGGAGTTTTATTCGAGCGTATTCAGAAAGCCGCGAGAAAAACCCTAGAGTGAGAAATTGAGAGAGGCGCACAAAAGGCGCTAGCACCCGTAGCCGTGTTCGGGAATTGTTCGTGTGGATACCGGTGGAGGAAGCCGATTCTACGAGTCGTCTTTCGCGATCAAGGAGGTAGCCCCCTTTGTTCAAGGAAGAACGAGACGCGGACGAATTCTCCAAAGGTAATATCCGGATTCCCAGTCTTGGTTTAAACGCACCTGAGTGATCCTCAGGACGGGATTCGTAAGTTTTTTAATCCGCTGCGTTGTACGGATCCCAACATATCAGCCATATTACTTTCTACATTAGGATTCTGATGATAAGCAGAGTATCTTGACATACGAGTGAACCTGGCATAGTAATCTTCAAAAGCTCGCTATCTCCCTGCTTAATACTCAAGAATTCTGACTCCTTTGCGATTCTGATAGAGGGAGGCTGATACTGCTTGTTAAACTTTACTTGAAATAGCTCCCAAGTAATAGGGATGTTTAAGGCACGGAGGGTAGACTCAGTGTTCCTTCACCACCGATCAGCATCACCATCAAGCTTGTAGATAGCAAGCTGTGCCTTCCTTTCCTTGGGACATCTATCACTTGGAAGGTTTTCTCAAGGCATAGGATCCAGTCTTCTGTAACATCAAACCTTCTACGGAATACCGGGGGATTCTATTTGCAAAACTTAGAGACCTAATACAGCCAAGTCTCAATATTCCCATTTCCTTGCTGAGCTTGATGGTGCTCATCCAGGTCCTCATTATTATCATTATTCTCATCTCCTTCTTCTTGTTCTTCCTATTCCCGGTCCTGCTGGGCTCTCAGCTCATTTATCTATGCTCTCATTTGCTGCATCATATTATTTTGTTCCTCTAACATAGCCATCATTCGCTAAGTCAAATCTAAGTTTGGAGCACCCTGGGCTTGTTTGGCCTTTCTTCTTGCTCTAGTTCTTCTTCGATGCATCTTTAGCTACAACATGGCAAACATCAAATAAACATCCATTTTGCAAATAAGGATTTAATGGAGTAATGAGACATGACCACTTATAATAACCATACTTATATTATACATTTCTAACATCCATACACAACACTTCACTACAAATATTACATCTTACATAGTCCTACTTCACCCTTACCACTACTTACTTACTTTTGCGTCATATGCTCCCTCATACTACTTGGGATTTCATAATACAACTATTTTACATAGGTACTTGACTACAATACTCTTCTACCATAGTGGCTCACATATATAGGTAAACATAGATCTCTACGAGAGCGATTTAAGCCCCAATGTCAAGAGAAAAATACTGCTCACTTGCAATGATCTTGTTGATCCACTGTATCCACTCAGGAGTTCTCGGAAGAAAATACAGAAATACCCTTTTCCACTATTCAAGTAGGTAGACCACCCCATTGACCTCACTGTCGTAATAAATATTTCTCATCCGGGCCATATAACAACGGTATCGGGCTTTTGGGTTGTTTCTTTCCATGAAAGCCATATGGTATTCCTCCCTGACCACTACCAATAATTCTTCGTCGATCACCCAAGGAAATGGCAGATTACCAAATTTATTCGCCTCATTCAGGAGCTGGTTATTGTCCCCTACGGATGAAATGATTGACACGTCATCTTCTTCCATCTCTTCCACCACTTCTCCCTCTTCTTCTTCCTCTTCCGGTTCTCATTCTGGCTCCAGCTCCGGCTCTGGCTCAGGTTCAGGTTCAGGCATTGGTTCATGCTCAACCAGAGGAACAACTGCTAAGGGAGGAACGAGTATGGCTTCGTTCTCAAAGTTTGGTGCTAAGAACAGAAACAACTAGTATATCAGTTCTGGGTCTAGTGGAATCTTAGGAAGGGGTGGAAATCCAATCATTTGTGGGGATTCAGGCACCGGTAGGGGAGAGGGGGGTTCTTATTTTGGCTCCACAAGAAACTCAAGTGGCAGTGGAAATTGGGGCATCAGGTCAAGATTCATTGCAAGTCCAGGTTCCATTGTTGGGTTGAGGTTAAAGGCTAGCTGGGGTAGAGCTGCCGGTGTCACATTTGTAGGCATAAGGGCACTAGCTATCGGGAATTCAGGTGCAGGTGGATCTCCCTAATGCCTAGCCTGTTCATGAGCTCCATTCCTTCGTGCTTCCCTCCTTCGGTACACCCGTCCAAATCTTCGCTCCATTTTTCCTACTACAATCACCCAAAACTTCATTAGTACACCTACCACCTTATTCTACTGTTTATCAGTACTGTCCAAACCATGCTCTGATACCAAACTGTTACACCCCTACCGGCCTCGCCCTTTCGGGTGGCGGGTTAGAGGAATTCCTTTTATTTAATCACCTTTCCTTATTACTTAGTCCATTTAACATATAACATAGTGAACGCAGTAGAGCACGGTACCTGGGTTGGACAAGTCTAATGTACTGATAAGCATTTATAATAGAAATAGTAAGTAAGTCCCCGAAGGGTTAGATATAGCCATCTAAACAGAGTACTGATCATAAACAACAATCATTCAAAATATAATATTGCAAAAGAGAATAGGGCATCCCCTAGTTCTTCATCTTCTCTGCATTATGCCCTACCTTCACCAAGCCTCCAACCGCTACTGCCTTACCCTTGTGTCCCCAAAATAGTCTGGAGTTCAAAGTTGAACCCCAGAGTAACTGTTAAACTCATATACAATATGTATGCAATGCATGTAATGCAAATCACAATCAGGAAAAAAACCTGGGATGTACTCCGGAGGACCGCCTAGTCAAGACAAGCCCTCGAAACTATAGCGCTAAGGGGCCTCAGTAACTAGGTCGGCCAACCCTAACTACCTACCCCAAGAGGCCTCAGTAGCCACCAATGAACACACAGTCATATAGGCTCCACCTACCTCATATACCTTGGGCCTTAGTAGTAACCTAAGGACACACAGTCCAATAGGTACCACCTACCCTACATGCCAAGGGCCTAGTAGCACCCTAAGGACACACCGTCCAACAGGTACTACCTACCTAACATATACCTCAGGCCTCAATAGCAACTATAGAACACGAAGTCCCATAGATACTACCTACCCTACATCCACATTCATGATAACACATACATACAAGAGCAACATAGAGTATGCAAGTTAACAGTTACTACCTAGCACTTCTCGAAAGCGGTAAACTCTTCCCTTAGTGTCGAAGATGCGTTCCACACGTGTTAACACCCTAGATATAGCAAAACACCATGCTTTCAATCACATATTCAAACTTTACTTCAAGATCCATAAAATTCGCCTAGCACCAGAATTTTCCAGAATCTCTAACCCAAATTTGCTAATTTTTAATAAATTCTAGCAAAATCGTATTGACATGAAATTAGTGGCCATGAAACCCTTAGGATGTCTAGTTTATCATAAAAATAATTGAAGTCTCTCTGTAAGGGTTTTAATAAATGTAGACTCCAAGTGTTTTGATGATGACAATTGAAGTCTCTCTGTAAGGGTTTTGAAGTAACAATCAAGTGGATATAAAAGTGCTTTTTATCAAATATTTTCAAAATTGAATTCTCGAGAATGTGGTTCCAATACTCGAGAATGGGAGTATATGCAATATCTGAAAACATGGAACTAACTCTCGAGTATGGAAAAGTAATTCCCGAGAATGGCATACAAAATTATATAAACCTCTTCTCAAGCAATTCTCGAGAATAAGGACATGATTCTCGAGAATTCCTTCTGGTTAGAATCAATGAAGAATTCACACTCATGTAATTCTCGAGAACACATTAACAATTCTCGAGAATACATGTTCTCTTGTTTTAATAGTAATTATCTCATTCTTCAAATTCTCGAGAACAAGGACATGATTCTTGAGAATTCCTCTTGCTGGATTTAATGAATAAATCCACAATCATACAATTCTCGAGAACACATATATGATTCTTGAGAATACATGTTCATGGGTTAACATTCTTATTCAACAAGCGATGTGATTCTCAAGTATAAGAATATAGCTCTCGAGTATTAAGGGTTCAGCCACTTCATGCAATTCTCGAGAATGCCCAATGCAATTCTCGAGAATACTTCTTCAACAATGATTCTCCCCAACAAATCTCGAGAACTCTGATATAATTCTCTAGAATCCACTCTTATGTTTCACAAGAATGGTTAAGATAAGAATCAATAAGCACGAATGATTCTCGAGAATGCCTTGACTAATTCTCGAGAATGATTGGACTAAATACATACGAATACTGTTTCTCAAATCTCCGACTCAGAAAATCATGAGTCATGTTATTTCATTTTACTACTCTTGATTATTATTCATTACAAGTTTCAAATGCTATTAACATGCTTGCTCATGAGTTTCAGATTATTTAAGCATGGATTAATGAGAGATTTGAATAAAGCAATCTCGTCTATCAGAGGCATTAAATGGTGCTACCTAAACCATGATACACACAGAGATCGATATTCTAAACAAAGTAAAGCTATCTCTGATATTCTTCGACTCCGCATTAAATGCTATCTCACAACGACAAAACAAAAGGAATGAAAGAGAATGTCACTTTGCACATTCCATCAGAATATTCAAATGGCGAAACTCTTGACAAATGCATCATCTGTCTAATTGACACCCTCAAGAGACTCAACGGCTATTTCACGAGCTTCATCAACGTCATTAAATTCAACATCTATAAATAGCCAAGGCATTGAATTGGCCAACTACCGAAACTCTGCGCATTCAATTCTGAGTTACCACTATTAACAGTTTCATTTAATATCTTTGATATTGATCGTTCTTCAGTGTTCATATTGTACCTACTCGTGAGGAGTCATTAAATATCATTCTTATTCTTGTTTTGATTCTTAAGGTTGTGGAACCTTAAGAGTGGGTGTATTAATTACAACTTGTAAGGGGGAGTGGAGTCCGAGAGAGGGAGGACCATCCTTCGTTTACAGTAAGTGTAATTGTTCTTGAGAAATAGTAAAATCTAGGAGTTCTGGGGACTGGACGTAGGTCAGAGTATTGGACCGAATCCAGTATAAATTGCCTTGTGTTCTTTTATCTTATTGTCTCTATTTCATTTATTCACGAGAGAAAACTTTAATTTTTTAAGATCACCTATTCACCCCTCCTCTAGGTGATATTCCATCTTCAACCATACCTATGCGAATTGGTGAGTGTCTCGTTCAATTCTATCTGGTGGGCTATCTACTCGATCAACAGGAGCGGACTTTGTGAATCCCCTCCTCTACCAGTATCCACACGAACAGCCTCCAACACGGACAGCAGCGTGCTAGCGCCTTCAGTATTTTCGCGTCTCTTTTCCTCTCTAGGGTTTCTTGCGGCTTCTCTAATTCATCCATCCTCTTAATACGACTAGATCAATATCTATTTAAAGAGTTTCTAAAATCCTAATGAGTCATATTAAAATATTCAAAATTAATCTAATTAATCTTGAAATTAAATCGGATTAAAATAATATATTAATTAAATCTATCAAATAGATCTAATCTAATATATTTATTTAATCTGAATTGTAAGCCTACTGATTTAATTTATCTTTATAAATTAAATCGAGATATGATATCCTTTTATTTAATTAAACCTGAGATACTATATCTCAATTTAATTAAATCGAGATACTATATCTTTATTCGAAAATTAAATATGAGATATAATATCTCAATTTATTATAGTTATTTAATTTATCAAATAAATTAAATACTATATATAACAATATTATTTTCTATAAATAATATCATTATTATTTCCAAATAAATATAAATATATATATATACATATACATATATATATCCATCTTAGATTAAATACAGTATTCATTAAATCTTAGACATATATAAAATTCAATGAATCTGGACACTTTTGCTCGTGTTGGGCTATTCTTGTGTGCGACCCTGCGGGCCCAGATGAGATTGGCAGCGGGCCAATACTGTACCAGCCCACAAGTCGCAAGCGGCCTCTAGCAAGACATTGCGACTACCCAATTCATATAGGGATCGATGATACGATATTACCTATCGTACAACCATGTCACATCCCTTTTGTCACACAATAATTTGGTCAAGGATGAGACATGGATAATGTCAACTTCTTGTTCTTGACCATTACTTTCTCGATTCTTGAGTAGTCTGATTGAAATGGAAACTCCTTTCCATCGTAGTAAGGCCATACGTTTCTCAGACTCACTCATCGAGGGGCCCAGTATTATCTCTCTACAAATGTGAAGGAAAAATTCCATCTTGACCATTCACATTCCTCTGCATGGAAACCACTGATCTCGATCATAGCCTTTATCATCACCCAGTCAAAGGTGACTTTTGACTAGGTCAAAGATCAGCGATTCAACATGTAGGAATCCATGATGTTCTGAGGTCATAGGGCGTTGTGACGTGGTTATACATGAGATAAGCTTATGACTAAATCCATGAAGCTTTCTCATAGTGGGTCAAGTTCGTGTTCTTCGGACCTCCAGTACGCCAAAAGGGCCTATGTGGCTGTTAAGGGCCCAATCTGAGGAATCTCGCACCAATTTTAGGCATTAAGGAATGTTTATTAAAAATGAGGAGGGTGGGTGAGTTTCAATGCAATTCTGAGACGTTGAAAAACTTCGTGTTCCTCTCACGCCAAGTATATGTGGCCGTTTAGGGCCCAAACGGAGGAATCTTTCAACAATTTTAGGCATTCTGGAATCCTCATGAAAAATGAGGAGGGTGGGTGAGTTTCCACGCAATTCCGAGATGTTGAAAAAGTTCGTGTTCTTCTAACCTTAAGTAGGCCGTAATGGCCTATGTAGCCGTTCAGGGCCCAAATGCAGGAATCTTGCAAAAATTTTAGGCATTCTGGAATTCTCATGAAAAATGAGGAGGGCGTGTGAGTTTCCACGCAATTCTGAGACGTTGAAAAAGTTCGTGTTCTTCTCACCTCAAGTACGCCAAAATGGCTTACGTGCTCATTAAGGGCCCAATCTGAAGAATCTCGCAACAATTTTAAGCATTCTAGAATCCCCATGAAAATAAGGTGGGTGGGTGAGTTTCCACGCAATTCTGCGAGGTTGAAAGAGTTCGTGTTCTTCAGACCTCATGTAGGCCCAAATGGCCTATGTGGCTGTTCAGGACCCAAACGGAAGAATTTTAGGCATTATGGAATGCTCATTAAAAATGAGGAGGGTGGCTGAGTTTCCACGCAATTCCGAGACGTTGAAAAAGTTCGTGTTCTTCTAACCTTAAGTAGGCCGTAATGGCCTATGTAGCCGTTTAGGGCCCAAATGGAGGAATCTCGTGACAATTTTGGCATTATGGGATCCTCATGAAAAATGAGGAGGGCGGGTGAGTTTCCACACAATTCCGAGATGTTGAATAAGTTCGTGTTCTTCGGACCCCAAGTACGCCAAAATGACCTATGTGGCCATTAAAGGCCCAATCTGAGGAATCCCGCACCAATTTTAGGCATTCTGGAATCCTCATGAAAAATGAGGTGGGCGGGTGAGTTTCTACGCAATTCTGAGACGTTGAAAAAGTTCGTGTTCTTCGGACCTCCAGTACGCCAAAAGGGCCTATGTGGCTCTTAAGGGCCCAATCTGAGGAATCTCGCACCAATTTTAGGCATTAAGGAATGTTTATTAAAAATGAGGAGGGTGGGTGAGTTTCAATGCAATTCTGAGACGTTGAAAAAGTTCGTGTTCCTCTCACGCCAAGTATATGTGGCCGTTTAGGGCCCAAACGGGAGGAATCTTTCAACAATTTTAGGCATTCTGGAATCCTCATGAAAAATGAGGAGGGTGGGTGAGTTTCCATGCAATTCCGAGACGTTGAAAAATTTTCGTGTTGTTCTAACCTTAAGTAGGCCGTAATGGCCTATGTAGTCATTCAAGGCCTAAATGGAGGAATCTCGCCACAATTTTAGGCATTCTGGAATCCTCATGAAAAATGAGGAAGGCGTGTGAGTTTCCACGCAATTCTGAGACGTTGAATAGGTTCGTGTTCTTCTAACCTCAAGTACGCCAAATGGCCTACGTGCTCGTTAAGGGCCCAATCTTTGAAATCTCGCAACAATTTTAGGAATCCTGGAATCCTCATGAAAAATAAGGTGGGTGGGTGAGTTTCCACGCAATTCCGTGATGTTGAAAAAGTTCGTGTTCTTCGGACCTCAAGTACGCCAAAATGGCCTATGTGGCCGTTAAGGGCCCAATCTGTGGAATCTCACACCAATTATAGGCGTTAAGGAATGTTTATGAAAAATGAAGAGGGTAGTTAAGTTTCCGCGCAATTCCGAGACGTTGAAAAAGTTCGTGTTCTTCTAACCTTAAGTAGGCCGTAATGGCCTATGTAGCCGTTCAGGGACCAAATGGAGGAATCTCGCGAAAATTTTAGGCATTCTGGAATCCTCATGAAAAATGAGGAGGGCGTGTGAGTTTCCACGCAATTCTGAGACGTTGAATAAGTTCGTGTTCTTCTCACCTCAAGTACGCCAAAATGGCTTGGCATTCTGGAATTGTCATGAAAAATGACGAGGGTGGGTGAGTTTCCACGCAATTCCGAGACGTTGAAAAAGTTCGTGTTCTTCTCACCTCAAGTACGCCAAAATGGCCTACGTGGCCGTTCAGGGCCAATCGAAGGAATCTCGATATAATTGTAGACATTCTGGAACGCTCAAGAAAAATGAGGAGGGTGGGCGAGTTTCCACGCAATTCCGAGATGTTGAAAAGTTCGTGTTCCTCTCACGCCAAGTATATCTTGTAGTTCAGGGCCCAAACGGAGGAATCTCTCGACAATTTTAGGCAATCTAGAATCCTCATGAAAAAAGAGGACGGTGGGTGAGTTTCCACGTAATTCTGAGACATTGAAAAAGTTCATGTTCTTCGACCTCATATAGGCCCAAATGGCCTACGTGGCCGTTCAGGGCACAATCGGAGAAATTTTCAAACAATTTTAGGCATTCTGAAATCCTTATGAAAAATGAGGAGGTGGGTGAGTTTCCACGCAATTCGGAGACGTTGAAAAGGTTCGTGTTCTTCTGACCTCAAGTAGCCCAAGTGGCCTATGTCGTCGTTCAAGGCCCAAACGGACGAATCTCGCAACAAATGTAGGCCTTCTGGAATTGTCACGAAAAATAGGGAGGGTGGGTGAGTTTCCTCGCAATTCCGAGACGTTGAAAAAGTTCATGTTCTTCTCACCTCAAGTACACCAAAATGGCCTACGTGACCATGCCGGGCCTAAACGAAGGAATCTTTTGACAATTTTAGGCAGTCTGGAATGCTCATGAAAAATGAGGAGAGTGGGAGAGTTTCCATGCAATTCTGAAATGTTGAAAAAGTTCGTGTTCCTCTCAAACAAATATATCTGGCCGTTCAGGGCCTAAACGGAGGAATCTCTTGACAATTTTAGGCATTCTGGAATCCTCATGAAAAATTAGGAGGGTGGGTGAGTTTCCACACAATTCTGAAACGTTGAAAAAGTTCGTGTTCTTCTGACCTCAAGTAGGCCCAAGCGGCCTATGTCGTCGTTCAAGGCCCAAACGGAGGAATCTCTAAACTATTTTAGGCATTCTAGAATCCGCATGAAAAATGAGGAGGGTGGGTGAGTTTCCACGCAATTCTGAGACGTTGAAAAGTTCGTGTTCCTCTCACGCCAAGTATATGTGGCCGTTCAGGGCCCAAACGGAGGAATCTCTCAACAATTTTAGCCATTCATGAATGCTCATGAAAAATGAGGAGGGTGGGTGAGTTTCCACGCAACTACGAGATGTTGAAAAAGTTCGTGTTCTTCTGACCTCAAGTACGCCAAAATGGTCGTTCAGGGCCCAATCGAAGGAATCTCGCAACAATTTTAGACATTCTGAAATGCTCATGATAAATGAGGAGGGTGGGAGAGTTTCCACGCAATTTTGAGACGTTGAAAAAGTTCGTGTTCCCCTAACGCCAAGTATATGTGGCTGTTCAGGGCCCAAATGGAAAAATCTTTCAACAATTTTAGGCATTCTGGAATCCTCATGCAAAATGGGGAGGGCGGGAGAGTTTCCACGCAATTTTGAGACGTTGAAAAAGTTTGTGTTCCTCTCACCTCAAGTAGGCCTTAATGGCCTATGTGACCGATTAGGGCCGAAACGGAGGAATCTCTGAACAATTTTAGGCATTCTGGAATGCTCAGGAAAAATGAGGAGGGTGGGTGAGTTTCCACGCAATTTCGAGATGTTGAAAAGTTCGTGTTCCTCTCACGCCAAAAATATCTGGCCGTTTAGGGCCCAAACAGAGGAATCTCTCGACAATTTTAGGCATTCTGGAATCCTCATGAAAAATGAGGAGGGTGGGTGAGTTTCCACGCAATTCTGAAACGTTGAAAAAGTTCGTTTCCTCTGACCTCATGCAGGCTCAAGTGGTCTATGTCGCCGTTCAGGGCCCAAACAGAGGAATCTCAAACTATTTTACGCATTCTGGAATCCTCATGAAAAATGAGCACGGTGGGTGAGTTTCCACGCAATTTCGAGATGTTGAAAAGTTCGTGTTCCTCTGACGCCAAGTATATCTGGCCGTTCAGGGCCCAAACGGAGGAATCTCATGACAATTTTAGGCATTCTGGAATCCTCATGAAAAATGAGGAGGGTGGGTGAGTTTCCACGCAATTCTGAAACTTTGAAAAAGTTCGTTTCTTCTGACCTCAATAGGGCCCGTGGCCTATGTCGCCATTCAGGGCCCAAACGGAGGAATCTCTAAACTATTTTATGCATTCTGGAATCCTAATGAAAAATGAGGACGGTGGGTGAGTTTCCACGCAATTTTGAGACGTTAAAAAAGTTCGTGTTCTTCTGACCTCAAGTAGGCCCAAGTGGCCTATGTCGCCGTTCAGAGCCCAAACGGAGGAATCTCTAAACTATTTTATGCATTCTGGAATCCTCATGAAAAATGAGGACGGTGGGTGCGTTTCCACGCAATTCTGAGACGTTGAAAAAGCTCGTGTTCTTCTGACCTCAAGTAGGCCCAAGTGGCCTATGTCGGCGTTCAGGGCCCAAACCGACCAATCTCGTAACAAATGATGGCCTTCTAGAATTGTCACGAAAAATAGGGAGGGTGGGTGAGTTTCCTCGGAATTCCGAGACGTTCAAAACGTTCGTGTTCTTCTCACCTCAAGTACGCCAAAATGGCTACGTGGCCGTTCAGGGCCCAATCGGAGGAATCTCACAACAATTTTAGGCATTCTGGAATCCTCATGAAAAATGAGGAGGGTGGGTGAGTTTCCACGCAATTCCGAGACGTTGAAAAAGTTCGTGTTCTTCTGACCTCAAGTAGGCCCAAATGGCCTATAAGGCTGTTCAGGGTCCAAATGGAGGAATCTCTCAACAATTTTAGGCATTCTGGACTCGGTGGCTCAGGATAAATCAAAAGAGGTCCAAGAATGTACGGTGAAGATTGGCTCCCTTGACGACCTTTCCAAGAATGTGCCTGCAAAGAAGATAAGCAAATAGCAGTATCTCATCCAAAAATAGCAATATGGAGAGATTTCAAGTGACGTAAATGCATTTTAGGAACTAAACTCTCCAAGTAACTATCACATCCAAGGAAATCAATGATACTCCCATCAGTAGGAGTCAAGCAACCAGTCATATTGTGAAAATTCTCTTGTGCTTGTAAAATGGAAGGTGTGGAATCCAACTTAGTGTTGGAGTACACCACATCATCGTTGCAATCACAAGAGATGGAAGGGAAAAGAGTGGAAGAATGAAGAGAATTTTTCAAATCATCACCACCTAGAATATGTAAAGATTCAAAACAATTATCTTGTTTTTTTCTAAATCAGGTGGCAAATCACAAGAAAGTACTTGTTGGAAAGATTCATCAACATGCAGGATTTTATTAATCAAAATTTCGGAATCTGTCACTAACAAGACTACAAGGAGGTAATCCAATGGGAATTTTATGCATCTGGTCTTCTAGGTTATGATCTTTCTCATTCACATCAACAACAGAATCCACAAGTAATGTAGAATCACTAAGCAAGTCAGAGTCACCAAATAATGCAGCATTAATCTCAGTGCAAATAGGGCACCATTCATTATCAGAACATGCACAATTGGCAGAATTACTCGTACATGCAAAATCAGGATAATCAACATACCATTGAGCAAGAACATCATCAACAACATTGGCATCCATGCTTGATTCAACCTTTTCAAAATTGACATACTTACTATCGTCAATAGTATAAGAGGCTGCATTTTGATCAGTGGTAGAATCAATCACTCACTAAATGCTTTCTTTTGAAGCTCAACAAGTAAATGACATTTTCATGATAACAATCTACACATATTTGATATTCTTTACAACAACATGAAAATATGTCATTCAATTTATCGCAATCATCACTAGTACTATGAAGAGAAGCATCTTCAACAGTTAAAGCATCACATGAAGAAATAGGAACACATTCATCAACAAGTACAATCGAATTACTACTACTAAACCCAATTGGTTGAGCAATTACATTTCCAAACAATTGAGGGGATTCAACAATGATTTCCTCGTCCACATCATTATCATTCAAATCATGAATTGCTTCGTTAGTCAAAGTAGTAGGAGAGTCTACTTCAATAAGGATAGAATCATTACCAAATGGGAGAGAGGACTCTTCAATGTGCTTTTGTACTTGTTTCAGTTCTTGTGCATGTGTGACCATGAGAGAAGGAACATTCATTTTCAACACTTGTGCTTGCTGCTCAATATCCTTTGCTAATCTCTCAGATGATTTCACTTGTTGTTTCATCATTCTACAAATAGAGTCCATTTGTTGATGAAAGTTGTCCTTATGTGACCATTCCTCATTTATAGCACAAGCCGTTTGATTTTGGAAATCTCCAATGACTTTACAAAATGAAGGATCTTGGTTGGGCATACATGGTTGAGAATGAGGTTCATAAGGTGGGTCAAATGGGTATAGGGATTCATGAGATGAATGGCATGGTATGGAAGTGGGATGGAATGACGGATGGTATGGTAAGTGAGAGTGTTGATGATATCGTTGGAATGGAGGTTGTTGGTATGGTTCATGGTATTGGTGGTGGAATGGGCCATCACATTCTTGATTGCCTACAAAAGAGTGAGAATTGAAAGGTAGATCATGATTACTATAAAACCAAGCCATGAAAGTTCAATACAATTAATTCCTAGTGAATCACAAGATAACTACCTAACTAATAAAATTAAGACCCTGGAATGTTTCATGGCATTACAGACAAAAAAAAAACGCACACACACACACAAACGCTAGAAACTAACCTAAACAAGTCTAGAAACATTATCAAATGATTTTTTAAAAAAAAAAATTGTGACTTCCACAAATCAACTTCTAGACTATTCCTAAACCTAAAAAAAATTGAAAAAAGTGGTCTAAACTAATCTACTATTAATGATTAAACCGATGCAAACTCTCTGGCAACGACACCAAATTTTGATGAGAGTTGCCGAGCCCTCACAAAATAGCCAGGATTTAAATATTTGTAGTATAGGAAACCTGGATCGTTTCTCTCAAGGAATTCACAGCGGGTCTAAAATCAACAGTAAACAAGTAAAAAGTAACCAGAATGGGGGTTTTTTCAAGCAGAGTAAGACGAAATAAATAGAAACAGAACGAAATATTCAGAAGCAGAATAAAATCGATCAACCCAACGTTTAGATTCCGAGACTTTCATCATCGAACGAAATATAAATAACCCACGATTGGCTCTAGACGAACCGAGATCTCTCGCATTCACCTAGAAAATCCCTTGACTAGACGATCGCCTAGAATATGTCCGAACAGTGGCATCTCATTGTGCAATCACACAGCAAAACTTTAAACCTAGTTCAAACTCAGTCCTTGGGATGAACCAAACCGAATATTAAATCTAATATTCGAACTATTTCGTAAATCGAATCGATAAGATGAAAATAGAAACGAGTTAAATTACCGATAAAGCACAAGCTCTCGGATGAATCATGGAATCCTCAACGTTGGGTTAAACATAGAAGTTTAGCCAAGCATGGCTAAGCAAAACTCAGAAGAAAAGATGAAGAAGAAATCCAAAAATCTCATACAACGTAATTGAGAATATGTTTTTAGCTATCTAATCTAACCTATAAATAGGAAACACTAGGGCTACAAGATTTGACCAAAAATAGGAAACCTCTAATAAATAGGAAACCTCTAAGAATATGAAATCTCTAATAAATGGTCTTTTATTACAAAATTCGAGCAAAATAAAAAATCTAGAAAAATGGTTCTTTTTTTAACTCCAATTTCGTCCATCTTCTTGTCTGAATCAGCCTTCTGAGTCTTCATAACAATTGTAGCTCTCTGAATCATCTAAAAAAGAAAAGAAGAATCAAGCTAATCGGATATCTAGATCAAAAGTTATGGCAAAAATACTAAATAACTGTAAATCTGGAATTTAATCATAAAAATGAATTAAATCCCATTAAAAGCTCAAAGCTCGATCAAGTAATAAAATCCATTATTTATTAACTAAACAATCCTAAATTTATTCACTAAGAGATACAAATAAGTGTAATAATATTCAATTATCACCTTCGAGCGTAAGCCAAAGTCGAGAAGAACAACTGGATCATCTTCGATTCAGAAGAATGTCTCATTGTCAACAAAAGTGATCTCTGAATTGATAAAGGTAAAATCAAGGTATTATTCAAAGTTCCTCGTGAAGGAAATTGATACACCTTGGATTTGCCTAAAGTTAATTCTGAAAAATGTTTTGTTAGCAACTTAGACGAGAGTTGGATGTGGCATAAACAATTGGCTCATGTCGATATGTTCCAATTGGATAAGTTGTTAAGAAAAGATTTAGTGATTGGCTTATCCAAACTTCATTTTAAAAATGACAGAATTTGTAATTCATGTCAAAGGGGTAAACAAACTAAGTCATCTTTCAAAAACAAGCTTGAAATCTCGACAAACCAACCTCTTCAACTACTTCATATGGATTTAGTTGGACCTGTAAGAGTAAAGAGCCTCTATGGCAATTTATATACTCTGGTCATTGTCGATGATTTCTCTCAGTTCACCTGGACTATCTTTTTATCTTCTAAGGATGAAACATTTGATCTGTTTGTTGTGTTTGCCAAAAAGGTGTAAAACGAGAAAGGTATTTGCATTTCAGCTATTCAAACAGATCATAGAGGTGAATTTGAGAATCAAGATTTCAGAGAGTTTTGTGATGCTCACGGCATTGATCATAACTTCTCGGCTCCAAGAACACCACAACAAAATGGTGTGGTTGAAAGGAAGAATCGTGTGCTCACTAAAATGGCCCATGCCATGTTGAATGAAAATCAGACTTCACAAGTCTTTTGGGAAGATGCAATGAGCACGGCCAGCTATATTTCCAACTGAGCCTATCTCTAAAAGAGGCTCAACAAGACTCCATATGAGTTGTACAAAGGAAGGAAACCAAACTTGGCACACCTTCATATCTTTGGCTGTAAGTGCTTCGTTCTTAATAATGGTAAGGACAATTTGGGAAAGTTTGATCCCAAATCCGACCAAGGTATATTTCTTGGCTATTCTAATAGGAGTAAAGCATATAGAGTTTTCAATAAGCGTACTCGTATAGTTGAAGAGTCAATTGATGTTGTGTTCTGTGAATCTAAATATGATGAACCTCTAGATGATGATGAGGAAGCTTCTTACAAAAACCAATTCTTTTCAAAAACTACTCCTGCCTCTCTTGAAAATCTAGAAAATGTTTTTGAAAGCAATTCTCAAAACACTCTTAAAAATCCTGATCAATCTCAACCTAGAGCTTGGAAGTTCATTAGGAATCATCCTTTGGACCAAGTAATAGGAGATATAAATCAAGGGGTAAGAACCAGAAAAAGTACCTTAAATGAGGTTACATCTTTTGCCTTCATATTTGAGATTGAGCCCTCTAAGATTGATGAAGCCTTATCAGACAATGATTGGGTGATAGCAATGCAAGAAGAGCTACATCAATTTGATAGAAATCAAGTTTGGGACTTGGTACCTAGGCCTAAAGACCATCCGGTCATTGGCACTAAATGGGTATTCAAAAACAAACGTGATGAATCTGCAATTATAGTCCGTAACAAGGCTAGATTGGTTGCCAAAAGTTATAATCAAGAAGAAGAAGGTATTGATTATGAGGAAACGTATGCTCTAATGGCTAGATTGGAAGCTATACGTGTACTCTTAGCCTTTGCTTTTATCAAAGGATTCAAGCTCTATCAAATGGATGTGAATAGTATTTTTTCTAAATTGATTTATTCAGGAGGAAGTTTATGTTGAACAACCTCCTAGCTTTGAAAATGATCATCATCCGGATCACATTTATTGTCTCAAGAAAGCTTTGTATGGTCTTAAACAAGCTCCTAGAGCTTGGTATGAGCGTTTAAGTAAATTTCTTTCGGATCAAGGCTTTGTTAGAGGAAAAGCAGACACTAGACTTTTCATCAAAAGTAATAAGCTTAATGAAATTTTAATTTTGAAAATATATGTAGATGACATAATATTTGGTGCTACTAATGAATCTCTCTATGAGGACTTTTCTAAGAAAATGCAAGGAGAATTCGAGATGTCTATGATGGGCGAGTTGAACTACTTCTTCGGATAGCAAATCAAACAACAGAAGGATGGGATATTCATCTCACAAATGAAGTATCTTCGTGATTTGCTCAAGAAGTTCGGAATGGAACATTGTAATGGAGCCGACACTCCAATGAGTTCAACCGCCTCTCTAGAAGCGGATGGAGAAAAAGGCAAAGGCTTCAACATAACCAAGTATCGGGAAATGATCAGATCCCTACTATATTTAACTGCAAGTCGGCCAGACATTCAATTTAGTGTGGGAATGTGCGTGAGGTTTCAATCAGCTCCTAAAGAATCACATGCTGAGCATGTTAAGAGAATTTTTCAATATTTTTCGGATACAAAGGAGTTGGGTCTCTAGTTTCCTAAAGGCCAATTAGAGCACTTGGTTGCATATTCTGATTTGGATCATGCTGGATACAAAATAGACAGAAAGAGCACCAGTGGACAATGTGAAGTCCTTGGAGGTTCACTCGTATCGTGGTTCAGTAAGAAGCAAACCACTATGGTTGTATCCTCCACTAAAGCTGAATATGTTGCCGCCTCAAGCTGTGTGCTCAAGTCTTGTGGCTCAAACAACAACTTTAAGACTTGGGGATTCATCTGAAGGAGATTCAATTCTCTTCGACAACACCAGCACAATAAGCTTGGCAAAGAATCCTGTTCAACACACTAGAACCAAGCATATTGATGTGAGACATCACTTTATTAGCGATCATCTTCAAAAGAAAGATGTCAAGGTGATGTCCATTCCCACACATCTTCAGTTTGCTGACATCTTCACCAAACCGTTGGCTAAGGAACAGTTCATGTTCATCCGTAGAGAATTGGGTATGACAAATCCCAATGAATTATAAGTATCCTCTCCTTAAATGATTTAATTCAATGAGATATTTACTAAATTTAGCATCAGAGCTTCTGGATTTGTTGTTTGCAGGGTCCTCTATTTCTTAGTTGAATAATAGAGTTCAACAGAGGTCACCATGCTCGAGCAAGCACTCCTAATATACTCGAGCAATGCTGGAAACAACTTCATATAGAATTAAAAAATTAAGTTGGGGTGCCCAAGCATGATCTCAGTTCTACCCGAGCAACGACGGAAGCAAGTCTGCTTAAGATGTATGGGTTGCTCGAGCAAACCTTCAATTGTGCTCGAGCAATATCGGGAAGCAACCTCACATCAGACATTTACATAAGATGGATTGCTTGAGCATAGTTCCTTCTGTGCTCAAGCAATGAAGGGAAGAATCCTATGCAAAATCAAAGGTTGGAATAGGTTGCCCAAGCAAGACCTCGGCTATGCTTGAGCAACGACGAGAAATGTTCGTGTTCAAGATTTATGAAAAGCATCCTACTCGAGCATCACACATGGTTCTGCCCGAGCAGTGTCTACTGTCATTTGATCAAATTAAAGTCTAGATTTGACACAAAGGCTTAGAATCAAGATCAAATCACCAGGAATCAAGTGTTCTCGAAACACACTTGATGGGAGGTACTTAAAGTCATTTATGTTCCTTTAATAAATATTTGAGTAAATACCATTTCTGGTCCCTGACAAAAAACATGATCCTCATGTTGGTCCCTTACAAAAAAAAGGGGTCCTTTTTAGTCCATAAAAAGGACGAATAAGGGTCGATTGGTTGACATTTTGATCCCTCACAAATTTCTTAAAGGTCTTTTTTAGTCCATAAAAAGGACGAATAAGGGTCGATTTTTTTGTAAGGGACCAAAATGGGGTTCCGTGTTTATTGTCAGGGACTAAAAAGGGTATTTGTTACACCCCTACTGGCCTCGCCCTTTCGGGTGGTGGGTTAGAAGGATCCTTTTCTCTTATTATCTTTCCTTTAATAAATAATCACTTTAATCATACATCAGAGTATGCGCGGCAGAGCATTGGATCGGTTTGGACAACTTACATTATACTGGTAAAGGTTCATTCAAATACATACATTAATCCCCGTAGGGTTAAGAGTACAATAGTCCAATGTATGTACTGGGCAATACGTAAGATAATACAAACATAAAAATATACAATGAAATAAGTTATTTCATACGTCTTCAATCTTCATCTTTATTGCTCTAACCCTTGTCCCTTCCACAGTCCAACCGGCCCACCACCTTACACCTGTATCTTTTAAGCCAATCTAGAGAGAGTAACTGTTAAAATCAAGTACAATATGTATATGGTGCATGCAAGTAACCATAATCAGGAAATCAAATCACATATCATAAATGCATTCAGTATCACATCACAATCACAATCACAACGACGTACCGTCGAGCCGCCTTACCAAGCCAGGCCTCGGACGCTCGTGTATCGTCGAGTTACCTCACAAGGCGACCCGGACACCGTGTACTTGTTGAGCCGTCTAAAAAGACAACCCGGACGTCATCTTCAGCGCTAGGATCAACACAGTAGCTAGGGAGTTTAACCCCAACTACCCCGAATGCATCTCATGCTCGATAGCGACCTAAGGACACACAGTCCACTAGGCCCTACTGCTGGATTCCGTACATGCAGCGGATTAAAATATTATACGAATCCCATCCAGAGGATCGCTCAACCATCGTCTAAATCAAGGTTTGAGAACCGAATATTACCTATAGTGAACTCGTCCGCGTCTCGTTCTCTTTAAACTGGTGGGCTACCTTCTCGATCAGCAGAAGTCGACTCCACGAATCGGCTTCCTCTACTGGTATCCACACGAATAAACACTGAACACGGACGCGGTAGCGTGCTAGCGCCTCGAACTGTTCGTCTCTCTCTATCTTGCTCTAGGGTTTTTTGCGGCTCTCTAATACGCTCGACAAAAAGTCCCGTGGGTTTTTCTAAACCCGATCGGCGTATTATATTCAAAATTAATCCTCATTAATTTTGAAATTCGAATTTTAATTCTGGATTAAAATATATTAATTAAATCTATCTAATAGATTTAATCTAATACATTTATTTAATCCAAATTAAAAGCCCCCGAGCCCATATGAGATTGGCGGTGGGCCAATCGTACCCGACCCATAAGTCGCAAGCGGCCTCTAGCAAGACATTGCGACTACCTAATTCACATGGGGATCGATGACACGATACAACCTATCGTACAACTATGTCACGTCCCTTTTGTCACGCGATAATTTGGTCAATGATGAGGAATGGATAATGTCAACTTCCTTTTCTTGACCAGTACTTTCTCGATTCTCGAGTAGTCTAATAATTGAAATGGAAACTCCTTTCCATCATAGTATGGCCATACATTTCTCAGACTCACTCATCGAAGGGCCCAGTATTATCTCTCTACAAATGTGAGGGACAAATTCCATCTTGACTATTCACATTCCTCCAAATGAAAACCATTGATCCCGATCCAAGCCTTTATCATCATCCGGTCAAAGGTAACTTTTGACTAGGTCAAAGACCAGTGACTCATCATGTAGGAATCCATGATGATCTCGGGTCATAGGGCATCGTGACGTGGTTATACATGACATAAGCTTATGACTAGATCCATCTTGACTTTCTCATACTATATCTCGATATACTATATCTCAATTTAAATTAAATGGATATATGATATCTTTATTCAAAAATTAGATGAGATCCAATATCTCTATTTGTTTTAGATATTTAATTTATCAAATAAATTAAATAAAAAAGTATATTATATAATAATATTATAATATCCATTAATTATATTAATATATATTAATTTTGAATTTAATCTATTAATTTCGAATATATATATATATATATTCACCCCAGATTAAATTAAGTGTTCATTAAATCTCAGATTAATCTAAGATTCAATGAACCTGGACACTTTTGCTCGTGTTGGGTTATTCTTGTGTGTGACCCTGCAGGCCCATATGAGATTGGCAGTGGGCCTATACTATACCAGCCCACAAGTCGCAAGCAGCCTCTAGCAAGACATTGTGACTACCTAATTCACATGGGGATCGATGACACGGTACAACCTATCGTACAACTATGTCACGTCCCTTTTGTCACGTGATAATTTGGTCAAGGATGAGGCATGAATAATGTCAACTTCCTTTTCTTGACCAGTACTTTCTCGATTCTCGAGTAGTCTAATAATTGAAATGGAAACTCCTTTCCATCATAGTATGGCCATACATTTCTCAGACTCACTCATTGAGGAGCCCAATATTATCTCTCTACAAATGTGAGGGACAAATTCCATCTTGACCATCACATTCCTCCGCATGAAAACCACTGATCTCGATGCCAGCCTTTATCATCACCCGGTCAAAGGTGATTTTTGACTAGGTCAAAGACCAGTGACTCATCATGTAGGAATCCATGATGATCTCAGGTCATAAGGCATCGTGACGCGGTTATACATGAGATAAGCTTATGACTAGATCCATGTAGCTTTCTCATACTATATCGATATACTATATCTCAATTTAAATTAAATGGATTTATGATATCTTTATTCGAAAATTAAATGAGATCCAATATCTCTATTTTTTTAGATATTTAATTTATCAAATAAATTAAATAAAAAAAGTATATTATATAATAATATTATAATATCCATTAATAATATTAATATATATTAATTTTGAATTTAATATATTAATTTTGAATATATATATATATATATATTCACCCCGGATTAGATTAAGTGTTCATTAGATCTCAGATTAATCTAAGATTCAATGAACCTGGACACTTTTGCTCGTGTTGGGTTATTCTTGTGTGTGACCCTGCATGCCCATATAAGATTGGTAGTGGGCCAATCTTGTACCTGCCCACAAGTCACAAGCGGCCTCTAGCAAGACATTGCAACTACCTAATTCACATGGGGATCGATGACACGATACAAACTATCGTACAACTATGTCACGTCCCTTTTGTCATGCGATAATTTGGTCAAGGATGAGGCATGGATAATGTCAACTTCCTTTTCTTGACGAGTACTTTCTTGATTCTCGAGTAGTCTAATAATTGAAATGGAAACTCCTTTCCATCATAGTATGGCCATACATTTCTCAGACTCACTCATCGAAGGGCCCAGTATTATCTCTCTAAAAATGTGAGGGACAACATCTTGACCATCACATTCCTCCACATGAAAACCATTGATCCTGATCCAAGCCTTTATCATCACCCGGTCAAAGGTAACTTTTGACTAGGTCAAAGACCAGTGACTCATCATGTAGGAATCCATGATGATCTCAGATCATAGGGCATCGTGACGTGGTTATACATGACATAAGCTTATGACTAGATCCATGCAGCTTTCTCATAGTGGATCAGTCCAGCACCTTGTACTCTTACAAGTGCCCATGACTTTGATTCGTATCTCCATACCTCATCAAAGTCATATTGGTCTTATCTCATCTTCGCTCCCGCGTTGATGATCGACCAAGGACATTTAGTATAACCTATAAAAGATATATCCAGGGATACAGTTATCAATGTAAACATGTGAATGAAATGATAACTAAATGGAGAACAATGACTTGCCCTAGGGCATAATTTCCAACACCTACTACCTTGCATCCTCAATCATGGAAAACAAACTTACAACAGCAATATAGAATACGTGAGTTAACAGTTACTACCTGGCACTCCTTGAAAGCGGTAAACCCTTCCCTTGGTGTCCAAGATATGTCCCACATTTGTTAACACCCTAGGTATAGAAAAACACCATGCTTTCAATCACATATTCAAACTTTACTTTAAATTCCATAAAATTCGCATAGCACCAGAATTTTCCTGAACATCTGACCCAATTTTGCCAATTTTTAATAAATTCTAGAAAAATTGTATTAACATGAAATAAGTGGATTTAGAACCCTTAGGATGTCTATTGTACCCTAAAAATAATTTCCAAGGCCTTCTTGGCTCATATCCTTTTCTTATTTGCAAAATTGAGCCACTGGTCTGAAACAGAGTCCATGTTTTTAAGTCATTTTTAGCCTTTAATATATCTTGTTTGGAACAATCAAATGACACAAAATATTATACCCAAATCATCCTTAGTATGTCTAATTTGAACATGTAAAATTTAAAAGAAAACGGAATCCTTTTGCCCCTTCAAAACCATTGATTAATCTTCGCTGCCCGAAAACCGTAAGAACCGATTTTTGTATACTAAAGATTTAAGCTTTTAGGGTTTGGAAAAAGGTGATCACTCTTGACCCTACACAAAAACACCTTTTGGAACCATTGAAAACCTTAAAAACAAGGAAATCCTAATGAATCCTCATGAAAAAACCATTGGCCAGAAGTGAAAGTAGCTAGGTTGCCGGTTAGGGAGCTTACCTCGGAATATCGGTTGCGTATAGCCCTCTTCACCTCCTGAACCAAAACCTTCAGCTTAGCACCCTCCTCCTCTCCTTGAGCTCATGGTTGGTGTGGGTAAAATGAAGGGAGGAGTGCCCTTTATATAGACTCCAAGGTGGGGCCCTTATCTAACCCTTGATCACGATCCAACGGTTGGGAAAATTCCTCAGATTAAATTATTATTTCCTTGCTTGTTTCTCAAGTCTTCTAGAGTTCTCCATGGGCAGATGGGTGGCGCATTCCCATGCAAAAATGAGGTTCTAAAATTTCCCCTGGTGGTAGCCCCTAGGTTTTAGGTCTAGGGGTAAAATGGTCATTTCGTACTGCTCCTCTTCCAAAGCCATGGGACCCACAAGATCTGCCCTAGATGCTGTCATAATTACCCCTTTTAGTGTCATAATTACTTGTCCTTCACCTTGTCACATCAGTTTCAAATATGTGGTCCAGATTAATCCGGATTATCTTATTCTTTCTCTCTCATCATAATGACTTGATGTGACATTTTCTCTTTATAATTACATGATGTGACATTTTCTTTCCCTTCGGGCCCACAAAATTTTCACCCCTTACAGTGTCCTGGGCCTAGGCCTGACTCCGGGAAATCCTAACCGATCCCACTTAGCTCTTTTTTTTTTTTTTTCTGGTTATACCCTCCTCGTGACTCGTGCCACATAATTGGACTTGTGTGGGCCCGTATCATCAGCCTCTTCTCCTTGACCATAGGTGGACGGAATATAGTCCTTGGGGATTAAGAAACCCTCATTCCAGTATCTCATAACCACCTCGTACTACGTGCTACCCGATAATCCAACTTCTGACCCCGAAATGCCACGTGTCCGACGCAGCACTACTATTACTGACTTTTCCTTCTGTACTTGGTCCAGATACACATTCTCTCTCCCTTCCCTTCTTATTTCCTTAAAAAACGTAGGACATCCATGCCTACCCTGACAATGCCATTTACTTACTTATATCGGCATATTTCTGCTCAACTAACTGTCCTATGCCTCAGGACATAGTTAGACGGCATCCTTTCCAACCGGAATTACACCGTATACGTCTCCTATGCCCATTTTACACTAGCACCTTAATCCCATGATTTGTACATACTAGGTCCACTGACCCATATGGCTGAGTTGCTTAGTCCCAGGGAGTCTTCCTAACTCTCGACATTCTTGGGACTCTTCCCGAACTGGGCCTGGTCGTCCGCCTATTTTAGGCTTGTTCTAAATTCTTAAGGTCCAAAATTCGGGGTGTTACAGTATTTACTCTAAATATTTTCATTCCATCTTTGCCCGGGCAGACTGAGCAACATCGTGCTCGAGCATAATTTATGCCCTACTCGAGCATATGACGACGTGTCGGTTCACTTCCCACTATCTCTCTCTCTTTGTTAAGCTTCATCTCTCATTTCTCCCAAACCAATTTCTCGTCTCTCCCAAAAACCCTAATCCCCAATCTTCCACGTTTTTCTGTCAATCTCACATTTCCTAGCCCTAGCTTCTCAAATCTTGGTTATGGCTCAGACTTTAGCAGAATCTTGTCATCCTTCTCCATCAAAATCCCCTGAGAAACCACCTCCAAAGAATACTTGGACCAAACCCTCGATGAAGGCAAAGGCTCCAATGAAACCCCTGGCGAAGATGAAGACTAAGAGAAAGCCGTCGCCTTTAAAGAAGAACCCACTCATTGAACTCGGTTCCAAACCAAGTCTCTTCCATATGGTAAAGGAAAGAGAACTAGATCACCTTCTCCTTTCAACTCTGAGGACACTAAGGAGCTTTTCTCTCAAAAATCTCATGAACCTCAAGCTTCTGGGAGTCGAAGATCCAACAAAAAATCTCAACCACCGGGTACTCAGAAGCAGGCTTCTGTTAGTAACCACAAGCATCTGGAGTGGGCTCAGGGGGTCTTTCGATTTCTCAACTCGAAGGCAACATTCTTGAACCATCACCTAGTATGATCTTTGACCTTCGGTTGTTGATGATTACAAGAATTTTGCACATTATTTTGAAAAGAGGCCATTCTTCCCGATTGTTTATGTAGACTGGCATACTTTAGAGATTCTTGTAATCTAGACCTCATTGAGTGGCTTCAATAATTTATGCCTCTGCTTTGCATCTCACTTCCATATTATCCTGAAGTAGACCATTTGCAATGAGAGTGCTGATGATACATTAGTTACAAAAATTTGAGGAAAGGAAATTAAGATTACTGCCTCTGACTTGAATGTCATCCTCGGTGTAGTTGATGCTCTAGAAGATCCTCCAAAGCTGTTTGATGCAGAGTGTCACAGAATTCTTTTTCTGAATGTGCCATATGAAGACAAGAAAGTTAATGTCACTTCGGCAATGATGGATGATAAGCTTAGAGTGGTGTGGTATGTGTACAGCAGGAGTCTTGTGCAAAAGGGTCAAAGTTTTACATATTTTGTCAACAAAGACTTTGAGAGATTTGCTTCACTCATTGCCCCGGAGCCTCAGATTCTGGGTAATTGGATCCTAGATGAGATGATTACCTTCATCTCTAAGGCCTCTGTTAGGAAGAGAGCCACTATGCCTTACCCTTCCCTAATTTCTCACATCCTCCAAACCAACAATATTTGGTACCTTTTTGATGATAAGGAGGCATTTCCCAAGAAATTTGGCCCCGAGCATTTGATTAGATTGAGAATATCTTTCACTGAAGCCTTAAGCAAGAAGAAAATTAAGAAAGAAAAGCCAGTGATCAAGCCTCCTATGCTATCTACTTCCAAACAACCTGATGAGGCTGAGTCATTTAAGGCTGGACCTTCTGCATCAGCTCCATCATTTACTCAGGCTTCCACTCACCACCTGATTCAATCCACCATTCAGAGTGCTATGGCTCCAGTATTAGAGTCCTTGGAGGCCTATAGGAAGCTAACAGTAGAGATGATCAAGGCTATGTCCGCTAAAATGATCAACCTGAAGGCCCACATTGATCTACATCTTGATTCTGAGTCGACAGACATGAGAAAAGAAATGAAGGCTAGTTTCTCTATATATTTTTTATCAACAACAAATGATTAAGAAGGAAATTCATCTCTCTCTCGCCAACAATATGGTCTTCACAAGGTTGTTAGAACTTTGATTACTCATTAGACAATTTTGTAACGAGCTTTGGTCCAGATGGTCCAGTTGACATGCCTACACCTGCTCCTTCCTCTTCTATTCCATCACCTTCTGCTCACTTCAATGAGCCTCCTCCTGCTCCCACTCAACCCTCTTCTCCTGTTACTTCTCCTATTGTGGCCTCCACTCCTATCTTAGCCACTTCTCCCATTCCAGACTCTACTCCTGCCACAGTGGTTCTTCCTTCTTCTCAGTTCTCTCCCATTGATCCCTCCACTGTCAAACTTCCCTCTTCTTCATCTTCGATTTTTCGATAGTTCACCTCCCTCTCCTTCGTTCTAGGGTCCTCTTTTCGTTCGACAAAGGGAAAGAGTAGTATGTGCTTTGTGATAACGTGTTTTGTAAGCCTGTGTTTTGTATTGTTGAAATGAATTTTTGAAATGAAAAATATGTTGCTATTTTTGTTTCTTATTGTCTTGAGTTTAGTTAATTTTTGTCTATCTACTTCATTTTCTGTACAATATCTCCATCGATATAACTATGCTAAAGCTTAGTATCTTCCTTTTGCAATCTGTCCTCTTTAAACAATGCATTATTCAATTCAATAACTTTTGTACCAAACTTATCTCAAATCACATCTAAGAGTTGTCATCATCAAAAAGGGGAGAATGTTAGCTCTCGGTGTTTTGATGATTACAAACTCATAAGTTATTGAATTAAGTAATTCATGCATAAGTAGTAGCATGCTCGATCAAGAGGTAGTTCATGCCCGAGCATACTTTATCTGACAAAGTGTTTTAGAAAAGGTTACTCGAGCAAGAAGCATGATGCCCAAGCACAACTTAACAAGTTGAACCAACAATGCCCGAGCAGAATAACTAGCATGCCGAAGCATCATCGAGTTGTAGCAATACTCAGAGGAGAAATGCGCATGCTCGAGCAAATGTGTAGCAATGCTCGAGCATCATCGATAGACAAATACAAAAGACCCATGCCCGAGCAAAGCAATATCGTAAGTCTCTTAATCATTGTCTCTGTTTTGATTTGTGCTCGAGCAAGATGATATCTTGCCTAAGCAGCATGCTCGAGCAGGAATGAGAAGTTGCTCGAGCAAGCATGCGTGCAAACTCTTATTGCTCTTTATCTCAGCGTTGCTCGAGCATGATATCTGGCATCCTCAAGCCTTAGCGATGATTAGTATTCTTTTAAGCAACTTGTTTTTAGACTTGCCCGAGCAAGTATAATTGAATGCTTGAGCATGGTACTCGAGCAATAGCTCAATGTTGCTCGAGCACAGGATGATCATTCTATCTCATAGTTTATTTTTCTCTTCGTTTGCCCGAGCATAACAAAATGCATGCTCGAGCATGGTCATCCTCTGTTGAGCAAAACAATAAGTTTTAAATTCAAATTCTTTGGGCTAACTTCTGTTCCTCTCTTATCTCATTTAAAACTAATTAGACAATATACTAATCATCATTGGAAGTGTATTTCAGGGTATTTACCATTGTTTAAGTGAAAAGCAGAAGCTCTGACAGAAGCATTAAATGCGGTTACCAAAATCATCGATATTCTCGATAACCACTCTTTGATCACCGTAAAGCATTTTCTAATATTCCACCTACTCATTAAATATCATTTCACAACAGGCAAAACAAAAGGAATAAAGAGAATGTCGTGACTGCAAATCCACCTGGATTATTTGAACGACGAAAATATTAACCGAGCTTCATCTGTCTAACGGATATATTCAAAACTCACAATGGTTAATCTTCAAGCTTCACCAACGGTCATTTAATACAACATCTATAAATACCCGATGCATTGAATTCGCCAACTACCGAAATGTTGTGCATTCAATCCTAACTTATTGCAATTTGTTGTTTCATCTATTTTATTAAATATCTTAGGATATTTTCATTGTACTTCAGTGTTTATTTCAATATACTCGTGAGGAGTTTCAAAAACACTTATTTGATTATTATGTTGTAAAAATCTTAAGGTTGAGGAACCTTAAGTGTGGGTATACAATTACAGCTTCTAAGGGGAGTGAGTCCTAGTGAGATGATCATCCGAGTACAGTGTAATTGTCTTTGCACGATAGTGGAAATCCCAGGTGTTCAGGGGACTGGACGTAGGTCCAAGTATTAGATTGAACTAGTATAAATTTCTTTGTGTATTTTTCCCTTCTCTATCTCTATTTCCACTTGCATTTGTATGTAGCTAGCGAAATGTTTTTGAGATCACCTATTCACCCCCCTCTATGTGATATTCCATCTTCACCCACATAGAGTAAAATGGAGACATTTAAGGACAGCCAAGTGGGTCCCATTGACTTGGAGAAAAAGAAACCAAAAGTGCAAGTTTTTTACCCACAAGACACTGTCTTACCCACTGGATAAAAGCCTACACCCAGTAAATTCAAAAACCATCATTATGGGCAGCCAAGAATCTAATTTTTGTGGTCATAAATGGTGCCACACACCTACCCTATAATTCCCTAGAATTACTTGGAGAGTAAGCCAAAGAAACAAGTACAAACCATGTAATCCTTTGGACCACTGGACAATAACATGTCTTGGACAATTGCCCTAACCAACAGAGTATATTTAAGGACTCATTTTGCTCATTTCTTTGCTGCCCTAGGTGTGTTCAAGGAGTGAGAAGAGAGTGTTTAGCTGAAGGTCTTGGTTCAAGGAGAAGAAGGAAGCACCGGAGTTTGAAGACCGAGGTAAGTTCACATGGGCATCGATGACACGATACTGAGAGTGGAGCTAAATCACCAAGAGGGGAGGTAAATTGGGGATTTTGAAACTTTCTTGATTTGCTCTGTTTTTCGTACAGCAAAACAGAGGTGAATAGAAGATGTAGAGAAGAACAGCTAAACACAAGCATTTATACTGGTTCGGTCTAACTCCTTGACCTACGTCCAGTCCCCAGACACTCTGGGATTTCCACTATATCAATTGATTACACACTCTGTACTCAAGAGTAATTCTCTCACTAGAACTTACTCCCCCTTACAAGTTGTAATCAATGAACCCAATCACCAAGTCCCCAGACTTGTGATACTTTACAATAAATGATTTACAAGTAGAAACTCTCTCTAAGAGTAGATAATGATAAACACTGAAGCTTGTGTATCAAAAGATACAATGTAGATGAAAACTAAAAGAATAAGTGTAAGACTTGAATGTAATTCGTTTTCAGCAGTTTTGTTAGTTGGAAAGACTTGAATGCAGCTCTATTTATACTCAGAGATCATTAAATAACCGTTGCTTTCCTAATAGATCCGTTGGGGAAGTGGTTTGGCATCTTCTCTCTCTAATTTCCTCTTAATCCAGCTGTCCAGAAGGTGAAAGTTGACTCTCTGTGAATTAATCCATTGGAGCAGCAGTTGCTTGTTGTAGTAAACATTCTTTAATGCTTTGCAACCCCCCGTGCGTGTGGATTGCCCAAAAGAATGCAACTTTCTGGGTTTGCAATTAATGTGCTGACATCACTTTTGCTTTTTCTTTAAACCTTCAATGTTGATTCTCTAATATGTCTGAAACTCACCAATAAAGTGGTTAAACATATCTAGAAACATTAGAGATTAATCATAGGAAGTATTAAGATCAAACAAGAAGGTTTCACAAATTCGTCAGATTTGATTTTCAAACTTAGCATTCAATACTTGAGTATGTTCATCAATACTCGAGTTTGTCACTATGCACTTAAATCAATACCTGAGTATTCATTTTGATACTCGAGTATTCTTCTTCCAGAGAGGATGTTGGGATTCGTACAACGCAGCGAATTAAAAAACTTATGAATCCCGTCCCGAGGATCACTCAGTGCGTTTAAACCTAGGCTAGTGAATCCGAAATTACCTTAGGAGAATTCGTTTGCGCCTTGTTCTTCGTTGAACAAAGTGGGCTACCTCCTCGATCGCAGAAGTCAACTCGTAGGATCGTCTTCCTCCACTGGTATCCACACGAACAACTCCCGAACACGGCTACAGTAGCGTGCTAACGCCTCTTGTGCGTCTCTCTTAGTTTTCCACTCTAGGGTTTTTCTCGCGGCTCTCTGAATGCGCTCGAAAAAATGTCCCGTGAGTTTTCTAAACCCGTTCAGCCGCATTATATAAAATTAATCCTCATTAATTTTGAAATTCAAATTTCAAATATGAATTAAAATACATTAATTACATCAATCAAATCGATGTAACGTATTTAATTTTCATTAAAGCCGATTTGAAATTCGAATTTGGAATCGAATTAAAATAAATGTATTAATTAAATCCATCTAATAGATCTAATCAAATCCATTTATTTAATCCAAATTAAAAGCCTTCGATTTAATTTATCTCTATAAATTAAATCCGAGAAATAATATCTATCTATTCAATTTAAATTTGAGATACCATATCTCAATTTAATATTAAAAGATATACGATATCTTTATTCGAAAATTAAATGAGATACAATATCTCTATTTGTTTTAGATATTTAATTTATCAAATAAATTAAATACAAAACAAATATATTAATATTATAATCTCTATTAATAATATTAACATATATTAATTTCGAATTTAATATATATATATATATATATCCTAGATTAAATTTAGTATTCATTAAATCTTAGACGTATCTAAGATTCAATGAATCTGGACACATTCACTCGTGTTGAGTTATTCTTGTGTGCGACCCTGCAGGCCCATATGAGATTGGCAGTGGGCCAACACTGTGTCAGCCCACAAATCGCAAGCGGCCTCTAGCAAGACATTGCGACTACCCAATTCACATGGGGATCGATGACACGATACAACCTATCGTACAACCATGTCACGTCCCTTTTGTCACGCGATAATTTGGTCAAGGATGAGGCATGGATAATGTCAACTTCCTTTTCTTGACCATTACTTTCTCGATTCTCGAGTAGTCTAATAAGTGAAATGGAAACTCCTTTCCATCACAAGTATGGCCATATATTTCTTAGACTCACTCATCGAGGGGCCCAAGATATCTCTCTATAAATGTGAGGGACAAATTCCATCTTGACCATTCACATCCCTCCGCATGAAAACCACCGATCCCGATCCCTGCCTTTATCATCACCCGGTCAAAGGTGACTTTTGACTAGGTCAAAGACAGTGATTCATCATGTAGGAATCCATGATGATCTCAGTCATAGGGCGTCGTGACGCGGTTATACATGAGATAAGCTTATGACTAGATCCATGCAGCTTTCTCATAGTGGGCCTGGCCCAAGACCTTGTACTCTTACAAGTGCCCATGACTTTGATTCGTATCTCCATACCTTATCAAAGTCATACGGTCTTAACTCATCTTCGCTCCCGCGTAGATGACCGACAGGACATTTAGGATAATCTATAAGATGTATCCAAGGATGCAGCTTATCAATACGAACATGCAAACGAAAATGATAACTAAAGAGAATACTTTAAATAACTTAAATATCCAAAGTACAATGAATTGCCCCTAGGGCATAATTTCCAACAGACTCCCACTTGCACTAAGTGCAATCATTAATTACTCTAATTCCCATTGCCCTAACATGACGCTCATGTGTTGCTTATGCAAGCGACTTAGTAAGAGGATCTGCTACATTGTCTTCTCCTGGTACTTTGCATATGCTAGTATCACCTCTCTCATTGATTTCTCTGATGAGATGAAATCGCCTGAGTATGTGCTTGGTCCTTTGATGTGACCTAGGCTCCTTTGTCTGTGCGATAACGCCGTTATTGTCACAGAACAAGGTTATTGGATCTGAGATGGTAGGAACCACCCCAAGTTCAGCGATGAACTTTCTGATCCAAACGGCTTCTTTAGCTGCATCCGATGCTACTATATACTCAGCTTCCGTTGTAGAATCAGCTACAGTGCTCTGCTTAGAGCTCTTCCAGCTCACCGCACCACCATTCAACAGGAATACATATCCTGACTGCGATCTTGAATCATCTTGGTCGAGCTCATCCTCCAAGCCGCCATATACTAAGAATAGGTCCTTAGTCTTTCTTAAGTACTTAAGGATATTCTTGACAAGCAGATCAGATGACTCTCACCGGATCTTGTTGATATCTCGCTGGTCATACTCAAGGCAAATGACACATCCGGTCGAGTACATAGCATGGCATACATGATAGATCCAATGGTGGAGGCAAATGGAATCTTACTCATGCGGTCTCTTTGATCTTGTGTACTAGGACACAGATCCTTACTGAGATAGATGCCATGAGACATGGGTATGTTACCCCTTTTAGATTCCTGCATACTGAACCTATGCAGTATCTTGTCTATGTATGTGCTCTGACTTAGGCCTATCAGCCTCTTGAATCTATCTCTATAGATCCTGATCCCTAGGATATAAGAGGCTTCGCTTAAATCTTTCATTGAGAAAGACTTTCCTAACTAAGACTTGACACTCTGCAAGGTAGGAATGTCATTCCCAATGAGTAGGATGTCATCAACGTAAAGCACTAGAAATACGACTGTGCTCCCACTAACCTTCTTGTAAACACAAGGTTCATCCATGTTTTGAATGAATCCAAACTCTTTGACCACTTCATCAAAATGATGATTCCAGCTCCAAGATGCCTGCTTCAATCCATAAATGGATCTTTAAAGCTTACATACTTTCCTAGAGTCCTCTGGACGCACAAAACCCTCAGGTTGTGTCATGTACACATCCTCAAGCAACTTTCCGTTAGAGAAGGCTGTTTTGACGTCCATCTGCCATATTTCATAGTCATAATATGATGCAATGGCAAGAAGGATTCTGATTGATTTGGCCATTGCAACTGGGGAAAAGGTTTCATCATAGTCTACACCATGAGTTTGAGTGAATCCTTTTGCAACCAGCCGTGCCTTGAAGACATTTACTTTGCCATCCATGTCAGTTTTCTCTTTGAAAACCCACTTGCACCCAATGGTTTTTAAACCTTCAGGTGGATCGACTAAGGTCCATACCTTATTGTCGTACATGGATTGCATTTCAGACTTCATGGCATCAAGCCATTTTTCGGAGTCTGGCCCCACCACGGCCTCTCGATAGGTGGTTGGCTCATTCTGTTCAATGAGCAAAACATCACGACTTCCAGTAATCAGAAATCCATATCTCTGAGGTTGTAGCTGTGATCTATCGGACCTTCGTGGGCCTTGTGTTACTTGAACAGGCCCAACAACTTCTTGTTGTGAGTCTTCTCTGGTTTCCATCTGTTGTTCTACATTGTCCTGTGACTCTCGAACTTCTTCGAGGTTCACCTTACTCCCACTGGTTCTTCTAGAGATAAACTCTTTTTCCAAAAAGATACCATTCCGAATAACAAACACTTTGTGATCGGTGGGATTGTAGACATAGTATCCTTTAGTTTCCTTAGGATACCCCACAAAAAGGCATTTTGAGGATCCGGATGATAATTTATCGAGGCTTGTTGTTTAACATAAACCTCACATCCCCAAATCTTGAGAAAAGACAAACCGGGTTTCTTCCCAAAGTCCATATTTCATATGGTGTCTTTTCAACTGCCTTTGACGGAACACGATTTAGTGTGAACGCAACTGTTTCTAGGGCATGGCCCCAAAAGGAAGGTGGAAGTTCTGTTTGACTCATCATAGATCGAACCATATCTAATAGAGTTCGATTCCTCCGTTCGTAAAACACCGTTCCATTGAGGTGTTCCTCGAGGAGGAGTAAGTTGTGAGATGATCCCACAACTCCTAAGATGGTCAATGAACTCTTGGCTCAAATATTCACCACCTCAATCATATCGAAGTGCCTTAATTGTTTTGCCAAGTTGGTTTTGCACTTCATTTTGGAATATTTTGAACATTTCAAAAGATTCAGACTTATGCTTCATTAGATAGATATACCCATATCTACTGAAATCATCATTGAATGTAATGAAGTACAAATGACCTCCTCTGGCAGATGTATTCATTGGTCCACACACATCAGTATGTATGAGGCCCAATAAATCAGTTGCCCTCTCACTGTGTCCAGTAAAAGGAGCCTTTGTCATCTTTCCCAATAAACAAGACTCACATGTATCAAATGATTCAAAATCAAATGAATTCAGAAATCCATCTTGATGGAGTTTCGAAATGCGTTTCTCATTTATATGGCCTAGACGACAATGCCATAGTAGGTCGGATTCAAATCATTTGACTTGAACCTTTTAGTAGTTATGTCATAGATTCGTCCATTATTAGGATGTTCTAAATTTAGTACATAATGACCAAAGCATGCAAATCTCCATGAGCATAAAAAACATCATTATGATAAATCGAACATTTATGGTTCCAAGAATGGAAGTATAACCTTCCTTATCCAAATAAGAAAGCGAAATAATGTTACTACTCAAACCAGGAACATAAAAGCAATTGTTCAACAATAACAAAAGCCCACCGGCGTAACTAGTTCATAAGTGCCTACGGCTAAAGCAAAGAACTCTTGCTCGGTCTCCAACTCGTAGGTCAACTTCGCCCTTCTTCAATCTCCTACTTTCCTTGAGACCCCGCACATTTGTACAAATGTGAGATCCACATGCAGTATCAAATACCCATGTAGAGGAAGTAGAAAAATGAATATCTATGACATAGATACGAAGCGATAGCGCCGCTATCCTTCTTGTTCTTTTTCACACCTTCTTGATAGAGTTTGCAATTCCTCTTCCAATGACCCGGTTCATTGCAGAAATAGCAGACCCCATCCTCGGAGGCTTTGCCTTCTTGGCTTCAGGCTTAGATTCGGGCTTGGCTGGCTCATTGGTCTTACCAGCTGAGCTTTTGCCCCATATTTTGCCCTTGCCTTTCTTTTTCATACCCTTTCCTTTCTCGAACCAACAAAAAAAGTCTTGGGCTTTTTCTTAATGCTTTGCTCATTGTTTTGAGCATCCCATGCGTTCGTAAATCGATTTCTCCATGTTGTTCATATTATAGTTCATGACAAACTGGTCATAACGTCCGGGAGTGAGTTCAAGATCATATCTCGTAGCTAACTCGGATTCATGGGAAATCCCAGCCTCTCAAGGTGATCAAGATAGCCTTTCATCTTCAAAACATGATTGCTAACCGATGCACCTTCACCATCTTGCAAGAGTGTAAGGCCTTAGCGGTCTCATACCTCTCTTGCCTTGCTTGTTGCTGGAACATTTCCTTAAGACGAGCAATCATCTCAAAAGCCTCCATATGTTCCAGATCTCTTTGGAGTTCTGGAACCATGGTGGCAAGCATCAAGCATGCTGCATCCACAGAGTCATTAGTATGCTTCGTGTAAGCATCTTTCTGAGCTCTTGGAGCATTAGCTGCAGGCTCCTCAGGAATGGGTTGATCAAGGACATAAGTCTTTCTTTCTTGCTTGAGAACAATTCTCAAGTTTCTAAACCAGTCAAGAAATTTTGTCCCATTCAGTTTTTCCTTCTCAAGGATTAATCGCAGTGGTGTTGTAGAGGTGTTGGTGTTCGACATGATTCTACAATTAAAATTATGCAAAGTCAGTTAATATTCTCCCACTAAATTAACAACCCTCATTCTAATTAGTGGGCTAAGATCCATATTTGGCTTGATCTTAAGTCCGCTTTGGTAGGACGCTTAAAACTAAGTTATTTAGGTAGACAACTACCTTGCCAATTACATCACATGTAACTCTTAGATCTTTATGGGATTTGATCATCATATGACCTTAGCATGTTTAATCCCATACAATGCCTTGAGATCCAAAACCGTTTTGATAATCTCAATTAAGTCAAGACAACAATGAATATAGAGTATCACCATTACTCTCTCTTGCCTCACCAAGATAACTCAAATGCATCCACTTTGGTGGAACATACAAATGGATGATCTAGGTTTTGACAAGTATTCATTCATTGACGGCATTGTAACTTAAGATTATATTTAGAGGGTATTTATTGATGTTAACTAATTAATCTTATTAATTTTACCTATATGAATGCAATCCTTATTGTATATCATATAATGTCTAATTTAATTATGATATGATCACATCAAACATAATTAAGAAAAACTCGTGACACAACATGGCTCATCTAACCTAGAGTCCACTCAAGCCAATGAGGGGACTTCTTTAAATAATAAAAGAAAATACATATAGAGAAACCTCTTTTAACATTCGAGGGGAGTGAGATGAGAAGAGAATGTACATCAAGATCATTTAGAGAGAGAGGCATGGCACGCAAGCCATATTTAAATTACAACACTTGTAAAATTTCTAGAGCCATGTTGTTCACCATACCCAAACAACACTTTGAAAGATAAATTAATATATATATTAATTCATGATAAAATTCTTTGATTTTATATTATATTATATAATACATATATAATATGCCATGATTTCGTAAAAAATAATTTTAACCCTAAAAAGGCGTCGACTAAACCTGATTTCGCGTCGATGAAGAAGGCCGTCCCCAACACCGTTGATCCGAACGTCCGAACGCAGCCCTGTCTAACATGACTATCGTTAAACTGGACAGCCTTAAAACTACGTTGAAGGATGAACCCTAACATCCTCGCGAATCCAGATGTGTTCGACTGCCTTCAACCCATGTCGCGTATGATCATCGTCTCGAACGTTTGTAATCCGATCAATACTCGAACAGCAGGTCATCCGAGAATCACCAACGTTTGATCACCATCAAACGTGTCTGATGATTCTGACCCCAACGATTCCAGCGTGATTGATTTTCCAAACGTCCCAATGCGATCGAGTTTCCAAACGTTTCAGAAACACGACCTAGGTTCGAGTAGAAGAACGATTCGGCCAGATCGTTCTACGTCCTGAATGATTCAGAACTTGATTAAACCGCCGTAGCTCCATGTTAGAGAACCGACTGAAAAACCTTGGCGCGAACTTAGAAAGAAAACATCAGGATTCGATTTGACATTCATATATCAGCCATATATAATAATCAAACGAAAGAAGCTTGATTTAAACGCACGTTGAGTTGGCTCTGATGCCACTGTTGGGATTCGTACAACGCAGCGGATTAAAAAACCTATGAATCCCGTCCCGAGGATCACTCAGGTGCGTTTAAACCTAGGCTAGTGAATCTGAAATTACCTTAGGAGAATTCGTTTGCGCCTTGTTCTTCGTTGAACAGGTGGGCTACCTCCTCGATCAGCAGAAGACAACTCGTAGGATCGTCTTCCTCCACCGGTATCCACACGAACAACTCCCGAACACGGCTACGGCAGCGTGCTAGCACCTCTTGTGCGTCTCTCTTAGTTTTCCACTCTAGGGTTTTTCTCGCGGCGCTCTGAATGCGCTCGAAAAAATGTCCCGTGAGTTTTCTAAACCCGTTCAGCGCATTATATAAAATTAATCCTCATTAATTTTGAAATTCAAATTTCAAATATGAATTAAAATACATTAATTTCATCAATCAAATCGATGTAACGTATTTAATTCTCATTAAAGCTGATTTGAAATTCAAATTTGAATCTGAATTAAAATAAATGTATTAATTAAATCCATCTAATAGATCTAATCAAATCCATTTATTTAATCCAAATTAAAAAGCCTTCCGATTTAATTTATCTCGATAAATTAAATCCGAGAAATAATATCTATCTATTCAATTTAAATTTGAGATACCATATCTCAATTTAATATTAAACAGATATACGATATCTTTATTCAAAAATTAAATGAGATACAATATCTCTATTTGTTTTAGAAATTTAATTTATCAAATAAATTAAATACAAAACGAATATATTAATATTATAATCTCTATTAATAATATTAACATATATTAATTTCGAATTATATATATATATATATATATATATATCCTAGATTAAATTTAGTATTCATTAAATCTTAGACGTATCTAAGATTCAATGAATCTGGACACATTCGCTCGTGTTGAGTTATTCTTGTGTGCGACCCGCAGGCCCATATGAGATTGGCAGTGGGCCAACACTGTGTCAGCCCACAAATCGCAAGCGGCCTCTAGCAAGACATTGCGACTACCCAATTCACATGGGGATCGATGACACGATACAACCTATCGTACAACCATGTCACGTCCCTTTTGTCACGCGATAATTTGGTCAAGGATGAGGCATGGATAATGTCAACTTCCTTTTCTTGACCATTACTTTCTCGATTCTCGAGTAGTCTAATAAGTGAAATGGAAACTCGCTTTCCATCACAGTATGGCCATACATTTCTTAGACTCACTCATCGAGGGGCCCAGATATTATCTCTATAAATGTGAGGGACAAATTCCATCTTGACCATTCACATCCCTCCGCATGAAAACCACCGATCCCGATCCTGCCTTTATCATCACCCGGTCAAAGGTGACTTTTGACTAGGTCAAAGACAGTGATTCATCATGTAGGAATCCATGATGATCTCAGTCATGTGGCGTCATGATGCGGTTATACATGAGATAAGCTTATGACTAGATCCATGCAGCTTTCTCATAGTGGGTGGTCCAAAGACCTTGTACTCTTACAAGTGCCCATGACTTTGATTCGTATCTCCATACCTTATCAAAGTCATACCGGTCTTAACTCATCTTCGCTCCCGTGTAGATGACCGACTGTGGACATTTAGGATAATCTATAAGATGTATCCAGGGATGCAGTTATCAATACGAACATGCAAACGAAAATGATAACTAAAGAGAATACTTTACATAACTTAAATATCCAAAGTACAATGAATTGCCCCTAGGGCATAATTTCCAACAGAGGAATCATCGAGACTTGACCTTTGGACCTTAATGTTGAAATAAGGGAAATACTCGAGTATACAAATCCATACTTGAGTTTTGAACTTTTGATATGAAAATAAGTCTAAGTTCAAAAACCTCAATACTTGAGTATTGTTTTCAATACTTGAGTGTTCAAATCATTGACAAAGAGCAAAGCTCTCTGTATGCCCAATACTCGAGTTTCCAACTCAATACTCGAGTATGCATTCATTTTGAAAAACTTTGTGAGGTCTTTCCTAAGTCAATACTTGAGTATTCAATATATGCATAAACCTTGTAGTCTTTCTGTCAGTCCAATACTCGAGTGTCTATACCAATACTCGAGTATTCAAGGAGTTCAAAAACTTTGATAGATTGATGTCAAGTCAATACTTGAGTTTTCAAATGGATACTTGAGTATTCATAAACAAGTGTTAAGTATGAAAACTTTGTGGAAATCCAATACTCGAGTAGGCAAAGCCAATACTCGAGTTTTCATAAGATGAGAAACTTGATGACTCTCTGTATGACCAATACTCGAGTATTCAATTGAATACTTGAGTATTGGTAACTTAAGTCAATGTTGAAATTGTCTGTGTGTTCCATACTCGAGTATTCATATCAATACTCGAGTTTGGCTCAAGGTGAAAAACTTGGAGTGCTCTCTGTAAGTCCAATACTCGAGTATTGTGTCCAATACTTGAGTATTGCTTTGTGTAATGGTTTTTGAGCAACTCTCTGTCAAGTCAATACTCGAGGATTGAGACCAATACTCGAGTTTGGCTTTGACAGTAAGTTTTTCAACTTACCAAAGACAAACTTCAATGTGTGTTCACAATTGTTAATTATCATCAAAACACATAGAGAACTAACATATACAATCTATCGTATAACCATGTCACGTCCCTTTTGTCACGCGATAATTTGGTCAAGGTTGAGGCATGGATAATGTCAACTTCTTTTTCTTGACCATTACTTTCTCGATTCTCGAGTAGTTTAATAAGTGAAATGGAAACTCCTTTCCATCACAGTATGGCCATACATTTCTTGGACTCACTCATCGAGGGGCCCAGTATTCTCTCTACAAATGTAAGGGATAAATTCCATCTTGACCATTCACATTCCTCCGCATGAAAACCACTGATCCCGATCCCATCCTTTATCATCACCTGGTCAAAGGTGACTTTTGACTAGATCAAAGGTCAGTGACTCATCATGTAGGAATCCATGATGATCTCAGGTCATAGGGCGTCGTGACGCGGTTATACATGAGATAAGCTTATGACTAAATCCATGCAGCTTTCTCATAATGGGTCGGTCCAGCACCTTGTACTCTTACAAGTGCCCATGACTTTGATTCATATCTCCATACCTCATCAAAGTCATGCTGGTCTTACCTCATCTTCGGTCCCGCATAGATGACCGACCAGGGACATTTAGGATAGTCCATAAGATATATCCAGGGATATAGTTATCACTATAAACATGCGAACAAAATGATAAATAACTGGAGAACAATGACTTGCCCCTTGGGCATAATTTCCAACATGCGTACCGATTTGAGAGGTTGAGTGTATAACAATTACCATCTCTAGGGGCTCTAAATAAATCTTTTGATTTGATGTTTTCTAAATGAAGAATATCCTTACTCACAATCAAGCACTCCTCATAATCGAAGATAACTAGGTTACCTTTATCAGTTCTTTGGCTTACACTGAGGAGATTGTGGCAAAGTCCTTCCACAAGGTAGACATCTTTGATGAGTGGCCCTTCATTGTTGCCAATTTCTCCAATTCCAGTAATCTTTCCAGATTGATCTCCACCAAAGGTCACCTTGCCACCATCCTTGGGCTTGATTGAGGCAAATTTGGATTGGTCTCCCATCATGTGCCTAAAGCATCCACTGTCAATGTACCATTTGAAGGTGGAATATCACCTAGAGGGGGGGTGAATAGGTGATCTCAAATATTCTTTTGACGTATGATGGATAAACGATGAAAGCAGTAAGAAGGGAAAAGAGAAATGACACAGAGGAATTATACTGGTTCGGTCCAACTCTTGACCTACATCCAATACCCAGACACTCTGGGATTTTCACTATCTCACACATACAATTACACACTCTGCAACTTAGAATGATCCTTTCTCACTAGGACTCACTCCCCCTTACAAGTTGTAATCGTACACCCACACTCAAGATACCACTACCTTGAGATTTGAACAAATGTAAATACAAATGATAAAACTCTCTCACATAGCAGATGAATAATAAAGATTGAAGCTTAGTAATATCCGAAGATATATTCAGAATAGAATTTGAACTCTATGTATGCTTTGACTGTGTATGCGTTGTTTGTGTAGATGAACTCTATTCTTCGTGAATTTATAATAGTTGGAGAAATAGTCATTGGTAGGATTTGAATTCGTCTGTTTGATTATGACCGTTGTTAGCATTTAACCATTCGCGCCAATCTCGCCTTAATTGGATTCAATCCGTTGTCTCTGGTCGTCTCTGTTTTACGGAACTATTGTCTTGGCCGTTGCGAAATCATCTGAAAATCACTCAACATTATGATTAATGATATCACAATAAATGTTGAATGATGTTTAGAAGTAGTATAAGATCTTTTGGGATTCATTTGGATGTTGTTGATGAGAATTCAAGATTTCGCACACGGTGAAGAAAACCACAGAACCCAAGTTGATCTTTGCTTGACTCGAGTTGAAGAAACAGCTGACTCGAGTTAATCGATTAATTGGATTCAAAGTATTGATTTGAGAAGTCTTTTTAACTCGAGGTAGAAGGATCCTTGACTCGAGGTAAAGTCTTAACTCGAGGTAGATATTATAACTCGAGGTGCCTGTGAAGAGGAAACAAGTTGAAGTCTTTTGTAAGTGACTGAGACTCAAGGTGGGAAAGCTCAGACTCGAGGTGGGAAAGCTCAGACTCGAGGTGAAGGAAAAACTCGAGGCATGGAAAAACTTGACTCGAGTTTGTGCATCATTGAAATCAGTTTGATCATTGGAAAATGCTATTTGACTCGAGGCATAAGCTTCTGTGACTCGAGTTAATCAACTCGAGGTTGTATTTGAAGTGACTCGAGTGAATTCTTCTCATTCGTGGTGTATCAGATCTTTCTCACTCGAGGCAAACACTCTGACTCGAGGTAAAAACTGCTCCCCATTGTTCAAACTCTTAGGAAGGCCATTTGACTCGAGGTGGAGCTTCTGACTCGAGGTAAAAACCTCTCTCCATTGTTCAATCTCTCTATCTGCTCCAAAAACTTGAGGTAATCTTGTTGACTCGAGGTAAAAAGCTGTCTCAAAGTGTGATATTGAAAGAAACCCGAGGCTATGCTGAATTGACTCCAAAAATTCGTGTGTCAACTTTCTAGGGCCATATCTCCCTGGGATGAGCTCTTCTTTGGTTCATTTAAGTCTTGATGGAAAGCTCTGTGTGTCTACTTTCCAATGGCACTGATTTTAGCTCAATTGGATTTGTATTTTGTGAGCTACACTCAAAACATTGAAGCTTGGTTCTGACTGTGACGGTGATGTTTGTGGTAACTTGTAAAATTCATATCTCCTTGATATGAACTCATTTTGGCTTAAATTATATATAAAAAGGACGTGTTGGATGTCTAGTTTCATATGCCACTAGTTTTATGTCAATCCAATTCCTGGTTTGAGAGATATCATTGAATTACTGAAGGTCGCCAGGAACAGAGCAGAACAGAGTATGCTGAAGAACATGACTATTCTCGAGAATTCAAATCTGATTCTCGAGAATTGATGCCTGATGTGTGAGAATTGCTCCTGAAACATGGATTCTCGAGAATTAATGTATGATTCTCGAGAATTACTTGACCATACTTGAGAATGACTTAGGGAATGCTATTTTATCTCCGAATTCAACCGTTCCAACTTCCATTTGATCACAGAGACTCGAATATTCATATTCTCATGATATTTAACAGATTCTTCTGTCTTCAAACTCCATTCTTTATCATTCTTCATTATTTAAACTTCATATCTACATTAATATATAAGAATTAGTCAAGGTATAGGATAAATGTAGTATGGAAGCTTTTTGCTGTAGACAATGACATCTATATAAGACATCATTAAAACTAATCATAACCAACATTCTCCCCCCCTTTTTGGTGATGGCAAATACATTAAGAAAAAATATACAATGAATATGAAAATATATTCGATCACATATTTTTCTTGTCATTCTCTCCCCCTTATTTGTCATTAGCAAAAAGATTGAGGTATAGAAGAAATAAAGATGGAGAGGTAAATATGAAAATAATTTAAAAATGACATGTCTCTCCTCAACCATATGCCAAAACAAATTGCTCTCCCCTATTGTTTTCAAAATATGATGCAATTTGGAAAGTTTTTATGAAAGCAAGTTTGAAGGAATTTGAAGAGGTTTTCAAGACATAGATACCAAACATGTGCAAAAATTTCTACTGAATATAAAAAGAGAGAGTTTAGAGATGCTCATGTATATTCTGTAAATTTGATGAATGATCGATGAAGTTCATTTTCTTGTTGTATGCAATTTGGTTGAATCTCCTGGCTTTGCGAGCTTTTCTCGTGTGAGTCATAATCCTCAACTTGTCTATTGATGCATTATCGTGATCGTACTATGGATCTCTTTGTTTGATTAACCAAGTACATTCAGAGATGAGTTTTTCAGATGACAGAGATCAATACTCGAGTATTTATCGGTTCACTTTCAATAATCTGATATCCTGCAAAACAAAGTTCTAGCTACTCCGATGCTTAAGTCAGTAGTTATTCATCATCAAAACTATAGTAAATAACAACATGCTAGCATTTTTACTTACAATTCATTGGGATTTACCATTCCCAATTCCCTTCGAATAAATGTGAATTGTTCTTTTGCCACGGCTTGGTGAAAATGTCAACGAGTTGCAAGTAAGTAGGAATGAACATCACTTTAACATCTTTCTTTTGCACATGATCTCTGATAAAGTGATGTCTCACATCAATATGCTTGGTTCTTGTATGTTGAACCGGATTTTTCGCCAAGCTTATTGTGCTTGTGTTGTCACAAAGGATTGGAATTTCTTTCAGATGAACTCCCAAGTCAGATAATTGTTGCTTTAGCCAAAGGAATTGAGCACAACAACTAGAGGCAGCAACATATTCAACTTCAGTAGAGGATACAGCCACAGTGGTTTGTTTCTTGCTGAACCACGATATGAGTGAGCCTCCGAGAAACTCACATTGTCCACTAGTGCTTTTTCTATCAGTTTTATATCTAGCGTGATCAGAGTCTGAATATGCGACCAAGAATTCTTGTTGACCTTTTGGAAACCGAGTCCAAGCTCCTTTGTGTCGACAAGATAACGGAAAATTCGCTTCACATGCTCAGCATGTGATTCCTTTGGAGCAGCTTGAAATCTTGCGCACATACCCACACTGAATTGGATGTCGGGTCTACTTGCAGTCAGGTATAGTAATGATCCGATCATTCCTCTATACTTGGTTATGTTGAAGTCTTTGCCTTTTTCTTTATCCGCATCCAGAGAGGCAGTTGAACTCATTGGAGTGTCGGTTCCATTGCAATGTTCCATTCCAAACTTCTTGAGCAAATCACGGAGATACTTTGTTTGAAAGATGAAGATACCATCCTTTCGTTGTTTGATTTGCAAGCCAAGGAAGTAGTTCAATTCGCCCATCATAGACATCTCGAATTCACCCTGCATTTTCTTGGAAAATTCCTCACAGAGAGACTCATTAGTAGAGCCAAATATTATGTTGTCCACATATATTTGCACAATTAAGATTTCATTAAGCTTATTAGCTTTAATAAAGAATGTAGTGTCTGATTTTCCTCGAACAAATTTTTGATCTAAAAGAAATTTACTCAATCACTCATACCAAGCTCTAGGAGCTTGTTTGAGACCATATAGTGCCTTTTTCAATCAGAAAACATGATCAGGAGGAAATTCACTTTCAAAACCGGGAGGTTGTTCTACATATACTTCTTCTTGAATAAAACCATTAAGAAAAGCACTTTTAACATCCATTTGATAAAGTTTGAATCCTTTGATACACGCAAAGGCTAAGAGTACTCGTATTGCTTCCAATCTAGCCACTTTGGAGCATATGTTTCCTCATAATCAATACCTTCTTCCCGATTATAGCCTTTGGCGCCAATCTAGCCTTGTTACGGACTATGATTGCTGATTCATCACGTTTGTTCTTGAATACCCATTTAGTGCCAATGACCGGGTGGTCTTTAGGCCTAGGTACCAAATCCCAAACTTGATTTCTATCAAATTGATGTAATTCCTCTTGCATTGCTATCACCCAATCATTGTCTGAGAGGGCTTCGTCAATCTTAGAGGGTTCAATCTCAGATATGAAGGAAGAAAATGTAACCTCATTCAAGATGCTTTTTCTAGTTCTTACACCTTGATTTAAATTCCCTATCACTTGATCCAAAGGATGATTCCTAATGAACTTCCAAGCTTTAGGTTGAGATTGATCAAGGTTTTGACAAGAGTTTTGAGAATTGTTTTCAAAAACATTTTCTGGATTTTCAAGAGAGGCAGGAGTAGTTTTTGCAAAGAATTGGTTTTTGTAAGAACTCTCCTCATCGTCATCCAAGGGCTCATCAGATTTCGATTCAGAGAATACAACATGAATTGATTCTTCGACTACCTTATTGAAAATTCTATATGCTTTACTCCTATTAGAATAGCCAAGAAATATACCTTCGTCGGATTTGGGATCAAACTTTCCCAAATTATCCTTACCATTATTGTGAACAAAGCATTTGCAGCCAAAGATATGAAGGTGAGCTAAGTTTGGTTTCCTTCCTTTGTAAAGCTCATATGGAGTTTTGTTGAGCTTCTTTCGGAGATAGGCTCTATTTGATACATAGCATGTAGTACTCATCCCATCTGGCCAAAAAAAAATTGAGAGGTCTTGTTCTCATTTAGCATTGCACGAGCAATTTCAGTGAGAACACGATTCTTCCTTTCGACCACACTATTTTGTTATGGTGTCCTTGGAGTGGAGAAATTATGGTCAATCCATGAGCATCACAAAACTCCCTGAAGGCATGGTTTTCAAATTCTCCTCCATGATCTGTTCGAATGGCTGATATGCAAATACCTTTCTCGTTTTGCACCTTCTTGGCAAATACAACAAACAGATCAAATGTTTCATCCTTAGAGGATAAAAATATAGTCCAAGTGAATCGAGAGAAATCATCGACAATAACTAGAGTGTATAAATTACCACCAAGACTCTTAACTCTAGCTGGTCCAACTAAATCCATGTGAAGTAATTGAAGAGGTCTATTAGATGAAATTTCAAAGTTGTTCTTGAAAGATGATTTAGTCTGTTTACCTTTTTGACAAGAATCACAAATCATATCATTTTTAAAATGTAGTTTAGGTAATCCAAGAACTAAATCTTTTCTTAACAACTTGTTTAGTTGGAACATATTTACATGAGCCAGACGCTTATGCCATAACCAACTCTCATTCAAATTGCTAACAAAACAATTTTCAGAATTAACTCTAGGAAGATTTAAGGTATAGCAGTTACCTTCTCTTGATACTTTGAACAAAGTTTTAAGATTACCTTTGTCAATTGGAAGATCATCCTTGTTCACGATGAGACATTCTTCTGAATCAAAAATGATCCAGTTGTTCTTGTCTGCACTTTGGCTTACACTTAAGAGATTATGACATAAACCTTCTACATAATATACATCTTTGATCAAGGGTTTTCCTTTTTCACCAATTTCGCCAATTCCAGCTATCTTTTTGGATTGATTACCCCCAAAGGTCACTTTGCCACCATCCTTTGCATTCATTGTCATGAACTTAGATTGATCTCCCATCATGTGTCTGGAGCATCCGCTATCAATATACTACTTACTGGTTTTTGATGCTCTCAGACATACCTCATCGTCATTTTCAGATTGTTCTTCAGCAACTAGACAAACATCTGCTACTTCTTCTTCCTCGCTTTCTTCATCTGAACTATCTCCCCATATGGCAGATACGTAAGCTTTCTTCTTGAAGTGATTGAATTTCTTCTTCTTCTCCTTTTCATTATCTTTCAGCCTAAGGACATTCGATTTGTAATGACCTGGCTTTTCACATTCGTAAATGCACAACTTGATCTTTATCTTTGAATTCGCGTCACATTACTTGAGCTTCCTTTCGGAATCTATTTCGAAACCTTGATCCCTCTTGTAGAATTTTTGAATCTTGAACGAACATAGCCATCTCATCGTCATCCTCATCTTCCTCTTTGGGTTCTTTTTCTTTCACAACGTTCGAGCGACACCTTTGTTTCGTTGTTGTTGATTTCATCCAAGCCCTTCTTGAATTTTAGTTTGCCTTCGTATTCGATAAGCTTCCGAATAGTGCAGCTATTGATTGCATTGATTCTCCATGAGCTTCTTCGATTGCTGTGACTTTAGCTTCCCAATCTTTAGTCAAGACATTGAGGATTTTCCTGACTTGAGAATTTTGCTCGTATGTTTTACCCAAGGTTGATAATTGGTTTATCAAATGGGTAAAACGAAGTTGAAACTCTCTTATAGATTCTCCGGTCTTCATACGTAGAAGATCATATTCGGTTGTCAATGTGTTAATGCGATTTTCCTTTATACCCGTGGTTCCTTCATATGCAATCTCCAATGCTTTCCACATGTCTTTTGCACTCATCAGATTGCAAATCCGGAAGTACTCTTGTTGACTAAGAGCACTTTGAAGCATCAGAATAGCTTTGCTATTGAGAGTAACAAGTCTTCTATCATTTTCATTGTATTCTTCTTCACGCTTGAATGCTTGAACTCCATCTTTAGTGACTGATGGTTTATAATCACCTTTCTCGAACACATTCCATAAACCAAATTCAGTAGCCATAACGAAGACTCTAAATTTGGCTTTCCAAAAGGAGTAATGTTCTCCGTTGAAACCGGGAGGACGATTGATAGAAGCTCCATCGGGTAATATTCCTTCCATGATCTTTCTCGGGATGTTAAGCCCAACCGAGAAACCTACGCTCTGATACCAAATGAAGGTGGAATATCACCTAGAGGGGGGTGAATAGGTGATCTCAAATATTCTTTTGACGTATGATGGATAAACGATGAAAGCAATAAGAAAGGAAAAGAGAAATGACACAGAGGAATTATACTGGTTCGGTCCAACTCTTGACCTACGTCCAGTACCCAGACACTCTGGATTTTCACTATCTCACAAATACAATTACACACTCTGCAACTTAGAATGATCCTTTCTCACTAGGACTCACTCCCCCTTACAAGTTGTAATCGTACACCCATACTCAAGATACCACTACCTTGAGATTTGAACAAATGTAAATACAAATGATAAAACTCTCTCACATAGCAGATGAATAATAAAGACTAAAGCTTAGTAATATCCGAAGATATATTCAGAATAGAATTTGAACTCTATGTATGCTTTGACTGTGTATGCGTTGTTTGTGTAGATGAACTCTATTCTTCGTGAATTTATAATAGTTGGAGAAATAGTCGTTGGTAGGATTTGAATTCGTCTATTTGATTATGACCGTTGTTAGCATTTAACCATTCGCGCCAATCTCGCCTTAATTGGATTCAATCCGTTGTCTCGGTCGTCTCTTTTACGGAACTATTGCTTGACCATTGCTAAATCATCGAAAATCACTCAACATTATGATTAATGATATCACAATAAATGTTGAATGATGTTTAGAAGTAGTATAAGATCTTTTGGGATTCATTTGGATGTTGTTGATGAGAATTCAAGATTTTGCATACGGTGAAGAAAACCACAGAACCCAAGTTGATCTTTACTTGACTCGAGTTGAAGAAACAGCTGACTCGAGTTAATCGATTAATTGGATTCAAAGTATTGATTTGAGAAGTCTTTTTAACTCGAGGTAGAAGGATCCTTGACTCGAGGTAAAGTCTTGACTCGAGGTAGATATTATAACTCGAGGTGCCTATGAAGAGGAAACAAGTTGAAGTCTGTTGTAAGTGACTGAGACTCGAGGTGGGAAAGCTCAGACTCGAGGTGAAGGAAAAACTCGAGGCATGGAAAAACTTGACTCGAGTTTGTGCATCGTTGAAATCAGTTTGATCATTGGAAAATGCTATTTGACTTGAGGCATAACCTTCTGTGACTCGAGTTAATCATCTTGAGGTTGTATTTGAAGTGACTCGAGTGAATTCTTCTCATTTGTGGTGTATCAGATCTCTCTGACTCGAGGCAAACACTCTGACTCGAGGTAAAAACTGCTCCCCATTGTTCAAACTCTCGGGAAGGTCATTTGACTCGAGGTGGAGCTTCTGACTCAAGGTAAAAACCTCTCTCCATTGTTCAATCTCTCTGTCTGCTCCAAAAAACTTGAGGTAAGCTTGTTGACTCGAGGTAAAAAGCTGTCTCAAAGTGTGATATTGAAAGAAACCCGAGGCTATGCTGAATTGACTCCAAAAATTCGTGTGTCAACTTTCTAGGGCCATATCTCCCTGGGAGGAGCTCTTCTTTGGTTCATTTAAGTCTTGATGGAAAGCTCTGTGTGTCTACTTTCCAATGGCACTGATTTTAGCTCAATTGGATTTGTATTTTGTGAGCTACACTCAAAACATTGAAGCTTGGTTCTGACTGTGACGGTGATGTTTGTGGCAACTTGTAAAATTAATATCTCCTTGATATGAACTCATTTTGGCTTAAATTATATATCAAAATGATGTGTTGGATGTCTAGTTTCATATGCCACTGGTTTTACATCAATCCGATTTCTGGTTTGAGAGATATCATCGAATTACTAAAGGTCGCCAGGAACAGAGCAGAACAGAGTATGCTGAAGAACATGACTATTCTCGAGAATTCAAATCTGATTCTCGAGAATTCAAATCTGATTCTCGAGAATTCAAATCTGATTCTTGAGAATTGATGCCTGATGTGCGAGAATTGCTCCTGAAACATGGATTCTCGAGAATTAATGTATGATTCTCGAGAATTACTTGACCATACTTGAGAATGACTTCAGGAATGCTATTTTATCTTCGAATTCAACTGTTCCAACTTCCATTTGATCACAGAGACTTGAATATTCATATTCTCATGATATTTAACAGATTCTTCTGTCTTCAAACTCCATTCTTTATCATTCTTCATTATTTAAACTTCATATCTACATTAATATATAAGAATTAGTCAAGGTTTAGGATAAATGTAGTATGGAAGCTTTTTGCTGTAGACAATGACATCTATATAAGATATCATCAAAACTAATCATAACCAACACCATTTGTTGGATTTTGATGCTCTTAGACAAACCTGCAAGACACAACAAATCAGGGCTTAGGTACCCATCTTTTCTTGGGTCCTTTGGGGTTAGTTTGTGTCTTAGGAATCTTGTAAGATCCCTTTAGCACCCATTGATAATTCCCTATGGGTTTGCTTTTTCTTTCCTTCTTATGAAAGCAAGAAGAAGTAGTATGACCCTTTCTATTGCAGTAATTACAGTGTGCAAAAGGATTTGAAGAATGAACTGATTTTGTAAAATAGTTTATATAGGTTTTTTCACCAAACTTCTTTCTTCCTTTGTTATCAAAATTAGGCTTATAGCCAATTCCTGATCTGTCATTTGTAAATCTTTGTTGTTTCAAAATGACATTGAGCATTTCACTTCCTCTAGTGAATTTCTCAAGTGCCTTTGTAAGATGTAAATTCTTTTTCTTCAGATCAGGACAATCTTCACAAGCAAGATATTCAGAGGAAGAAAGATTTTCAACATGCAATTCAAGAGTAATGTTCTTGTTTTTCAATTTGAAATATTTATTAGCAAGTTTTTCAAATTCTGATTGCACAACAAGGTATTCAGCAAATAGTTCATCATAAGATGGTTTTGAATCATATACCTCATCATTATCAGCATGTTGCTCTTCTTCTTCAGCAACTAAGCAAATATTTGCTTTTTCTTCCTCATCCTCATCATCTTCATCGGATGAGCTATCGCCCCAAATACCAGAGACATATGCCTTCTTTTTGAATCTGTTGAACTTCTTCTTTTCTTTGTCTTTGTTCTTCAGATTAGCACATTCTGATTTGATGTGACCAGGCTTCTCACACTCGTAGCAGATGACTGGCTTCTTTGCCTTATAGCTGGAGCTACCCTTGTGAAACTTCTTGAAACCTTGGTCCTTCTTGTAGAATTTCTTGAATCTCCGGACCATCATGCCTATCTCCTCATCTTCATTTTGATCTTCATCATCATCTGATTCCTTAGTTTCTTTGACACCTTTAAGGGCAATTCCCTTATTCTTGCCATGAACTTCATCAAGACCCTTCTTGAACTTGAGCTTGGCTTCATATTCAGAAAGGCTCCCGAAGAGGGCTGCCACAGATGCCATAGAATCTCCACGAGCTTCTTCAATGGCAGTAACTTTGGCTTCCCATTCCTTGTTGAGGATGTTGAGAATTTTCCTCACTTGGACAGGTTGTTCATACTCTTTGCCCAATGCGGCAAGTCGATTGATCGGATGAGTGAATCTCACTGAAATCGCCAATAGATTCTCCAGGCTTCATATGAAGAAGATCATACTCAGTCATAAGGGTGTTGACTCTATTTTGCTTTACTCCAGCAGTTCCTTCATGAGTGATTTCAAGTGCATCCTACATGGCTTTAGCAGAAGTTAGATTGCAAACACGAAAATACTCTTGTTGGCTAAGAGCACTTTACAATAGGAGGATAGCCTTGCTGTTAAGTGTGAGATTTCTTCTGTCATTTTCGTCATACTCTTCTTCATCTTTTGGAACCCTGAGACCATTTTCCATAATAGTAGGATTGTAGTCTCCTCTTTTGAATACTCTCTAGAGGCCATATTCTGTAGCCATCACAAAGACTTTAAACTTAGCTTTCCAGAAGGAGTAATGCTCTCCATTGAATCCTGGTGGTTGGTTGATCGAAGCTCCATCAGGTAGAATACCTTCCATGGTGAACCAAGGTTAAGGAAAGACTTGAATGCAGCTTTATTTATACTTAGAGATCATTAAATGACCGTTGCTTTCCTAATAGATCCGTTGGAGAAGTTCAGCCAAGGTTAAGGAGTGGTTTAGGCATCTTCTCTCTCTAATTTCCTCTTAATCCAGTTGTCCAGAAGATGAAAGTTGACTCTCTGTGAATTAATCCGTTGGAGCAGCAGTTGCTTGTTGTAGTAAACATTCTTTAATGCTTTGCAACCGTGTGCAGGTGGATTGCCCAAAAGAATGCAACTTTCTGGGTTTGCAATTAATGTGCTGACATCACTTTTGCTTTTTCTTTAAACCTTCAATGTACATTGTCTAATTTGTTTGAAACTCACCAATAAAGTGGTTAAACATATCTAGAAACATTAGAGATTAATCATAGGAAGTATTAAGATCAAACAAGAAGGTTTCACAAATTCGTCAGATTTGATTTTCAAACTTAGCGTTCAATACTCAAGTTTGTCACTGTGCACTTAAATCAATACCTGAGTATTCATTTTGATACTCGAGTATTCTTCTTCCAGAGAGGAATCATCGAGACTTGACCTTTGGACCTTAATGTTGAAATAAGGGAAATACTCGAGTATACAAATCCATACTCGAGTTTTGAACTTTTGATATGAAAATAAGTCTAAGTTCAAAAACCTCAATACTTGAGTGTTCAAATCATTGACAAAGAGCAAAGCTCTCTGTATGCCCAATACTCGAGTTTCCAACTCAATACTCGAGTATGCATTCATTTTGAAAAACTTTGTGAGGTCTTTCCTAAGTCAATACTTGAGTATTGAAATGAATACTTGAGTATTCAATATATGCATAAACCTTGTAGTCTTTCTGTCAGTCCAATACTCGAGTGTCTATACCAATACTTGAGTATTCAAGGAGTTCGAAAACTTTGATAGATTGATGTCAAGTCAATACTTGAGTTTTCAAATGGATACTTGAGTATTCATAAACAAGTGTTAAGTATGAAAACTTTGTGGAAATCCAATACTCGAGTAGGCAAAGCCAATACTCGAGTTTTCATAAGATGAGAAACTTGATGACTCTCTGTATGACCAATACTCGAGTATTCAATTGAATACTTGAGTATTGGTAACTTAAGTCAATGTTGAAATTGTCTCTGTGTGTTCCATACTTGAGTATTCATATCAATACTCGAGTTTGGCTCAGGGTGAAAAACTTGGAGTGCTCTCTGTAAGTCCAATACTTGAGTATTGTGTCCAATACTTGAGTATTGCTTTGTGTAACGGTTTTTGAGCAACTCTCTGTCAAGTCAATACTCGAGGATTGAGACCAATATTCGAGTTTGGCTTTGACAGTAAGTTTTTCAACTTACCAAAGACAAACTTCAATGTGTGTTTACAATTGTTAATTATCATCAAAACACATAGAGAACTAATAGATACAATCTATCGTATAACCATGTCACGTCCCTTTTGTCATGCGATAATTTGGTCAAGGTTGAGGCATGGATAATGTCAACTTCTTTTTCTTGACCATTACTTTCTCGATTCTCGAGTAGTTTAACAAGTGAAATGGAAACTCCTTTCCATCACAGTATGGCCATACATTTCTTAGACTCACTCATCGAGGGGCCCAGTATTCTCTCTACAAATGTGAGGGATAAATTCCATCTTGACCATTCACATTCCTCCGCATGAAAACCACTGATCCCGATCCCATCCTTTATCATTACCTGGTCAAAGGTGACTTTTGACTAGGTCAAAGGTCAGTGACTCATCATGTAGGAATACATGATGATCTCAGGTCATAGGGCGTCGTGACGCGGTTATACATGAGATAAGCTTATGACTAAATCCATGCAGCTTTCTCATAATGGGTCGGTCCAGCACCTTGTACTCTTACAAGTGCCCATGACTTTGATTCATATCTCCATACCTCATCAAAGTCATGCTGGTCTTATCTCATCTTCGGTCCCGCATAGATGACCGACCAGGGACATTTAGGATAGTCCATAAGATATATCCAGGGATACAGTTATCACTATAAACATGCGAACAAAATGATAAATAACTGGAGAACAATGACTTGCCCCTTGGGCATAATTTCCAACATGCGTACCGTCGAGTCATCTCGCAAGACAACCCTGGACGCCTGCATACCGTCGAGTCATCTCTTAAGATAACCCCAAACGCCATCCTCAGCACTAGGATACATATAGTAGCCAAGGACGTTAAACTACCCTAAATGCATCTCAGGCTTAGTAGCGACCTAAAGACACACAATCCACTAGGCCCTACAGTCCTGCATCCTCAATCATGGAAAACAGACATACAAAAATAACATAGAATACGTGAGTCACCAGTTACTACTTGGAACTCCTTGAAAATAGCAATCTCTTCTTCGGTGTGTGAACCAGGCTCCACACGTGTTACTTCCCTAGTTAACAATGAAATATCATGCTTTCAATCACAAATACAACCTTTACTTTAAGTTTCATGAATTTCGCTTACCACCAAGATTTTCCAGAAACACTGACCCAAATTTTCTGATTTTTAATAAATTATAGAAAATTTGTATTTCAGTGGGCATGGAACCCTTAGGATGTCTAGTTTATAGGAAAAATAATTACCAAAGTCATCAGGGTTAGAAAAGTTTCCTTATTCCCAAACTTTAGCCACTGGTCCAAGATAGAGTCTAGGTTTTTAGGTCATTGTCAATCTTGAATAACTCTTGGTTGGAAATCAAAATAACACAAAATCTGATATCAAAATCATCCTTAGGATGTCTACTTTCACCATGTAAAATTTCAAAGAAAAAATAATTCATTTTCTATTTTAAAACCTCCGATTAACACACTCTGCCCAGAAAACGCAAGAGTCAACAATTTACGTAGTTCAGAAACTTAAGCTTTTCGGGTTTGGAAAAATGTGAACCTACTTATTGTCCCCATAAAAATCACGTTTGGGACTCAATGAGAACCTCAAAAATATGAAAATCCCACTGCAACTCCACGAAAATCATCATAGGGCAGAAGCAAGAATTTCTAAGCTTTCGGTTAGGGCTTACCTTGGAATTTCGGTTGCGTATGGCCTTCTCTTCTTCTTGAACCACAACCTTCAGCTGAGCAGATTTCTCCAATACCCTAAGCTCATCCTTGGTAGTAGAAAATGGGTGGGGAAGTGTCCTTACATATAGACTTCAAGGGTTAGGGCTATTGTCCCATTTTGGTTATTACTCGATGGTCGAAAGAGTGTCTCGGATTTAAATAAAATTTTCTTCACTTGTTTCTCAAGAATTCTTGGCTGAAAATGGCGCCCTCTTTTGCCCAAAAATCAGATTCCCAAGACTGCCCCTGATAGTGGTTTTTGGAGTTGCTATATGTATGTTTTTGGTTTAGGGGTAAAACGGTCATTTTGCATTGCTTTTTCTCCAAGCCAATAGGACCCACTAAATCAGCCCTTGGATGCACCATTAATGCCCTTTTAGTGTCATAATTACATGTCATTCAACTGTCATGGCATATTCAAATTGTGTGGTCTAGATTAATTCTGATTATTTTATTTTCTCTCTTCTCATAATTACTTGATGTGACCTTTTTCTTGCCCTCCAAGTTAGCTTTCTCTATCCTACTCGAGTAAAGACCCACCAAATTTCACCCCTCTCGTGTGTTTGTGAGTATAGTGGATTGAAAATCCCGTGGCCCGAATTTGGATGTAGGTCAAAGATAAAACCCAGGATAATCGGTCCCCTGTTTATCTCGGTTTCATTACTTAGCTCCTTTTTGCTTGGGTATATACACTTTTCATCGTAACTCGTGCCTAATCTCCCGCTTAGCTTGGACTTGTGTAGGCCCCGTTGGACTTGTGTAGGGTCTCTTTTCCCTGACCACAGGTGGACGGAATATAGTGCCTTGGGAAGCAAGAAACCCATACTTCATTATCTCAGAATCACCTCGTACTGCGTGCTTTCCCTAAAAATCCAACTTCTGCTCCGGCACGCCACGTGTCCGACAAATCACCACTTTTACTGGCTTTTCCTCCTGCACAAGGTATAAATACACATTCTCTCTCTTCCCTGGTTGGACACGCATACCACGTCCCACAGGGTCAGTGTTCACGTTCCACTAATGACCTTTGTCACTTGTACATTACTCCAACTTATACTCCCTTGAGCTTAATTCATGCACAAGTTACTACATAATTGGTCTTGGATTCTTCTTATTTTGACTTAGTAAATTTTCCATTCAATTATAACCAATGGCTTTTCATCTTAGGGTCCTTAAATAATTTATGCCATAATTTTCGGAAGGTAAATGCTTCGAATATGAATCGTAATTTCTCATTACTATACTTATTCATGCTAGTACACATATTACAAGAGTTGGGGTGTTACACGGCCAGTCCCTTGAGCAAGATGATATGATTGGATTTTGATGGTTTTGACGATTTTAAAATGTTTAGAATGAGATTTCGTATAAGCATGAGCTCAGAACTGTTGGTTCTCTAAAAGGTTTTGATGATTGCCAACAATTGTGAACAAAGAATGAGGATTTGCTCTTAGAAGTTGGAAAACCCTGAGTGAGAGCAAACCTCGAGGTTTTCCCAGAAACCTCGAGGTTTGGCCTTACAAAGGAAGCATCGAGGTTCTATGTTTAAACTTGCAAAACTTGGGTTTCACAAAATTATGTGAAACCTCGAGGTTTTGGACTTCCAGAGAAAACTCGGTTTCACACCAAGTTGTGAAACCTCGAGGTTTACATCAAAACCTCGAGGTTATGCCTTGGCACCAAGCTGAAAATTTGAAATTAAATGTAAAACCTCGAGTTTTCCCAGAAACCTCAGTTTGTTGTTTTTGATGGTTTTGACGATTTTAAAATGTTTAGAATGAGATTTCGTATAAGCATGAGCTCAGAACATGATTTTGGAATTGTTAAAGGAAAATGCCAAGGAATAGCAAAACTGTCTTGTGAAAAATTAGAGGAGTCAGTCGATTTGTACTAGAGTTTTGACATAGTAAATGAACTTCGAAAATCATGAAACATGGCAGAGGGGGTATTTTCGTGAACTGGGAAATATGACTTCTTCTACACCTAAAAAGTATTTTTGTAAAAAGTAGACATATTAAGGGTTAGTTACCTTTTTTAACCACCTCAATCAGATTTTTCTATAATTAGTTATGAATTTTGAAGGTGGCTGACTGTTTTTGAAATTTTATGTGTTTAGCTAAATATGAAGGGAATTTTACCAATAATAAATCCCTTAGTACGAAAAGGAATTTAGAGGATTTGGATTGCTTTAAAGAGCCCTATTACAACTCAAGTAGTCAAATAATTATTAAGAAGAATTTTCATAAGTGACAAGGATTTATTTTATTATTCTAGGGCCATCTTTGGTATTTGGGCATCGAGAAATTTGCTAATATTTGGATGACTGCCTAATAGTAACCTTAATCCTCATATGTTTTATATTACTTTGTATGTCTGTATTCCATGATTGTGGACCAGTGTCTCATGAGAGGGATATGCATTTATGCATTCAGTGTAGTTAGGGTTTGAAGCCCAACTACTGTGATTTTCCTAGCATTGTGGATCTGACACTTGCTTTGTTGAGCAGTCATGTGTTTTATTTAGGACTTGGTCCTTCTGCAATTAATATTGCATATGTCGTGTTACTGCACGTGTTGAACTGAATGCTTTGTGATATGGTGTTTTTTCTGATTATGGTTGTTTACAGGCATTGTATATACAATTCATATGAGATTAATGGTTACTCTATGATTCAATTATGAATCCCAGGCTTTTGTAAGACTTCAGGTAGTTCTTCTAGGATGGTACCGGGAGATAAAGGTAAGAATATGGAGCTGGACTGAGAAGTTGTTGGTGGTGACTGTTGGTGACTATTTTGTTATTTAACTTTTGAGCCCGGATGACTGTATGATATTATTAATATTTTGGCTATTTTGGGCATTATGGTTTGGATGACTGTATATTAACCCTTTGGGGAAATTTAGCATTCATTATTTATTGACTTTACCAGTATATTATTGTCCAAACCAATGCATGCTCTACTGCTTATGTACTTTGATGCTTGATGTTCTATAACCTGGGCAATGAATAATTAAATAAAAGTAAAGGATCACACTACCGCTATCTGAAAAGGCGAGGCCAGTAGGTGTGTAACAAAACTATTTGGTGGCGGCGCATATATTAAGGCTTCAACTTTGGTCGCGATTTAAGAAAAAACGCAACAAATAACAAAACCCTACCCCGTCCATTGTTAAACTTTGTAGCAGTTTAATATAACCACTACAAATGTGCAAGATGCTTGCATTTTGTAGCAGTTTTTATGTGTAACCGCTACAAATGTATAAAACTGTTTGCATTATGTAGTGTTTTCTGTGAGTAACCGCTACATATGTGCAAGACTCTTTGCATTCTATAAAGGTTTCTACATATAACAGCTACGAAGGTGTAGACTCTTTGAATTCGGTAGCGGTTTGTCCATATAAACCGCTAAAAATAAACCACCACAAATCTCGCGCCAAAAGGCACCTAGCTAGTGCCACATTTGTGGCAGTTAGTGAAAAGAAACTGCTACAAAATTGGCGCAAGCTTGTTACCATGTTTTGTAGCTGTTATTTTGTGATAACCACTACTAAGGTCATTCCTCACCAGCACGCCACTTGGTGTGAGTCAACCCGTTGCAAATTTGTAGTGGTTTTGGTATAAACCGCTACAAACTCTTATATTTGTAGCCTTTTTTTTTGTAACCGCTATGAATTGACAATTTTTTTGTGATGTCTGAAATATTCTTATGTGACATCTAGAACGATTATTTCATATTTAACTATTCTTAGATTCAATTGATATTCTTATGTGACATACAATCCTATTAGTTCATGTTTTAACTCAAAATCAATTAAAAGAAAGTTCTTTTAGGTTTTACCAAATGAAATTTCTCTTACATGCCTAACTTTAACTTTTGTAGCACAAAGTAACTTAAAATAAGGTAATGCAAATATTAACTCAAATAAAAGTTTCTTAATATAATTTTTTATATTAGTTTGAATTCATGACGATTTGGAGTCTATACACTTAAATCTAATATTCTTTATAAATTAAACAGACTAAAGTTCTACTTTTGTATTTTACTTTATCTTTTATGACATATTTATTGGGGTGCGAAAAAGAAAAAAAAATAAAACAAACAGGATATGGAAAAAAAAAAAAAAAAAAAAGATTATCCCAAGAAAAAGTCAAATGGGGAACGACGTGTGACCACTAATGATGTGCTTTGTGACCTATGAGTCCGACTGTGAATGCGACGAATTAATTACTTATTTCCTAAATATATCGTAGCAGCAACCATCTTCTTAGGTAGAGCTGGTAAAATGAACTTCCCTGTTTACATCCGATGATTAATACGAGAGAGATATGAATGTTTCCATTTTATCTTTTTTCTTCATTCTCTCTCCATTTATTATTTTTATCATTATAATAGTTGGTATTTAATAAAATATAACAATATTATTATAATATTAAATAAGTACACACACATATGAAAATTTAAACTGTTACATTTTTATATGAGTAAATCAAAACTGTAAAATTTAATTAAAATATTGTATGATTTTTTTTTTTTTCCCCTGGAGCCTTATTTCTGGACTGCTAAAGAAAGACATTATTTTTCCTGGCCAGAACAAGTTTTGGAGATTTAAGCGTGTACCATCCTATTCTAACAAACCCCTATATAATTTTAAAATAAAAAAATATCTTGAAAATCATGTAAGTTATTATTGGTGTTTTTTTTTTAAGTGTTATTATATATATATATATATATATATTTGCTAAAGCATGCTTTTAGTACTTTAAGTTTGTATGAGGTTTCATCCTAGTCCCTTAACTTTTGTAAAGTGTACTTTTAATCTTATAATCTTATCACTGGTAACCAACATGTTGTTAATTAAGGTGGTAAGTAGCCTTATCCTCTTATGAGGAGAACAAAAATTTAAATATTGAGAAACACACTTATTAAAGAGGCAAAAAGTCCTTTGCGCTCTAAGTCGTGAAAAGGATAATAGTTTGTAATATTTCACTAAAAAAAGATGCATGCCATAGTTTTATTACGTAAAAGAATACTTTAAATGAGTTTTTTATTATGTGAAATTGCGTTTGAAATTATTATTAATGATATTTAAAATTTAAGACTGATTTGTTAATTGTATAGTTATTTTTTAAATTTGTCAAGTCAATATCTCCATTAGTAATATCAACAATGTCAAAATTATAGAATTAAAAGTAAGCTTTATAAAGTTAAGTGACTAAAATGAAACCCCATGCAAATTTAAGGGACTACAAATATACTTTAACCTTATTACAATGATAATTTTTATTAGTTACTTTACTTTAGTTAAAAATGAATTTATTTTAACCATTTTAAAGTTAAAATTTGATTTATAAATATCATATCAACCATATTATTATTATTATTATTTTGTCACCCTCCACATCTCAGATATTTAGTCATCATATCTATGGAGGGTCAAAGTTGCAACCTCCTAGTAATTAAACCAACGAGGGTTGAGTCTAGCAAAAGGGACTAGTCCCTCTCAACATGGCGAATCAATATTCAAATCTCTACTGGGAGAGATATCCACATTTAGTGCTTAACAGTGCCTCAAACATGATTGGTTCAAATAGAATGATACCTATGCGTAAAAAAAAAACCAAAATAATAATAATAATAATAATAATAATAATAATAATAATAATGAGGAGGAGCTTGCCCTCGTTGAGTTATTATTATGAGTAATAATTTTTAAAGTAATTCACTTATTGTTTAATGTGACAATAATATGAATCTAACTTAACACTTTGTATTTCTCCCAAATAATCATATTACTATATTTCTATTCATGTTTTATTCCGAGAACAAAGTAAATTTTTAAAATACAAGTGTATTATATCTTTGTGTGTTAGTATTTAGGTGTCACAGAGACAATATGTAAGGACAGATCAGCACCATTTCTACGTTATAGTATTTCGTTATTAATAAATGAGCAGATTTTATCTTTATCATATTTATGTCTCGCCTTTATTTTTAAGGTAAATATGTGTTTGAAGATAAAAGCTCTAGGAATAGAATATGTGTTAATCTCGAGGATCAATGATAGAGATCATGACCATGAGGACTCGAGAGCATTGTATATCGATTACCTAAAACTTGTTCGTAGTCTTGAATCACCAAGAAAGTGCATTAATGATCTCAATAAGACTAGTACGACATCGCCTACTTGTAAAGAGATACAAGGTAGGGACCTCATGGAATGCAGACATGGAGATGCCTTAGCTGATGTCGTGGGTAAATTTGTTAGAGAACAGATAGTACCGAACAGACCCGCCGAGAGAGTCCACAAACATTCATTGTAGAGAGTATCATTGGATATGTAAAGTCTCTCATCGTTTGGTAGAACAGATCGTCCTAGACTTAAGGATGTCATCGAACACTATGTCCTAAGGTTATACTTTGACTGTACAACTCTATCCACCCGAAAATGGGGAGAACAATGTACTTTTAGGTGTAACTCGAATGCATGAGTATAGATGGACATGCTGAGAGGACCCACAGTCCCTACAAGGGATTAGTCATTCACAAGACCGGTAGAGCTTGGACAGCTTCTAATTAACTCGAGAGTCTGTGTGTACAACAAGTGATCATGAAGAGTCATGATCCATTATAGAGTTAATATAAGAAGATTCCTAGTTCTATGAAATAGTTACATTTAGTCAATTAAGAGAGATGATACTCTATCTTTGCTCTCGACTAAATGTGAATGACGATGTGAGGGATGATGCCTGCACGGTATCCAAATATGAAAGTTAGATCACTTGATCAACTCAATTAGTTCTGGGGCCGCAGAGCATTGCTAGTGTCTTATGAGGTCATTAAATAAATTGGGCCCGTTAAAGGGGTTTTTAATTAATTGGTCCAAGTTTATTTATATCAGTGAATAATTGGGCCTAATGGGTCACACACAAAAGGTTATTCCCGATTGTTTAAAATTAGCAAACTTGGGACAATAATTGTTATTGAGCTTTATCAAGAGTAAATGGCATCATATATAGTGTCCCCAGTCGGAAATCGGTTTATCCACAAAAGGGCCCAAATATGTTGGAAGACCCAATGAGGTCTTAGGCCAAGTTGAATTTGGAATTCGAATTTTGAATTTAAGTTTGAATTCTAAATTTGAATTTAAATTCAAGAGGTTAGATTATAAAGGTAATTCTGAATTATCTATTATATATATATATATATATATATATAAAGATCTAATAATGATTGGATGAAGATAGGAGAAATAATAAATGAGGATTGATTGAAATGATTTTGAATCTTAGTTTAAGAGATGAATGTGATTCATCATCTTAAATTATTATTCAATCAAGATATGAATTTAATTCATTACGATTTGGATTTTCCAAATCAAGTTTGGATTGGACCTTTCTTGTGAGCACTTAAATTAGGGCTAGACTCTTATAAAGTGCTGATTTTCTATGTGCCCTTTTTTTGGACCTTTTTTTGAAGAAACAAGGAAATAAATATAATCCATTGTCTTAAATGATTGATTCAATCAAATGTGATTCATCATCTTAAATTCAATCAATTAAACAAGATATGAATTCAATTCATTGTGATTTGGATTTTCCAATTCAAGCTTAGATTGGGCATTTCTTGTGAGCACTTAAATTAGGGTTAGACTCCTATAAAGTGCTGATTTTTGGTGTGCCTTTTTCCTGCACGTTTTTCTAAGAGAAAAACAAGATCCTTATGCTCTCTAAGTTTCGGTCTTTACCAAAGGTTTAGAGATAAAAAGGCACCATCCATAGAAAGGCAAGGTTCCAATGATCTTGCTCCTCCTATCTTTAACCTAATCCTAAGAAACCATCATCTTCTTGAAAAGATCAAAACCCAAAGAAACCAAAACTCAACCTTGTCTTCGCCTAGCAAGCATCCAAGGAGTGGGAGGTTTCAAGGGAAGGAGTTCTCATTGCAATAAGGGGGATAGTTGTGTGGATCAACGTTAGAAGACATCAACAACCTTGAAGTCTTCGAGTGATCTAAGGTATTCTAATCTCCAATAATCGTTTCATCAAATTATCTTAAACCCCAATAGTTGTTTTAACGAGTAATCCTAAAACTCATGAATATTATAAATTGTTATGAATTCTCATGAGTACCGTAAAGAGTTACAGATTAATAATTATTAACTAATTAGTGTAATGAGTTAAGGTTAATAATTCATGAGGACCATATGGAGTTATGGGTTTCCGCAACGATTAAACAAAATTTTTGTTTTTAACCTCATGAACTATTACATAAAAGTCATGTAATAGGCAACATTAACTGTCATCGTGTACTCTATAAACATTTCTCTTCTTTCTTCTCATAAAATTCATAAATTAATATTTTATAAATAAATAGGTGTAGGATTAATATATATCAGATTATATTTATAATTATTCTATATTTATTAATTTATGTTATAGACATTTTTCCCTAAATTCAATTAGGTAGAAATATTGTTTTGGTAAGAAAATCAACTCATATATCCTCTTCAGTTTTTACAAGAAAAATAATAAATTTGAAAAAAATAATATAAAAATAAATAAATAAAAAGAAAGATAATAGATAAAAATGTTGAGAAAAAATCCCTTGTTGATTTAAGACTATAACTTCTTAGTTTAATGAGTTGTTATTGTGCCATGGGAGCGAATTCAACCCTAATAAAAAAGAACTACTCTTCATAAGAATATTAAGACAACTCAAAAATATTTTTCATAACTACAATTCTCTGAGGGAATGCTAGTTTCAATTGTATTTGAGTGATGAGACCAAGAGCTCATAATTACTATGGACTACCTAGACGTAATTTAAATGATTCCAATTAATTTGTTGTTACTTCCATTGTTTTAAAAAAAAACACTATTTTAATGTTTACAAAATCTAAAATAAAAATAATCTTTTAACTATCGATTTTTCATTTAAAAAAAAAAAAAATCTTAAAGAATTTTAGTTGAAAATTGTAAATTCTTCGGAGTTCGAAACTGCATGTAAACCATGTAGAAACCATTGTGATGATTACTGAAAGTAGTTGGTTTAAGAGTCAATTCAAAGAATACAAAATAATAATCTAGACCCTAACACTACTTTATGAAAACATTAGGACAGTTTAAAAATAATCGTAGCCTGTAGAATGAATCCTAGACCCCAACTTTACAATCACTTGTGCGCTCTTGTAAATCTAAATACAAATATATACCGACACGCACTAGTGATACATGCAATAACTTTACAAAAATATATATAATATTGAAGGCATGCATAGCCAGTAGTGGGTGACAAATAGTTTAAAATCTTATCAGGTAGGTCCCTCAACCTCCATTTAAGGCAAACGCCATTTTCTCTTCTCCACTTATCAATTTCTATATAAAGCATCCCACTCATCACATTATCACTTGCATTTCAATTAGTTTCTCACAGACCCATATTGCCTCCTGAGGCCGAAAAATCCCACAGTTCGAGCTGGCAAACACAGAGCCATTATGCCTTCTTCAAGAGGAAGTGGAGAGAAACAAGAGGGTTGTCGCTGAGTTATACACAGCCTTGATCACCAAAGACATCCACACTCTCCACCGTCTTCTACCTTCTGACTTGGAATGGTGGTTCCATGGCCCTCCAAGCCACCGTCACCATTTGCTTCCTCTTCTCACCGGGACTTCACCGTCATCGTCTTCTGTCGTGGTTTTGGTTCCTGATGTGGTGGTAGGGTTTGGATCGGTGGTGATCGCTGAAGGATACGATGAAGCCAACCTGGTGTGGTGGGTCCACGCCTGGACTCTCACTGATGATGGCGTAATCGCTCAGGTCAGGGAGTATCTGAATACTTCCCTCACTGTCACCCGGCTCGGAGTCGGAGGAGGTGCCACCTCTCCGTCATCGTCTTCACCACCGCGGTTGTGCTCCTCATCCTGGTCGGTTGATACTTGCACTTGTCAAAACATTTGGCAGAGCAAACTTTGTGATGAGTCCGTCCCTGGCCTTATTCTGGCAGTCTAGTTTTATAAATGGTACTCCAGAATTTAAGGTTTGAATCTACTTTGAATAAAACTTCATAAATATATATATATATATATATATATAGCATATGTGGCATGCGTGCGTGTCCATACACACACACACGCACGTGCTTTCTTTTGTTTGAGTTTATGTTAGTGTCACTCTATTAATAAATTGCAGTGCTAATTAGCTACATAGTTTTGTGTTAGATTTACTAAAGAAGATCACGTGTTGGTGTACCTGGTTGTGTAGTATAGACTGACTAGAGTGAATATATACTTTAAGAAACTGTCAAGTGTTTTGTCTGATTTGTACTCTATATGTGTGTGTGTGTTTGTGTTAAATATGTCCAAGATATGTTGGATTTTGTCAATTTGATATGATATCATTACATAATATATAATATAATTGTGTTTGTGTTGTCATATTTTGGAAGCACATTTGGTGTTGATCATCGTGATCAGCACAGTGTGCCCATAATAAATTTGGATGTACAATTTTAAAATTAAGATAATCTTATAACTATTACTCTTTAAAAATATAAACTTATCGTTAAAAATCACAAATTAAAAATTTTAATTGTGACTTTCCAAGTTACATTTAAACAAGGGACAATGACACTGAGGTCCCAAGATACATAAAGAATCACCAAAAAACATGTATACATATATACATGTGTGTGTGTATATATAGAGAGAGAGAGGGAGGGGGGGGGGGGACCAAGAGGTTGAAAGTCATTTACATAAGTGAAAGAGTGAGATCATAAACTGAAATTTAAGGTCACTAAGATGATTCATTATAGCATCTTGCGTGCATTAAAGCATTTAAACTTTCCAAATGGATGTTAAAAGTGCTTTGAAGAGGTCTATGTTGAGTAACCCCTGGCTTTGAGGATGTTGTCAAACCTAATATGTCTATAGACTTAACAAAGCACTTAATCATACAACATTAAATTCATCAAACACAAGAAACATGACAAACCTGGTCTCAAACAAGCTACGAGAGCTTGGTATAAATGATTAAGTAAGTTTCTCCTTGAGCAAGGCTTTGTTAGAGGCAAAGTAGACACAACATTATTCATCAAACACAAGAAACATGACATCTTAATCGTTCAAATTTATGTTGATATTATATTCGGCCCTACTAATGGCTATCACTACACAAAAAAAAGGTCAATTACTAGTGATCAATAAAAACCGCTAGAAATACACTACCAAAAAAACCATCATTTGTCGCGGTTATTCTAAAAAGTGTTCAAATTGTAGAGGTTATTGTGGAAACCGCAACAAATTAGTAGTGGAAGCATTGGTGCCAAAAGGCGAGCATGCTGCGATATTTGTAGCGGTTTCCCAACTAAACCGCCACAATTTTGGCGCCAGCTTGGCGCGTAATGGCGCGAATGTTTGTGGCATGAACTTTGTTGCAGTTTATTGAGACTACCCGCTACAAATATGGCACGAACATTGTCTCGGTTATTTTGTCGCGGTTTTATGAAAAAAAACCGTACAAAGAAGCGAAACGACATAGTTTAGTCGCGGTCAAAGTAAAGCGACGTTTAAACCGCGTCAGAAGCTATCATTTTGTCGCGGTTTCAAACTGAACCGCTATAAATATTTACGCTATATATACAACCCAGTCCATACATCGATTATAAATATTCAAAAAAATTACTAAATCTGCATTGTCACTAAATGAACATTCTCGGCTTGGTAGTCGAAGAGGTGCAAATATCTACAGCCTTGATCTTGAGAGATGAGAGCTGTAGATATTTTCCTCCCTTTTCATCGCTAAAGCCGAAGATGTTCCTTCAGTGACAATCCAAATTTAATAATTCCTTTTACTTGAAGACCTCTACTCAAGACTTCTGCTTTTCTGAATATTGTCAAACATGCAACCGAAGATTGGCTCCATTATAGCCATCGTTCTCTCTGGAAAATATCCCTAATCAAAATAAGTCAGTGAGTTTTTCCTGGGAGATCGGTGACTATACTGAATCCGAACCTTCACGCGCATGTTGGACTATTTTCAGTAAACTTATTATTCCTAATTTATTCTTCTCGATTAATTTGGGGGAATTAAAGAAAATAATTAAATTAATTGAGAGTTTTAAACTAATTATTTTGGCACAAATTTAAATTTTCCCAAAAAAATTTCAGTCCGGAAATTTTTTTGGGAAAAATTTAAATTAGTCGCGGTTTTATTAAGTAACCGCTACAGAATAGCAGAGGACAAGATATTTGTAGCGGTTCTATCCTAAAACTGCTACAGAATGGCAAAGGTTTGTCATTTTGTAGCGGTTACATAACTGCTACAAATGTTCACGAAGAAAGAGGCATATGTGTCGCGGTTTTTGTAGCGGTTAACTTAAAACCGCTACAAAGTTATTAACTTTGTCGCGATTATATAAGAAAACCGGTACAAAATGTAGTGGTTTTTTAACAGCACGCATCATTTTAACAATAATGCGCGCAAGTTTTGATTTTTCACCTTTTAAAAAAAACTTGTACCTTTGAACATCATGGTTTCTAAGGATAAGGGAAAAGAGAAAGCTAATAAATGGGAGGTTAGGCCTATAAGGGGCAGTAGTAGTAGAGGCCGGGGCTGTATGAGAGGGCGTGGGACTTTGTCTATCCCTCCGCCCAGTCAGGACCGGAACGATTTTGATGAACTCTTCGCCGATGAGCCAATCCCAAGCGTAGAGACCATAGGAGGAGAAGGAGGCGCAAGCCTGTCGTTGAGAGACATCGACGAAAATAAGGAGATCCATATCGACATTCCCATAGCCGATGCGGAGCGCCTTTTGGACGAGGAGAATAAGCGGGACCAAGGGAACCCCCGACCGTCGTCTTCACGTTCTACCGGATTTGAGGTGGAGGTACAAGGTAAATGTAATTTGTTTTTTTGACAAAAGTTAAATTTAAATTCGTTACGTTTAATTAAATTCTATTTAAAAGCAACAAAAACATGTTTTTATAATTGTGCAGATTCATAGGGGAACATCAGCAGGAGGACACTGGATGTTGCCGGGGTCGCTTATCTGAAGGGGTATTGCATCGTAGTCCCCTTTAACGAGGACACGGACCAGCCGATCGGGAGCAGTGGTCACATAATGAACCGTTTTCTATCTGAATTTGGCAGTAATTGGGCATGGTTCCCGATCTACTTCCACGATTGGAAGAAGGTTCCGAAGGATAACAAGGACAAAGCGTTTGCTAACGTTGTGCAGGTAAGTAATGGTGCTTAATTAAATTGTACATGTTAATAGTTATGATTTGTGGTTTATTTATTTATTATTAATTAATTAATTACTAATTAAATTATGATACAGAAAAATTTTAACGAGCGCGTCGCTGTGAAGAGGTACTACTGATGAAAATAGAGGAAGGGTGGAAGAGTCGGAGGGGTCGTCTCTACAACCAGCAGAATGGAGATGGGACGATTCCTCTGCAGCAGTTGATTGAGAGCCCTCCAGACGGCGTGGAGCCAAATGACTGGGTGGCTTTTGTCCACTATAGGAGGAGTGCAGAGGGACATGTACATTTTTTAATTAATCATAGTTTACATTTGGTTTTAATTAATTAGTTTATAGTTTAGATGTAGTTTATAAATATAGTTTAAAATGTAAATATAGTTTATAAGATAACAAAAAATAATTAATTGAACTTAACAATTTGTTTGCTCCTCCTTGCAAGCTCTGTCGTAGAGGAACACTAGAAGCAAGCAACGGCAGAGGGTCAATCACATGGCAGGAACAAAGATGTTTGCTGCGACCTACAGTGAGATGGTATGTTGAAAGTTAAATTAATTTCTGGTTTAAATGATGATTGTTTTATTTTTAAAAGGGTTAAGGTGCAAAAATACACATGTGCTTTGGTCAAAGGAGCGCCCAGTAGGAAGTGCTTTTTTGAGGTGCAAAAGTGCACACGTGGTTACAAATTGGGTGCAAAATTACTGTTTGCCCGTTAAATTTGACTTTTTTGCTGATGTGGCTTTCCTGAGTTGCTATGAATTATAGTTCAGCCCCGAACACATTTCAAAATTTTTCAATTTTGTCCCTCCATAAAATTTCAAAAATTTCATTTTAGTCCCTAGTCAAAAATATTTTAGGTCAGATTTTGACCACCTTCTTCCTCCTGTTCAATTGGGAAACACCAGATTAATTGCATAATAGCAGTATCCATCTAGTACTTCTTTAATTCCCAGATAAGTTCATTCATATTGATGCGATATCAAGATCTTTTTTAAAATCAAATAGAGTATTACTAGGGTCAGTTTGTCATCCCACTTCCAGCATTTGAATAATTATTCCCAGGCCTTGTTTTTTTGTTGTTGTTCTTGACGAGGAAGCTGAGCATGATAGAAGCTTTACTGCTCAAATTTTGCCTCCCTCTATTTCAATGTCTCAGTGGCCAATTTTGAATTTTCTATCGTTTCTGAATCTAATGGTTGAGTCCATTATGTGATTTAGATATAAAATTATATAAGTGATGAAAAGGATGGACGCACTTTACACACTGCAAGGGAAGAGTGGGACAATGTCGCGAGTGGGGTTTCATATATATATATATATATATATATATATATATTTGTTTGTTTGTCTATATCGCTGGGAGACCACTGTCAATGAACCACCAAATTCTTAGAGGAAAAAATGGATGTTGCGATGCATATAATATTCTCTTTTCTTGGTGTTTTAACGACGACAGCTTGATTTTAAGAGGCATGACCAAGTGTCAATGGCATCTCTATGTGGGAGTCCAACTCATCAGGGCACATACCAAAGGCCGAGACATCTCAATGATTCTAAAAACATGCTCGGATTACATTTCAAAAACACTTTTAGAAAATATTACTATTCTTAATTCTTACACAAGCTGTCTCAACTTTTTGTGCCATATATGAAAAAGTTAAACGCAAATATGGCTATCCAGACATGCACTAATGCAATGTTTAGTACGTAGAAAGCTGTTTCTTTAAAAAGAAATGAGAAATGAGAAATGAGAAGCGCAAATATGGTCATCTACTGCTTTTCCATTCTAGTATTTCATCGCCAGAAACGGAAAAGAGCTGCAAAAACAGAGGATGATTGATGTAAATCAGAGGCACCACGAATCTCTGCAAATTGTCTTCTTCTTGACCCAACTTGATGGCCAAGCACCCTTTTGGAATGTCTCTGAACTCATGCTTCTTTCCATGGATATGAAAGCTCCTCATACTCTTGGGTCCACTTCCCATTTCTGCAAAAACCAGAGCAAAAAACCAAACAAAAAGGCAACTCGAACTTTTGGAGTGATTCCAATAAAACCAGCAAGAAAATAGAGGGACAATGAAGGTTCTGGAGATGTGAATCTCAGAGTGCACTTTAAGTCCTAGATTGATGATGATCTTCCCTCGAAAGAAATTCAACTCTGCCGTTGTGGCTGGGAAAATCTACGTTGCTGGTGGTGGTTTGAGGTCTACAGTGGTGGAGGAATATGATCCAGATTTAGAAACCACCGTCCTGGCAGAATTCACAGAACTAATGGAGAGCGACGATGACAATGACCGTCTCAATCGAGCAAGAGGAAGAAGAAGGTCAAAATTTGACCTAAAGTATTTTTGACCAGGGGCTAAAATGAAATTTGCAAAAGTTTATGAAGGGACTAAATTGAAATTTTTAAAAATGCGTCTGGGGCTAAACTGTAATTCATACAACTCAGGAAAGCCACATCAGCAAAAAAAAGTCAAACTTAACGGTCAAACGGTATTTTTGCACCTAATTTGTAACCATATAGTCACTTTTGCACCTAAAAAAAGCACTTGCTACTGGACACTCCTTTGACAAAAGCACATGTGTATTTTTGCACCTTAAACCCTTTTTAAAATAACAAAATTTATATTCTTTTAATTGTTTTAGCAAGAGAAGGCTTAGTAGGAGAACCGTTAGACGGACTATGGGCAGCTGTTCACACGCACGCATTGACACCGTGATGGAACGCCAACCTCAGAGGCGGCAGAGGAGATAATAGTAAGCTACAAAAAAAAATTACTTATTTAATTTAATACATTTAAATTTAATTAAATTGTTTCATTAATGTTTTATGAAAACTATGCGTCAGGCCCGGATTGAGAAGAGTCAAGCAGATCTGCGAGCATCGCAAACTCTAGAGTCACAGAGGTCAGTTGATCCTACGGCCCTATTGAAAGCTGCTGTGGGCCCAGCAGGGCATCCTGGACGCGTTTTGGGTATGGGGCTAGGTGCCAGGCCTAGCATGGTGTACGGCAAGGCCTCCTGCTTCGAGGCCGGAACCTCTGGCTCGAGAAGGCCACCGCCGGAGGCGGTTGATTCGATCATTGCCAAGAAGGTTGCTGCACAGAGGGCCGAGGATGAGGCTAGGAATATGTGCATGCAGGAGAGATACGACCGTTGGTACACTCGTCAGAGGCAGATTTGGGATGCTGTTACTGGGGCCTTGACAGAGTTGTTACCTCACATACGGTTTCCATAACCCGAGCCTCCGCCTTCGGTCATCTACGAGGATTCTCCCGGCCTCCATCGCCTCCCCATCTGCGTCCTGCTACTGTAGATGATGAGGGCGTTGTTACCTCGGGTCATGCACGCGCCCCCTTAGACGGGAGTTGATCATCAAGCTCCCGATAGTTAGTTTTTATTTGCTCATACCGGTTGAATTTTTTTTCTTCACGGACTATGTTATTTGGTTTGTTGACAATTTTATTTCTTCAAATTAAATGTTATCTTTTATTTTAATAGGTTGTTGTTATTGGAGTAGTATTTGAATACTTATATTTCATTTATATTAGGTCATTAATAATATAAATTTATTATGGTTAAAAAAAAGATATTGTAAAATAATAACTGGAGCGAACAATTAGTGACTAAAAATATTTTTTTAAATATTTTAAGTAGTAATAGTTAAAATTTGTAGCGGCTAGTACGACCCAACCGCCACAATGTTGAATTTCAAATGGATAGAAGGCGCCAAAATTTGTCGTGGTTTCTTTAGTAACCGATACAAAGTTGAATTTCAAATGGAAAAAAAGGTGCCAAAATTTGTCGCAGTTTATTTTATAATCATGACAAAGTTTAATTTTGTAGCGGTTATAGTAGCGGTTTAGAATCGCTACTTATAATCGTGACAAAGTTTAATTTTGTAGCGGTTATAGTAGCGGTTCAGAATCGCTACTAAGTTCATATTTGTAGTGGTTGTGGAACCTCTACAAATTAATCCATGTTGCATTTAAAGATGTCGAGGCTTGCATTGAAGCTAATTAAACATTCTCTCTTCATTTGTATACTATCTTAGATTTGTTTACTACATATGGATAAGTCATGGATCAAGTTGCCGTGAAATTCTCCCGTATATTTAGCAGGATTGAAAGCTTTCTTAGATTTTGCCTTTACTCACGCCAGCATTAATGGCAAGATCAAGTGTTCGTGCTGTCGGTGCAAGTTTAAGAAGTGGCAGACACGAGACGGTGTTGTGGAACATCTTCTTTAGAAGCCATTCCTGGAAGCATATACATTCTGGGAAGTTCATGGTGAGACACGTGATATGATATATGGGGATCATCTTGCTCGGAGCTCACAAGTAGCAAATCAAGTAATTCAAGATGATCCGGTTAATAAAGCTATTCGCGATGCTTTTGGTTATCAAGATGACAACTTTACGGAAGAAGTTCAGGGCGCAGAACCTGTTTTCTTCAGGAATGATGCAGCTCGGGAATTTTTCAGCCTCATGGATGAGAGTGATCGTCCTTTGTATCGGGGTAGTTAGAATTACTCAAAATTATCTTTTTTGATCAAATTGTACCATATCAAGTGTTTGTGTGGGATCACTGATAAAGCAATGTCGTTGTTGCTTGAATTACTACGAGATGCTTTCCCGGACGCAGACATTCCCACAACCTTCTATGAGGCCAAGAAGATAATCAATAGATTAGGCTTGAACTACGAGAAAATTGATGCCTGCCCCAACGACTGTATGCTTTATTGGGGAGAGGATGCTCGAAGGGAGACTTGTAAGAAGTGTCATACTTCGAGGTTCAGGATAGTTCGGAAGGGAAAAAAGCAAAAGAAGAAACCTGCAAAGATTCTTAGGTACTTTCCTTTAAAACCTCGCTTACAAAGATTGTTTATGTCGTGTAAGACAGCTGAACATATGAGGTGGTATGAAGCTGACAAGAATGAAGATGGTAGACTCAGGCATCCATGAGATGGTGAAGCGTGGAAAGTGTTTGACTCAGTCTTTTTGGATTTCGTGGCAGACCCTAGAAATGTTGGTCTTGCTTTGGCGACCGGGTTTTAATCCGTTTGGGAATATTAGCACAAGTTATAGTATATGGCCAGTTATGTTGATACCCTACAACTTGCCCCCTTGGATGTGTATGAAACAAAGCTCTTTCATTATGTCCATGATAATTCTAGGCAAAAAGGCACCGGGAAATGACATCGATGTGTATCTCCAACCGCTTATCAAGGAGTTGGTAGAGTTGTGGAATGTAGGCGTCGAGACGTATGACGCGCACAAGAAGTCACTATTCAACTTGCGTGCGGCATTGATGTGGACTATCAATGACTTTCCTAGACTGGGAACATTATCCGAGTGGAATGTGCATACTGGTCTTGCGTGTCCTGCTTGTAATTTTGACTCTGACTTAGTGCACCTTCCTCACAGTCATAAGTGGTGCTTCATGGTCATCGCAGGTTTCTCGATGGTTCGCATAGGTTTAGGTTGCAACACAATCATTTCAATGGGCAATAGGAAAAAAGAGGACCTCCTAGGAATTTATCTGGTGCAGAAATCATAGAGCAGCTTGTGGATGTTGAATTTGAGTATAGGAAAAAAGACGATCCAGCAAAGGCCGGGACAAATACTGCCAGGGCTTTTGGTTTCGTGCCCCAGCAATGGCGGAAGATAAGCGTCTTCTTCACTCTTCCATATTGGAAAGATGATTTGCTCCGACACAATCTGGATGTCATGCACATTGAAAATAATGTGTGCGACAATGTGTTGTACACGATTCTTAATGAACCAGGCAAGTCAAAAGATCATCTTCAAACGAGGAAAGATTTACAGGAGATGGGAGTTCATGGAGATGTGTGGCTGGATGAGCATGACAGATTTCAACCGGGAAAATTCACCCTGACAAAACCGAATAAGGAAATCTTCCTCTCGACATTGAAGGCTATAAAAGTTCTAGACGGGTATTCAAGTAACATTTCACGATGTGTTGACGTGCAGGCTCGAAAGGTTGCTGGGCTTAAGAGCCACAACTCACATGTGCTTATGCAACAGTTACTTCTGCTGACCATCAAAAATACACTGACTCTCGATGTGTCGATCATTTTGGTTGAGTTGTGTTCTTTCTTTCAGAAGTTGTGTTCCAAAGTTTTGATCGTGGAGGAGCTTGACCAGTTGCAATAGAAACTCATTCTTACGTTGTGTCATTTGGAGATGATCTTTCCTCCATCATTTTTCACGGTCATGGTTCACCTGACAGTACACCTAGTTCACGAAACAAAGCTTGCTGGCCCAGTTCACTACCGATGGATATATCCTATTGAGAGGTACTCATGTAAAATTAATTACTTTATGATTACTTCCTAGTCACACATTTCAAAATTAATGTATCAACATTTTTCCTTCATTACTTTATAGGTTTCTTGGGAAACTGAAGTCTTACGTGAAGAATAAGGCATGGCCTGAAGGTTCGATCGCAGAAGGTTGTATTGGGGATGAGGTCTTATATTTTTGTTCCAGGTACTTTGATGACATTGAGACATCATTCAACCGACCGCCTCGTGTAGACGATTGTCCTAAGCTAGAGCCAGATCCAGAGCCATCAGCAACAAAGTTGATAATCCCTCGTGTTGGTAAACCAGTTGGCGGAACTGAGACCTTCAAACTGACAGCACTTGAGAAGTTTCAAGCACATAGACATGTCTTGATTAATTGCACTAAAGTTGAACCGTACCTTCTATAAGGATAGCACACAGATATATGTTATCCTATATTTTTTTTACATCTTATACTCACATTTCTTGGTTGTCTTCGCATGTTTAGTTGCTGGGAATTCAGGAGTCATGTGAAGCGTCAGCTGAAGATCTTGTTAGTTAATTTTGCCTATTACATGACTTTCATGCACAGTTTCATGAGGTTGAAAACAAAAATTTGTTTAATCGATGCGAAAACCGTAACACTTTACGATCCTCATGAATTATTAACCTTAACTCATTACGCTAATTAGTTAATAATTATTAATCCGTAACTCTTTACGGTACTCATGAGAATTCATAACAATTTATAATACTCATGAGTCTTAGGATTACTCGTTAAAAAACTATTGGGGTTTAGGATAATTTGATGAAACTATTATTGGAGATCAGAATACCTTAGATTACTCAAAGAATTCAAGGTTGTTGATGTCCTCTAATGTTGATCCACACAGCTATCCCCCGATTGCAATGAGAACTCCTTCTCTTGAAACCTCCAACTCCTTGGATGCTTGCTAAGCGAAGCCAAGGTTGAGTTGTGGTTTCCTTGGGTTTTTATCTTTTCAAGAAGATGATGGTTTCTTAGGATCAGGTTAAAGATAAAACGAGCAAGATCATTGGAACCTTGCCTTTCTATGGATGGTGTCTTTTTCTCTCTAAACCTTTGGTAAAGACCGAAATTTAGAGAGCATAAGGATCTTGTTTTTCTCTCGAGAAAAACGTGCAGGAAAAAGGCACACCAAAAATCAGAACTTTATAAGAGTCTAACCCTAATTTAAGTGCTCACAAGAAAGGCCCAATCCAAGCTTGAATTGGACAATCCAAATCACAATGAATTGAATTCATATCTTGATTGATTGATTGAATTTAAGATGATGAATCACATTCATATCTTGATCAATTGATTGAATCAATCATTTAAGATGATGGATTACATTTATTTCTTTTCTTCTTCAAAAAATTTCCATAAAAAGGGCACTTAAAAAATCAGCACTTTATAAGAGTCTAACCCTAATTTAAGTGCTTACAAGAAAGGCCCAATCCAAACTTGATTTGGAAAATCCAAATCATAATGAATTAAATTCATATCTTGATTGAATAATAATTTAAGATGATGAATCACATTCATCTCTTAAACTAAAATTCAAAATCATTTCAATCAATCCTCATTTATTATTTCTCCTATCTTCATCCAATCATCATTGGATCTTATATATATATATATATATATATTAGATAATTCAGAATTATCTTTTATAACCTAACCTCTTGAATTTAAATTCAAATTTAAAATTCAAAATTTGAATTCCAAATTCAACTTGGCCTAAGACCACATTGGGTCTTCCAACACATTTGGGCCCTTTTGTGGAGAAACTGATTTCCCACTCATGACACCATATATGACGCCATTTTCTCCTCATTGGGCTTGGAGTCCCGCTCCAACCCAAATACACATTTACTCTTGATAAAGCTCAATAACAATTATTGTCCCAAGTTTGCTAATTTTAAACAATCGGGAATAACCTTTTGTGTGTGACCCATTAATTAGTCACTGACATAAATAAACTTGGACCAATTAAAACCCCTTTAACGGGCCCAATTTATTTAATGACCTCATAACACACTAGCAATGCTCTGTGGCCCCAGAACTAATTGAGTTGATCAAGTGATCTACCTTTCACATTTGGATACCGTGCAAGCATCATCTCTCACATCGTCATTCACATTTAGTCAAGAGAAAAGATAGAGTATCATCTCTCTTAATTGACTAAATGTAGCTATTTCACGTAACTAGGAATCTTCTTATATTAACTCGTAACGGATCATGACTCTTCATGATCATTTTGTCAGGCGCATTTGAGACTCTCGAGTTAATTAGAAGCTATCCAAGCTCTACCGGTCTTGTGAATGACTAATCCCTTGTAGGGGACTGCGAGTCCTCTCAGAATGTCCATCTATACTCATGTATTTGAGTTGCACCCAAGAGTACACTGTTCTCCCCATTTTCAGGTGGATAGAGTTGTACAGTCAAAGTATAACCCTAGGACATAGTGTTCGATAACATCCTTAAGTCTAGGACGATCTGTACTACCAAACGATGAGAGACTTTACATATCCAATGATACTCTCTACAATGAATCTTTGTGGAGTCTCTCGGTGGGTCGATTCGGTACTATCTCGTTCTTTAACAGATCTACCCACGACATCGCCTAAGGCATCTCCATGCCCGCATTCCATGAGGTCCCTACCTTATATCTCTATACAAGTAGACGATGTCGTACTAGTCTTATTGAGATCACCAATGCCCTTTCTTGGTGATTCAAGACTAGGAACAAGTTTTAGGCAATAGATATCCAGTGTTCTTGAGTCCTCATGATCATGATCTCTATCATTGATCCTCAAGAATAACATATGTTCTATTCCTAGGGCTTTTATCTTCAAACACATATTTACCTTAAAATAAAGGGGAGACATAAATATGATAAAGATAAAATATGCTCATTTATTAATAATGAAATACTATAATGTAGAAATGGTGATGATCTGTCCTTACAGATTGTCTCTAGGACACCTAAATACTAACAGATCCGTACTCATACATCATCCGAAATTGATAGAAAGGTCCACAGAGAATTCTCGGGTTGGTTTAGGAGGAGAATAAGGAATGACCACAACCCGCACTCACCAAAATTTAGAGCTCTTTCACTCGGCCCCCTTGATCATGCCCAAAGATTTACAGCATACAATGTCAATGGTTTCAAGTTTGCACCGTTTCATGAGATCAGGGATTGCTAACCCAAAACTCGGGTGTATATGACACGTTTGGGACGAGGAGTTATGCGAGCAACAGTGACGGGAACATGCAGTTCGGTGATGTCCCATATTATGGAAAGCTGCTTGATGTGGTCAAGATAACTTACCAAGGCCTTTTCTCTGTGACGATGTTCAAGTGTTTGTGGGCAAATACGACAACGTCCCGAGGACTCACGACTGACGACTTAGGCACCATATCAGTGAATTTCTCCTAGCCTATTCACACTGGTCAATCTGAAGATGACGAGCCGTATATTCTTGCCTCAAAGGCGCATCAGGTTTATTATGTCCCCGATGAGAGGCACAGGGATTGGAATATGGTGGTTCACCTAAAGCCTCGGGACCTTTACGATATGGAAGATAGTGATAAAATTGCCTACGAAAGTGAGCCGTTCCAGCCTGCCAGTTTTGAAAGCTTCTTGCCAGACGGTGATGACAGTTTACCTATAGTTCGGTATGTTTTTTAATACATGCTTTATGGAATAATAAAACTTTAACTAAAGTTTTGTTTGTGTTCAAACATATTCAACTCACACGTAACATTTTATACAATTTTTCTTTGTAGGGATGGTGATGAAGATTGAGAGAAAAAATTATGCCTACGATGTAATCTTCTTATTATTATTTTTCAAAAAAAAAAATACTTTGTAGTGGTTAAGAACCGCAAGAAATATCAAAGAACCGCTACAAAGAACAACCGCTACAAATACAAATAAACCGCTACTAATTATAACCGCTACAATAGGCGAACACTCAACTACTACAAACGTATGCACATATATCAAAATAAATACCCCCACCAAACCTCATTTAATATGCTTCAGTTTCCTTTTCAACGCACGCTTTCTCTCCTTGTTCGCTCATATTTTTACGTTTTCTCAGTTTTAAGGGGTAAGTGCAAAACTACTACAAATACAAACAAAGCTAGAGTATTTTGTAGCGGTTGTTAACCGCTACAAATATAAAATAATCAAAAATGGCGGCAAAATTTTTTCACTCTAAAATATTTGGGAATTTAACTGCTACAAATATTCTAAGAATTCAAGCTGTTGGCGGCAAAATGTTTTCCCAAAATTTGGCGGGAGATTTGTAGCGGTTATTGCCCGCTACAAAATATTTTCAAATGTTTGGCGCTACTTTTTCATATAAATAATAGCGGTTGTGTAACCACTACAAAGCTGCTCAATTTCCAATTTGTAGCGGTTTTGTAACCGTGACTAATGATCAAACAAGGAGTCAGAGCAGCCTCATATAGTGGCAGTCATTGTAACCGCTACAGATACAGTAGTGGTCATTGTTTTTGGAGTAGCGGGTTTTCTTAACCGCGACAAATAGCTTTACCACGGTAGATTTTGTGGCGGTTTTTGTAACCGCGACAAATGGCCTTAGTTGCGCCGAAAACCGCTACAAATATGCTATTTTAACTGCGAATAATGACCTTTTTTTATAGTGATATGAGATTTTGTAGCGGTTTATTGAAACTCACTACAAATATGCAATGGCAACAATCATGTCAAAACACATGCTTGGTGGTAACGAACTTTGTAGTGGTTATAAGAAATAAACCGCTACAAAATTGGTGTGAAGGTTATGGTAGTTCTATTTGTCGTGGTTTTAGGACAAAAATCACTACAGGAATCAAAGAGTCACAACATTTGTTGCAGTTTTAAATCAAAACCTGCTAAAGAAGGTTGCTTCGTCGTGGTTCAAGGCATAAACTGCTACATACTTTAAACCCCTTGGCCCCCAAATCATTTTGTGAAGGTTCTACAGAATGCAGCGAAACATTGGTTACAACATAGCTGCTTCTCTCTGATGAAAAAAAGTCAATGACTTTTTCATCGAGGATTGGCATCTACCTTGCAGACCAATGTGACGGTTTTGGTAAGCCACTACACTAACTGCTATAGTTTTTTGATAGAATACAAAGAGTCTCGCGCATTTGTGACGATTCATACCAGTAACTACTACAAACAGAAATAACAAGTAGACTTGTAGCGATTGTCTAGAATAACCGCTACACATATGAAGCCTATAAATAGCCCTAATCCATGAAAAAAAAAATTCTGTGAAGAATTAGTAGCAAGAATCCAAAGTTTGGTTTAAAAATAGCTGCCTTCTTGAAAAGTTGTAGATAGGTTATGCGGTATTTTCTTACCTTGCACCACATTTGCATCTTATCAAGAGTGGCAACTGCTTTCAAACCAATGTGTGGTTAGCTACTGTTCTTCAAACTCATAATGACATTTGTAGAAGTTATAGATTAAACCGCTACAAAATGCAAACAATCCCACATTTGTAGTGGGCACTGGATCGCTACAAAGGTTCACTGACAATGAGGAAGATTGTAGCGGTTTTTGGTAAAGCCGCTACAAAATGTTAGTGTTTAAAAGTAGAGTAACGCACACGCTTTCATTCTTACAATTTACTATTTCTTTCTCACGTGCCTTCTTACAACATTTACCCATTTTTAATGAGTCGTAGCTTTAGGGAAGGGTAAGGGAGAAGAAGTGATACAAGGAAGAGTGCCTCGACGAGGGGGCACTAGTACTAGAGGGTAGCACAAGGGTAGAAATATCCTCATTCCATCATGGGAGGGGACCCAACCTCAGCATATGTTCCCATGAGTAGAGGAGGTGGCCCTATAGGTGAGGAGGTAACCCTCCCGCCTCATGATGAGGATGAGGTGGTTGGGTTGTGAAGGAGTCTGAGAGAAGTGTGGATGACTTTGAGTAAGGTGGGACGTTGGAATTTAACATGCTAATACACGATGTGGAGAGGTTCTTAGATGAGGACATAGGTCAGGAGTAGGGGAACCCACGACATTCTTCTTCCCAAGCGATTGGATTTGAGATGTAAGTTGAAGGTGAATTTAAATATTAATTTAATAAGTGTTTTATTTAAATTCCATACGGTTTATTAATAGTGTGTGATTGTAATAAAAAATGTTGTAAATTATACAGATGAGCAAGGGAACATCAGCACGTGGAGGCTGGAAGTGACTGGTTTGAATGCGATCAATGGTGTATGTGTTGTAGTTCTGTGGAATGAGCACACGAACCAGCCAATCAAGAATGGTGGTCACTTGTTCAACTGCTGGCTGCTGACTTTGGCATGAATTGGTTTTGGTTTCCCATCCACTTCTAAGATTAGAAGAATGTTGTTAGTTCTCTATGTGTGTTTTGAAGATAATTGACATTTGTAAGAAAAAAATATATGTTATTGATTCAACCCTAACGTTTATTCTTAAGAAAACTAGTTTCAATAACTTAGTTGAGTTTCTGGCTAATGTTGACTCGAGTCTGAGTCTATGTGACTCGACTCATGTACTCTAAACTTAGTTTAAATGCATTTTGTACTTGACTGACTTGAGTTAGCCTTGTGGTGACTCGAGTTACAGTCTTAGTAAAATAGTTTATGAAAAGGTTTAACTCAAGGAAAGTTTGTAATGATTCAAGTTAAAGGATTGAATTTCAAACTTAGCTTTACAAACATTTTCTAACTTTCAAATATGACTCGAGTTAAGTCACTTAATGACTCGAGTCATTATCTATTTCCAAATCATTTTCAAAACCAAACCTGATAACCAACTTTTTGAAAATGATATGACTCGAGCTAGCTTGTTACAGAGACATCTTCACAAGATGGGTTGAAGATGTTGACTTGAGCAAAGACCAAGTGACTTGAGGCAAGTATGAGTAACTCGAGTTAGAGTATATGAATGACTCGAGTTAGCCTTATGTTTCTTTGCAAATCACCTTGTTCATAAACTCTAAATTATTAATTGTGATTTGTATATGCTATATCTTTACTCATTACTATTCCTAACTATGTTTAACCAGTTTGTTAATGAGTTTAAGATGATTTTGAGATAGATTAATACCAAATTGTCAAAAAGCAATTCATGTTTCAGACTGCATTTATTGCACTTTCCTAAACGAGACTCAAACACGACAACCATTCCTCTGAGCATTCTAAAGTAGTTTCTACCTTTGTGTTTATGTAATAAAAGCTGTATCTTAACAGGAAAAACAAAGGGAATGAAAGAATGTCGAGGCGGCACATTTACACCTGTATTTTAGCGGCAAAAGTGGTTATCAAGGTTCTACTGTTTACCTGTTATTTTGAAGGATCTCAATGGATAACCTTCAAGCTTCTCCAACGATCATTAATGCCAACTAATATAAATACCAGAAGCATCGAATTCGCCAACTACAGAAACTTTGTGCAATCAATTTATTATTACTATGAATTTCTATTTCATTAACTTCATTTAATATCCTCGGATATACTTGTACTTCAGTGATTATCATCTATCTACTTGGTGAAGAGTTAAACACTTATTTGATTATCTAATTATCTGTCTAATCTCAAGGTAGAGGAACCTTGAGTGTGGGTGTAAAATTACAACTTGTAAGGGGGAGTGGATCCGAGTGTCAAGGGTGAGAATAGAGTGTCTAATTATATTTGTGATTAAGAGTTAGTGAAAAACCCAGAGTATCTGGGGACTGGACATAGAGGTCAAAGAGTTGGACCGAACCTGTATAATCTCTCTGTGTCATTATCTCTTTCGCTGTCTTTGTTTTATCATTCCTAAGTTTACTCGCGAAAAGATTTTGATATCCCCTATTTTCCCCCCTCTATGTGATATTCCACTTTCAAATGTTACATTTGATTAGAAGAAAAAAGTGTTTGAGGAAGTTGTTACGGTAATTAATTGCATTTAATTATAATATATATATATATATATTAATAGTTATAATTTAGGCCTTTTGAAAAGGGCTTTTAGACCATCTCGTTTAGATCGAAGTATTAAGGCTTTGGTCAAAAAAGTATAACAATGGCATTTTCATAAATATCAATAACTTTTCGACTAGATCCTTTAATCATAGGTCTAAAATATATTATTTGAACGGTTTCCTAAACAACTAGACTAAAAAGTTAAAAAAAAATATTGAAATCTCAATTATTTTTTAGAGAAAACTTATACGATGGGACTTAAATAGTGTCTAGTGCAAAATATAATTTTTTTTTTTTAAAAAAAGAATCTATTATTTTGAAGACCTGATTTTAATACATAACGGTCTAAATGTTTAACTTTTAAGACTGGTGTTTAAGAAAAATGGTCTAAATTTTTTTTTTAATCTCGATTACTTTTTAGAGTAAACTTTTAAGACCGAATATAAATAATAGCCGGTCCAAAAGAAAAGAATTACTTTTAATACCGAAGGTTAATAAGGACCGGTCTTAAAGTTTAACTTTTAACATTAGCTTTTAAAAATATCCAGTCTTAAAAGTAACAGCGCCAAAAGGTAACTATATCATTTCCTTTTCGTGCCAAAACCTGAAGTTGCTCTCTTTGAACCTCTCTTCCTATAGCGAAACCTCTCTTCCTTGCCCACCACCTCCAGTCTCTGTTACTCTCTCATTCGTTCAGGCATTCGTTTCTTGCACCACCTCTCTCAACCTCTCTTCTTGTCTCGAAAATGAACGGAGAAAGCAAATCAAGTCCTGTTCGAGGAACGCCAGTTACTGGTGTGAATCAGAGTGAACCTAGTACATCTCAAAGTGAGCCTCGTAACCGACCTTTACACTATGGTAAAAGAGGCACATAATTGAAAGAGCTTGCCTTATGTCGGACTGCTGAGGAAAAGATTGTGATTCAGTTTGATGAAAATTGGAATCCTATTGGCCATAATAAAAACACATATAGGAGTTATGTCTGTTAGTATCTAGGTGTCCTAGAGACGATCTGTAATGACAGATGAACGACTTTTCTACTTTGTAGTATTTCATTATTAATAAATGATGTAATATCCTGAATTTTGGGTTAGAGACTTGAGAATAAGCCATATCAAGCAGACGACTAGACCCTGTTTAGGAAGTGTGACATCCTTGAATTCTAAGAGTTTGATCTTACAAATGTTATCAGGATTTTATTATGGGATTAGACCCTATTTTGGGTCTAGATCAAGAAGAAGGAGGGCATGAGAATTGGCTTTTCATGCAAGAAATATTAAAAGTCAAGGTGATAAATACACTTTGTACTTGGAATTAACATATGGCAAGTGAAGGGGTGAAAAACCTAACTTGTAATTATTCAAATTGTGCATAAAAGAGCATCAAATGTTCCTTGAGAAGGGCCATTATTTTGATCTATAATGAGCCGAGAGAGAGAAGAGAGAATTTAATGAGATCTTGATATTTTAACAAATACTAAATCATGCAATTAACTCTTCCTTATCTAAAGTTGACAAGTGTCCAATTAGGGAAAGATATTGACTAGTAAAAGGGGCACATAAACATGTGAATTAATGGCTTGAGGATAAGTCATTTTCTACTCCAAGAAAGGACATGTGTACATGCAATTAAGAGATAGGGACAAAGAGAAATTCCGAAGACATATGGCAATGTTAGAAGATCATGAATTAATGACTCTTGGACTTTAGGATCAGTATGTGACATCATGTTTGACTTTCATGTACAAAAGTTCAAATGTAGCACCCCTATTTTGTAATCAGTGTACAAGTATGAATTAGTGAAATAATGAGAAGCTTTTGACTACAATTTGAGCTATTTTTCTTCTGTGACATATTACATAAATTATTTTAGGGACTCTGAGATGATAAATCAATCCCTATAATTAAAGATAAATTTCGCCAATTAAAGTCAAGAAGAAAACCATGACAATTACATAGTGACTTGAGAATAAAGTAAGCTCGAAGAGACGTAAGCCGATATAATGTATAAGAGACAAAGAACATTACTCGGACACAAAACCCTCCCCTTCAGGGCATGGTATGTTACACCCCTACCGGCCTTGCCCTTTTGGGTGGCGGGTTAGAGGAATTCCTTTACTTAGTTACCTTTCCTTCATTATTAGATCCATTTAACTTGTATCAGAGTGAGCGCAACAGAGCTTTTAACCGGTTTAGACTATCTATTGTACTGGTAAAAGTAAAATAAACATAAATTAAAAGTCCCCAAAGGGTTAAGGGCAGTGTAATCCAAAAATAAATACCAAATATGTACAGTCATCCTAGAATAGATACAAAATGTAATAGGGTATTCCCTATTCTTCAATCTGCACTGATAAGCATTTACCTTTTCAAAAAGGTCCTTCACATCAGGCTCGTCCCCCTGTGACTACAGAAGAGTCTGGGTTCCAATAATGGCCCCCAGAGTAACCATCAATACTCATGCACTAAATGTGTAAGGTGTATGCATGCAACCATTTCATGTAAATCAAAAATAAAATGCCAAATACACCACATATGCAAACATAAACATATATAACAACACGTCTTCGTACCATTGAGCTGCCTTACCAAGGCAAGCCCCAGATCTACCGGAATCACACCCCGTCTCCGTTGAGCCGCCACATAGGTAGACCCCGGCAGGCATCCTCAGTGCTAGGAATCACATAGTTAGGGACTCTAACCCCAACATGCTCTGATTGCATATTTGGCACAAACACAAAAGCATACATACATGGAAATGCAAACATACAACAAAACACATAAAGATATCTGAGTAAAGTGGTTACTACCTAATGGGGGATGTTCTGTCTTTAATATTTGGGATAAGGGTCTTAAATGCCATGGAAGTTTTCGCTCAGGAGCACTGGTAAGACGGAAGTTTTTTTTGGACCAAAAATGCCACGGAAGTTCACAAGATGTAGCAATTTTGCCCCGGAAGTATCATTTTTGCCACAGAAGTTTTCACTAAGGAGCAATTTTGCCCCGGAAGTTTTCACTGAGGAGCAATTTTGCCTCGGAAGATTACACTAAGGAGCAATTTTGCCTCAGAAGTTTACAAAACATAGCAATTTTTTCCTTCTGTTCCCAAATATTAAATTTGACTATTAAATCAGCCAAAGACCACACATGTCATGTCTTGAAAAGGTCGAACTTGGAGTCAGAGAAGGAGATCCTTCAAATGTTGAAATCAAGGCGGCAAGAATTTGTGAAGCCAAACTGGTCAAAGGGACTTAAAGGTCTGTCACAAGATGCAAATGAAACGCAAAACGAGAAATGAATTGTTCCAAAAATTGGTTCAGTAAAACAAATCAATAGTGATAATATTTACGTTTGTATAGACTGATCATTTGCTTAGATCATAAATGATGCTTCCTTTGGGTTTTGTGACAATCGACCTTTCAGCCCCTTTGACCAATTCGGCTTCACAAATTCTGGCCGCCTTGAGCTCAACATCTCAAGGATCTCCTTTTTTGGCTCCAAGTTTGACCTTTTCAAGGCATAACATGTGTGGTCTTTGACTGATTTAATAGTCAAATTTAATATTTGGGGAAAGGAGGGCAAAATTGCTCCTTAGTGAAAACTTCCGGGGCAAAATTGCTCCTTAGTGAAAACTTCCGAGGCAAAATTGCTCCTCAGTGAAAACTTCCAGGGCATTTTTGGTCCAAAAAAAACTTCTGTCTTACCAGTGCTCCTGAGTGAAAACTTCCATGGCATTTAAGACCCTTATCCCTTAATATTTTATTGTTCCTGATGAATTTTCCAAAAATGCCCTTGACCTAAATAACACCAAAATACCTTAGTTTTAGTATTTCCAAAACTACCCTTGTATTTTTAATTAAATTCGAGCCCTTTACTAATTTTCCGAGAAAATCCAGTGAATTTGGCCCAACTTCCATGATTTTTAATAAGTTCCACAAAAATCATATTTACATGAAACCAGCACCATCGAAACGAATAGGATGTCTATCTTCAAGGAAAAACAATTTAAGAGACTAAAAGTACACGTATTTTGGCATGTAGCTTATTTTTCACTGGGTTTAGATTTGGCCTGATGCTTCTGAGCCAACTTTAACAATTTTTATCTCCTAGTTGAAAAATCCAAATAATACAAAAGTGTATATCACGGTGAACCTTAGGATGTTTAATTTCTCCCTGAAAAATTTCAACCAAAATCGAGTTCATTTACCATTTTAAAAACTTAGTTGAAGCTTTGCTGCCCAGATTTTCCAGAATTGGCAGCAAGCTTTGTTCTTAGGTTTTTCGGTGTTTTGAGTTTGGAAAATTAAACCATAGGTTAACCCCACACAAAATCATGTTTTGAAAACTTTGAGACCATCAAAAACCCCAAAATCAGATTGAAACACCTTACCCTAACCCCTTGCACGAAAATCACAAGTTCAAGTTGCAAAGGTTTGAGTTTTAGGTGTTTACTGAATCGGAAGTTCGGTTGATCGATGATCTTAGGAGCCTGGGACCTGATCTTGGCTATGGAGGTTGGCTGAAAAATTCTCTATTTCCTCTGAAAATTCATGGTCCTTCATGGTTTAGGAGAGAGAGAGCATGTTTATTTAGTAATGGTAAAAGTAACTGATCAGCCCGGAATAACTAGAGTAAAATCCTGTCTAGTAATTAGTAAAATTCATCTGACTTTTTGAATTATTTTCTAAGAAAAACCAGAAGCTTCTAGGGTCTGGACAAGTGGAACCTCCCTCTTCAAAATATCTAGATTTTTACTTTTCATTTGGAGAAAATTACCTACTTTGGCCCGGAATTTATGAAAATTACCAATTTTGACCCGAAACTTCTTTATTATTCTTTTCTTTTTCCCCAAGTTCTCTAGACACTTCCTAGGGCTAGGTGGTGCCATATTGGGCCCACAAATCAAATCCCATGATTTTTATTTTATTTTTCCCAATTTACCTGATTTATTCCCCTTTTATCCAGAAAGTGGGACTTACACTTTGACTGTTGAACTGATTTTGCTTTTCTTTTCCTCCAACTAAATTTTTTAATTATTTTAAGTGCTAGGTGGTGCATAAAGGGCCCCACCAAATTTTCCCTCATCCATTTTATTTAGCATTTCCACCTAATTTAGTCTGTTCTCCTTCTACCGGTCCTTACTGGGCCTCGCTAGTCAACTGGGTGCTTTCCTTTGTACTTTTCTTCTTCTTTTCAGGTATTTTTCCTTGAATGGACATACATATGTGTCATCATCTTAATTCCCAATATGCCCCCACATTTGTCTCTTTTAGTCCAAAAGAAGCCCCTAACTGGTCCCTATCGGTCCGCTTTCTACCGGTTAACATCCTGTGGGACCCATATTTTGTGTTTGGGCCAGAGTACAAATAACATCATCTGATTTTCCCTTCTCTATCCTGGGTGGACAAAATTCAATGCTTAGGGAGTAAGGATTTGACTCTTTTGCCCCTGTAATCATTACTTACATTTTGCTTTTAATCCCGTAATGACAAGTGTCCTTAGGTGATTATTATAGCTGAATTTTCATTCTTATCTCTTCAAAAACATGTAGGAAATCCTTACTTGACCAGGAAATGTCATGTGCACACTTATTTTAGCACATTTTTTCTTAGCTAATTGCCACATACCTTAGGACATAGCTAAATGACTTTTTTCCAATTAATTAACACCGTATAGGTCTTGTTTACCCCTTTTTTCCATTGGCACTTTAATTCCATGGTTTATACACATTAGGTCCACTGACCTGCATAGCCAAGTTACTTTGTCTCTGAAAGACTTCCTATCTCTCGTCATCCTTGCGACTCTTCCCAAATCGGGCTTAGTCGTTTGCCTACTTTAGGCTTATTCTCAATTCTCAGGGTCCAAACTTCAAGATATTATATGGTATGCATTCTCCAACCTGAAAGAAAGAGATTGAGCATACAGATCATGTGCTGGAACAAAAGTTAGCGGTAGTGATGATAGAGGGGACATGTGGCGTTTTGGAGATAGATGTCTGACTTTTTGTCACCGCAAAGTACAAGGCAATTATGAGACACTAAAATATAAATTTCTTGCTCCTAAGACATTAAGTTTAGGCCACATATGATCAGGGAGAAGAAGCAGCTGTTTCGACCCCACACAAGTCCAATCGAGTAGTCTAACTCTTAAGGGAAAGTGTACCCAGCGAAGGGTGACTGACCGGGACTAGTTAGGGGCTTCTGTATGAGGCAAAGTAAGACAAGAGGTAGACCCCTTATACAGTATAACATGCTGCCATATTGTTGGTCGATTTCCTTGATGGCAAGTGAACCAGTCGAACAAGTAACAAAGAGTAAGTAGAGTATCGTCCCACAAAGACTGGATACCAAATGAGGACACCAAATTGCAAGATAGTTTTTTTTTTTGAAAAGAGAATAAATTTGATTTGGTTGAGAGATTTTATGGCTATACTAATAAACAAGAAAGTAAACAGAGTGACGTAGTTGTAAGAAGATATCAGTAGGAAAAAAGGCTGAGCTCGGAATCATTCTTAAGCATATCAATCCCCCAGTTGCTTCACACATTGCTATAGGATCTATACTGCACAGTTTCCATAATGCTACAGCATAGACACTAATAACAATGCTATTCAGCTAACCCACCACTAGAGTCTATCGAAGCTTCCGTGTTCGATACATGTAATCCTAACTTTACTTCTCCCAAGAGGATATCAGTTAAAAGATAGGCTGAGCTCAGATTTCATCCTAAGCATATCACTCCCCCAGTTTGCCTTAGCGCATTGCTATAGTAATTACACTGCACAGCTTCCATAATGCTACAGCATAGCTGCCTTTACAATGTTTCCAGTTAACTCACCACTATGCTCTACAAAAGCTTACACATCTTGTACATACAATCCTAGCTTTACTTCTCCCATATGCCTATGGCGATTTTCCAATTCAAATTATCATTCCCAATTAAGATGTTATGGTTATGAGCGGTAGACTCATTCTTGAATCCTACAATGATAGGTCAAGCCTTGCACCAACTTGCTTAGCAAACACTGCTTATCAGATGTCTAACCCTAACTCCTTTCTAGTAAGCTGAGGCTACTGATCTAGCCCTTAGCTTCTGCTAACCAATAAGAGATTAAAAAACTGATAAACAAACTGAATGTATTAAATTAAAAAAACTAGCAAATTGAGTTCATTCTACACTAAAAAATTCAACCTCACTTAGCCAAAGGAAATTTAGTTCATAACTGACGAAGGAATCACAAACCATGGAAAAAGATAAACTAAAAATCAACAAAACAAAAGGGAAAGTTCGCCGGAGGAATTGACCACGTGAGAGGCGTTTGTCATAGGATGTCTCCACGTCTTCTCTTATCTCCCTTACTGCAAGGAAGGATGCTGGGTTCTTCTGGAGCTCTTGTGCTTCGTAACTTCTCTCCCCCTCTCTTATTTTGAGACTAGCCAAATAAGAATTTCTTTGACTCTCCGATGACTCGATAGATTTTAGGGTTGGGTGTCTTTCTTTTTATAGTTAGGTTTACTTGCGGCGTATGTTTAGTGAGATGGGCCTTTCCAAATTTGTTAGGTCCAACTGGTCCAACTTTCCAAATTTAGAGATTGATTCTGCTGATGCTGCGAGATTCTCCAAATCTTAACTTTGATCCTTTGCATCTCCTATTCCAATACGTCAGCAATCTAACCGTCGACTAACGTCCATCTATTAACCTGCACTTATTTTCCTGAAACAGTCTTGAAGATAAATCAGAACATATGGCTTATAGCATTGCTTCAATTACTATGCTATAGCATTAGGCTTGCATTGTATTGCGACTTGTTATAGCTGACCGATGCTATAACATTGTATTGGTAGTCGTATGTGCTTTTCACATAAAACCTCAAACTTGTTCTTTTCTTATGCACATGTATAGGATGCTTATACAATTACTATAATTTGTGAGACTCATCCTTCATTTCCCTATATGCATGAATTAACACATTTTTGCTCGGATTGAATGCAAGTAAGCTTATATTCACCATACAAAATAGTCATGCAATATAGGGAAAACATCACATAAACAGTACTCATCATATATATTTATGTCATAAAGGTGAGTTATAGGCTTCTTTAATAAGCCTCCAAATTCAGCCCAGAAAATGACGCCATATGAGGACTTGGAGAAGAGAGAAGTTGCTTGGAGATGAAGCAATAAGTCAAATCAAGTAATCATGAGGAGACATAAAAGTCAAATTGGGAATTAATCTACACCACACATTTCAAATCAGATCTCAAATGGATATGACATGTCATTATGCTGCCCATGTGGTGAAAAAGGCACCACATATGTTCAGCCAAAAAGGGAATCTGATTTACTTGGAGAGAAAACCAGGAAACAAGCAAAGACCTAGTGCATTCTTTTAACCAATGGATAATAGCGTGTATTGGATAAAGCATATAATTATAACACTTGTAAATTAAATAAAAACTGACCAAAGGGATCAGATTTGTGTCACATTTGTCCAGTCAAGGAGGATTCTAGAATTTCTTAGGAAATAAGCTACAAACCTTAGGTCACCCTAATAACCAGTGGACGAAAGTATTATCAGATATTTTGAGTAACCCATGACTATTATTTAAAGGCTTCTTCCACCCATTTTTGGCTGTTGTTGGTCGATTTCCTTGATGGCAAGTGAACCAGTCGAACAAGTAATAAAGAGTAAGTAGACTATCGTCCCACAGAGACTGGATACGAAATGTTGACACCGAATTGCAAAATTAGCTGTGTTTAACAAGAGAATGAATATGATTTGTTTGGGAGTTTTTTTATAGCTATACCAATAAACAAGAAAATAACTAAATGATTGTAGTCGTAAAAAGATATCAATAAGAAGATAAACTAAACTCGGAATCCTTTCTAAGCATATTGTTCCTACAGTTGCCTATACGCAATGCTATAGCATTCATACTGTACAGCTCTCGCAAATGCTACAACATGAACAACCTATGCAAAGTTATTCAGTTAACCACACCATGCTAATCTACCGAAGCTCTCGTGTCCAATACATACAATCCTAGTCTGTACTTCTCCCATATATCTATGGTGATTTTTCTTGTTGGACTATCAATACAAATCAAGGTGTTATGGTTATGAGCGGTAATCCCATTCCTGAAGCCTACAATAATAGGTCAAGTCGTACACCTGCCTGCTTAGCAACCACTGCTTCCCAGATGTCTAACCCCGACTCCCTCTCAGTAAGCTGAGGCCACTGATCTAGCCCTTAGCTCTCGCTAATCGACAAGAAATTAAATCACTGATAAGCAATTGAATATATTAAGTTAAGAACTAGCAACTAGGTTCATTCTATACTTAGAAAATCATCCTCATTCAACCTCAGGAAGTTAGTTCATGACCGACGAGGGAATCACAAAACAAAGTACTACAGAATAGCCTAAGACAAAAGATTGACTAGAATTAAAATAAAGAAACAAAAAGCTTGATGGAGGTTCCGATGGCGTGGAAGAAGACCTGTCACGTCACAATTCCACGTCTTCTTCACTCTGTCTCACTGCAAGGAAAAATGTTGTGTTCTCTTAGAGTCCTCGTGCTTTGAAACTTCTCTCACTCTTCTTTCGAGTCTAGTCGTATAGAATTGGTCTTTGACTCCCGATGATTTCTAGCTCTTTTTAGGGTTGGCTGTTGTTTCCTTATATAGTTTAGTCTTATTGCAGTGTACGTTTCAATGAATAGGGCCTTTCCTAATCTGTTGAGGTCCAATCGTATCTTCCTTTCCAAATCTCGGTAAATTGATTCTGCTGATCCTGTGGGATTCTTCAGATCTTTGGTTTTGATCCTCCACATCTTCTATTTCAATACGTCAGCAATCTAACCGTTATTCTCGCCCTGCAATATATTTCCTGAAACAAACCTGACAAAAGATCAGGACATATGCCGCATAGCACTGCGTCATTTACTTTGCTATAGCTTCAGGGATGCATTGTATTACACTTTGGTAAAGCTATCCTGATGCTATAGCATAACATCGGCTATGTTATGCGACTTTCTCATAAAACCTCAAAACTTGTTCTTTCTTAGCACATGTTTAGGATGTGATTGGAATTTATCCTTAAGTTCCCTGTACAATGAATTAATACCTTTTTGCTTAGATTGAATGCAGTTAAGCTCATATTCACCATAAATTCAGTCATAAAATATAGGAAAAATATGACATAATTAATGCTCATCAAATACCCCCACACTTAGCTTTTTACACTCTTGGGCAAAATAAAGGACAAATATAATAGAGCAGAACGTTTAGCTAATAGCAGCAGCACGCCTATCCACATAACTATGCCTACACTCATGCTCTTAGGTTACGTCCCCACACAGGCAATCCCACTACCTAGTACTAACGGCTCGTGATGCGAGATATTGCTTAGACAAGGAAGTGTCAAAAGACTCTCAGATTCACTATTTATGCTCTCTTAACTTGGGGATTTAACTTTCTCTCTTGCCACGCTAACCTAGAAGTTCTATAGCCTTGTCAAAATTCTAAGATTACTTCCTATTATTTGAGCTTTCATCCGTCAAAAGGGCTTTTTGGGTTGTGATGGTGTGGATGGCTATATGTGTGTGGAGATGAAAAATGATGGTCAATGCTATAGCAGGGTATTAGACAGGGTTCTCAACTTAGCCGAGTGCCTCTATTGAACTTTGTATTACTTTGCTGCTCTTTATTCCAAGTCTTTTCTTTTCTTCCCCCCTTTTTTTTAAGCTAGCGAAAACAAACTTAGCACAAACAGCTCTTTTGCAGCATTTTTAGTAAAGGCACTCTTCCTTAGCATTTCTTCACAGATTTCTTTACGCAAGTCTGTCTAACTTGTTCTGCTATAGCATAGTCGAGCAGGCACAATGGGGTAGCAATATGGAGAATGATGTTTCATGGTTTGTGTATAGGAATGAGGGGTATGACATGAATGCCTTCATCTTACAAACTATTCGCTCAGAAACTAGACAGTTTATCAAAGAATCAAGACAAAGCAAAGATCATACATGGGTTAGCTGACATGCACACTAGAATAGAAACAAGTAGGCTCAAATAAATCCTTCCATAGTGGGTTCTCTCTCTATTCTTCCTCACCGTCACTTTACCACACACCACGTTAACTAGCACTGTTAATTTCCCAAGCCTAACGGTTCAGTTTCCTTTAGGCAATCATGTTGTGCTTAGTTATACAGATATTCGTCCTACTGTTATCGGTTCCTATTCATGCTCTAGCAGATAAATATCTGTATAACAATAGGATGAATTGAGAATAAGCCTGAAATAGGCAGACAACTAGGCCCAGTTTGGGAAGAGTCCCAAGAATGTCGAGAGTTAGGAAGCCTCTCTGGGACTATGTAACTCGGCCATACAGTCAGTGGACCTAGTCTGTATAAGCTGTGGAATTAAAGTGTCAATCAAAAAGAGGCACAAAGTACCTATATGGTGTAAATCCGGTGGAAAAGATGCCACCTAACTATGTCCTGAGGTATAGGACAATTAGTTAAGCAAAAATATGTCGGTATAAGTATGTATAGGGCATTTTCAGGGCAGTTATGGATGTCCTGAGTTTTGGGAGGAAATAAGAAGGTAAGAGAGAGAGAATATGTATCTGGACCAAGTATAGAAGGAAGATTTAGTAATAGTAGTGCTACGTCGGACACGTGGCATTTCAAGGTCAAAAGTTGGATTATTGAGTAGCACGCAATACGAGGCGGTTATGAGATACTAAAGTATGGGTTTCTTGATCCCCAAGGCACTATATTTCGTCCACCTGTGGTCAGGGAAAAGAGATTGTTAATTTGGGCTCACACATGTCCAACAATGTGGCACAAATTACGAGGAAAGGTGTAACCTGCAAATAGAAGCTAAGTGGGACATGTTAGGGTTTACTGGAGTTGGGCCCAAACCCCTAGACATAGAGGGAGGATGAAATTGATGGGCCCAGAGGAGAGAGAAAGTTACTTGGAGGAAAATAAAAATGTCACATCATGTAATTATGAAGAGAGAGAAAGATAAAATAATCAGAATTAATCTGGACCACACAAATTAAATCTGACATGACCATTGAAAGATAAGTAATTATGACTCTAAAAGGTCATTAATGGTGTATCCAAGGGCATATTTTGTGGGTCCCACTGACTTGGAAGAAGAGTAGTGAGAAATGATCGTTTTACCCTTGAACCAAAAACCTACACCTAGCAATTTTGGAAACCACCTTCAAGGGCAATTTTGGAATCTTATTTTTGGGTCTTGGAATACGCCACCCATCTTCCAAGAATTCTCTAGAATTCTTGAGAATTAAGTTAAGAAATTATATTTAAATCCAAAGCACTCTTTTGACCAATGGATAATAACCAAACTTGGGTAAATGCCTTCACCCTTGGAGTCTATATAAGGGCACTTTCCCCTCCATTCTCCACCTTCCAAGCAAGAGTCCAAGGAGAGGAATAGGAGGTTCCAGCTGAAGGTCTTGATCCAAGGGAAGAGGAAGGCACTCGCAACCAAAATTTCGAGGTGAGTTCCCTAACCGACAACCTAACAACTCTTATTTCTACCCTATGGTGTTTTCATGTAGATTCAGTGGGATTTCCATATTTTTAAGGTTTCCATTGAGTTCAAAATGTTTTTTTTAGGGGGACAAGTAAGCTCACCTTTTTCCGAACCCGAAAAGCCCTAAGTCTTGAAACTACACAAATCTACCAATAACAGTAATTTCCAGGCAGCAAATAGTAAGTGGGTGATTTAATGTAGTAAACCAATTCCATTTTATTTGAAATTGTACATGGTGAAAGTATACATCCTAAGGATGATTTTGATATAAGATTTTGTGCCTTTTCGGTTTTCCTACGGGGAGTTATCTATTTTTGAAAATGACCCAAAAACCTGGATTTTGTCTCGGACCAGTGGCTAAAGTTTGGGAAACAGAGAAGGATTCGAAGCCATATGACTTTGGGAATTATTTTTATGACAAACTATACATCCTAAGGGTTCAATGGAAAATGATTTCACATCAATAATAGTTTTCTAGAATTTATTAAAAATCAGAGAATTTGGGTCAGAAATCCTGGAAAATCTGGTGTTAGGCGAAATTATGGAACTTGAAGTAAAAGTTTGAATATGTGATTGAAAGTGTGATATTTTGTTGTAACTAGGGTGTTAGCACATGTGGACCATAATTCCAACACCAAGGGAAGAGTTCACTATTTTCAAGGTGTGCCTGGTAGTAACTGTAAACTTGCATACTCTATGTTGCTCTGGTATGTATGTGTTATCATGATTGTGGATGTAGGGTAGGTAGTATCTATGGGACTTCATGTTCTATGGTTGCTACTGAGGCCTGAGGTATAGAGGGTAGGTAGTACCTGTATGGGTGCTACTGAGGCCCGAGGCATGATGGGTTGGTAGTATCTCTTTTGGGGGGCTACTGAGGCCCTTGGCATGTAGGGTAGGTGGAGCCTATATGACTGTGTGTTCATAGGTGTCTACTAAGGCCCAAGGTATGAGAGGTAGGTGGAGCCTATGTGACTGTGTGTTTATAGATGTCTACTGAGGCCTTTTGGGGTAGGTAGTTAGGGTTGGTCGCCCTAGCTACTGAGGCCCTTAGCGCGCTGGATCCAGGGGCTTGTCTTGACCAGGCGGTCCTGCGGAGTACATGCCAGGTTTATTTTCATAATTGTGATTTGCATTGCATACATATTGTATATAAGTTTAACAGTTACTCTGGGGTTCAACTTTGAACTTCAGACTGGTTTCAAAGATACAGGTGTAAGGCGGTAGGCCGGTTGGACTGTGAAAAAGATAAGGGTAAGAGCAATGAAGATGAAGATTGAAGACGTATGGAATGCTTGATCTCATTTTGTATATTTTTATGACGGTATGAACTTACTTATTGCCCAGTACTTACGTTGGACTATTGTACTCTTAACCCTACAGGGAATAATTTATGTATTTGTTTGTACCTTACCAGTATATTGGAGTTGTCCAAACCGATCATATACTCTACCGTGCACATTCTGATATAAATTAAAGTGACTAATTAAAAAAGGAAAGGTAATAAGTGAAAAGGATCCCTCTAACCCACCACCCAAAAGGACGAGGCCGGTAGGGGTGTAACACTGGGAAAATGAAAAGGAATCGCTTTGGTGATCATGTCTCCAAAACATTTTTACTGTTGCTGGTTTAATGATCAGGTATTGTTTAACAAATGTCTGGATGGTTCCATCCTTCTTTCTCGGCTAGAATCCTTCATAATTAATTTCAGCAACTTTTGTTGCAACCATTAACTCGGATTCAATTTGATCGAAGTAAAAATTACGCAAACTTCATGCTTGATCCATGACTATTTCATCAGGTGTATTTGAAAATAAACACTCGCTCTTTGATCCATCTCCTCAATGGTTTAGAGAAGATGCTGGATCTTTTTATTAGAAAAGCCGTTACTAGTGACGAGTCAAATAGAATTGGAAGTCCTTCTTCAACAAGACATGCGCTTGGATTTTTACAGGCTATCAGATGTATTATCACACCATCTCAGTGAATATGGTCACAGTTTGAAGACATACTACCAGTTAAGTTCCTGCTTAACATTATTGTGAGAACTCATGATGTGTCATGTTGGAGGCCTCGTTCTACTTGCAAAGAACGATCTCTTGCTGAGACATCTATGAGATTATCTAGAGATAGCAGTTCATGGGAGTTACAAGGTGTAGCTTTTTCTGTACTTGGTCACAGTCTAAAGACATACTACCAGTTAAGTTCCTGCTTAACATTATTGTGAGAACTCATGATGTGTCATGTCGGAGGCCTCGTTCTACTTGCAAAGAACGATCTCCTGCTGAGACATCTATGAGATTATCTAGAGATAGCAGTTCATGGGAGTTACAAGGTGTAGCTTTTTCGTACTTGGTCACGGTCGAAGACATACTACCGTTAAGTTCCCGCTTAACATTATTGTGAGAACTCATGATGTGTCATGTCGGAGGCCTCGTTCTACTTGCAAAGAATGATCTCCTGCTGAGACATCTATGAGATTATCTAGAGATAGCAGTTCATGGGAGTTACAAGGTGTAGCTTTTTCTGTGCTTGGTTAAGCAATTTCAAGAGATGGGTCATCCCTTCCAGCTCTGGAGATTCATAATTGAGGTGCTTCGAAAAATGATAGATGGCTTGATATCAAATACCCCAATTGTGGTAGACATTATTATGTCCAGGTTTTATGAACCCATTTTGCATTGTTTGCATTTGGTTCCTTCTACACTGTTTCTCCTAAAATTCTTTCTACATTGTGGCAGAGATGCTTTGCTAACTTCTTTGAGGTAAATGCAATTTTCTGCGAGGTAACATTGGCAACTAATATTGTTGAAACATGAGTAACAATTCCTGGAATCAAGTATGTAGTGGATCATGGATGTGGTCAAACGCACACTTATTTCCCCCTTATGTAGTGGATCCTTTATGAGGGTCGTACCTCCTTATACAGAAACCAATATCAGGGGGTGGTTTAATTTCCATGAGGAATTTTTCTTCCTATCCCTGTTACCTCCCATTATATTTCATTCTGGTTTCAGTCTATCACCTAAACCTTACTGATAATTGAATATTTCATACACTGCTTTTTGTCTCTTGATTGATAATTTAGGACTCTTTAGCTAATAAAAAATGGCTTTTATACTTATTTTGGGCTTTGGGCTTTTATTATGTTTTAGCCATTTTTAATAATAAAATTCCAGTTTTACATTGTTTCACTATTTTCACCATAACTCTTGAACCAGACATCCGATTTACCTCATTTTTATCTCATATTTCAGATGATTCAGAGAGCTACAATTGTTATGAAGACATGAAGAGCAAATTCGAATAAGAGGGTGGTCAATTTTGGAGCCGAAGTCATATGTGTTTTTGGATTTCTGTTGGGCTCGAATTTTGTAATTAAAGCCCATTTTATTTTATTTTCGTTTTGGGCTGACCCATTTCCATTTTAGGTTTAGGTTTAGGTTTAAGTTAGATAGCAGCCACAAACATTGAGTCATTCATGTTTTTAGATTTTAGTGGATCAAAATAAGAGTTTTCAAATTCTCTACAATGTTCTTCGTGTTCTTCACGTTCTTCATCAGTTCTTTGTCTTTCTTAATTATGTTCGGCTAAATTTCTGTGATTAGCCCTTCGATGAGGATTCCATCCACTATCCAGAGGATTCGCGCTTAATCGGAACCGTCTAACTCGTTTCGCATTCTTTAATCGGATTCGATTTTGGATTTGGATTGGGTTTTTGATTAAAAACCCAGATCGACATTTCCCAAGGACGTAGTTCGAACTAGGCTAAAGTATTACTGTGTGATCGTACAGAGATACGCCACTGATTCGAATAAATTCTGGTCGATTGTTCAGTTGAGGGAATTTACGGACAAACGCAGAGATTTCGGTTTGTCCGAGTCGATGACGAGTTCGGTTATAAATGTTTTCGTCGAGGAAGGGAAGTGGTGGAATCCGAAATCCTCGGGTTAATCCTTTAATCCTCGTTTGTCCGTTCAACTGTGTTATTTCGTTTTGTCTCGTTACTTCATTTTTTTATTCTCTTTGAATCAAAACAAAACCCCCATTGTTTGTTCTATTCTTGTTCAAATTAAACCGATTGTGAATTCATTGGGAAACGACCCCAGTTACATTATATCGCAACTCATTTTCTAATCTGGTTATTTTGGGAGATTACTGACAAATCTCTGTCAAAATATGGCGCATTAGGGAATTTGCATCGGTTTGATTAGAAAAAGTAGTGTAAATAGCTTCGTTTTTGGTAGTTTAGGTGGTTCGGGTGGCTAGACAGAAATTTTTTCGACCTAGATCACTCAAACCAGGTCTTATTCACAAGGAATTGGGCATTCTAAGAAAGAGTCACTCTCCTTGGGATTGAGGTATACCCTATTTTCCCCAAATTCCAACGTTTAGACCACTTTTTCGTTGTTTTAATTTCCGATTTCATGATTTCTACTAGTCAGTTTTTTTTGGAGTATCTCTGATTTGGTTGAAATTTGGTACAGTGATAGAAAATGGCCTATCTCACAACGCACATTGAAAATCTTTGATTCTCCATGTGCTAATTCCGTTTTGCCAAATTCCATCGTTTAGACCACTTTTTAAATTTTTGAAGTTTTTTTATTCCATTTTTGGGTTCCCCAATGGTCAAGGAGTTGCCCCGTCCAAGTCCCAAAAATTTAAAAAATCATTTGATAGTGTTTTCTGGACTTGTTTAGGTCAATTTCTACCATAGGTTTTTGTTTTTGTGTTTGCTTTTGTGTGTCTTACTGTTTTTCTCCTTTTTACCACTTTTAGTGGCATTTTCATAATTTTGATTGGCTGGTGGCATTTTCGTAATTCTGATTTTCTGCAAATTCTGCCTTGTGATTATGCTGCATGAGTACTAGGAGCACTATCAACCTAGAAGACTTGTTGTCATTTGACCCTGAAATAGAAAGAACAATTCTTACTGCTAGAAGAGTTGTTAGGCTAAGTCGTGAGATTAATACTGAATTGGACATTGAATTACCCTCTGATTATGGCCATTTTGATTGTGTCCATTCTGTTGATCTTTTTGATTGTGTTTCTAATAGTACTTCTGATAGTCTTGTTGTTTTCACTGATTCTAGTAGCAATTTTCCTAACTCAGAAATTATGGCAGAAGAATAAGAAAATCGTCATACTTTAAAGGAATTGAATGAACCTGATGTTAATTATCAACCTTTGTGCATTCAATATCCCGCCTTCATCGCTAACTTTGAGCTTAAATCTGGTCTAATACACTTGTTGCCTAAGTTTCATGGTCTTTCAGGTGAGTGTGCCATTAAGCATTTGATCTTCGGAAGATACCCCCAAAACATCATAAAGCACTTTGGATAGTGGACTTCGAGGGACAATGGCATTTGCCCTTGCTCTGCAATTAGTTATGATCTTCCGGAAGGACACAGGCAGACCATATTCACCGCAACTACAACGATAGTTGATATTTCTGGATGATGAGTATTTCTCAGAAGGACACGCGGCAAAATTGATTTTACATCCCAGATACATAAATTTTGGATTGTAATGTTATGCTGTGACTACTAAGCATGGGAACAGCGGGTGAAACTAGCAAACGTGTTGTATAAGGACTACTGAAAAATCAAAATAAGGCAAGGTCAAACAATTCAGCCAGCAATGGGCTTCCTAAAGTCAATTGGTTGGATCATGCTAGTGCACAAGAGAACTTTTCACGTCAAAACATATTTGTACTCTGTCAAAATCAAAATATTGAAAGTTTGCAAAGAACACAAGTTGAGAAGGTAGATGAGATTATTGTGGAGAAAGTTGCTGCAGAGTTCTTAGGTTCAAAGGAGGCTTGCACTGCGCTGTGATAGCTAATTCTGCCAACTGGTCACATGTGCAGTGATAAATCCCAATTTTCATATATTTTATCCCACCTTATTCATTTATTTTGAGGACTATTTTAGGCTAATTTGGATTTATTATATAATATTTGGATTGTTAGCCAATTTTAGGAAATAATATAAATCAGAATTAATTATGAGATTATTTGGCTTAAATTATTAATGATCTGATTGATATCTTGTGATTGAATAATATTTCTAAAATATATGATAGATCACGATTTTATTTAATTCTTGCAGGATAAGGAAAAGCATGTTAAAATATCCTACGATGTAGAATTGACCTTGGAAGCTAAACGAATATCAAATGGTGGAATTTTATTGGGCTCAAGTTGGTACCCAAAACCCCTCTCTTCCTCCTATTAATTAACCTAGCTGCCAACATCAAACTCACGCTCTCTGATTGAGAGTTGAAGCTCTCCTATTCTACCGCACACACCTCCTCACCATCATCAATTCCATCCCTTCAATTCACGTGGTTTTCCTCCTCCCAACAACATGTTTCATTCTTATTCAGCCACACTCACACCATTTATCCACAAATATTCCACAATTCCTTCTAATGGTTGTGACGTACCATCAGGGGCGGAGCCAGGATTTGAAGATAAGGGAGGCTTAAATTATAGCATAGAAGCCAAGGAAGCTAGTATTTGAAATTAGAGGGTGAAAATTATAGGATTGGACCCAAAATTTTAGGAAATTATGCTTCAACCTCATAACTATTTCACTATTTTCAGTTTAGTCCCTCTATAAGACTTTTTAATAGGGACTAAATTGAAAATGTTAAAAATTTTATGAGGCTAAATCATAATTTCCTATACTTTTGGGTCAAATTCTGTAATTTTAGGGGGGCGGTGGCCACCCCTAGCCCCCCTGATTCCGCCCCTGCGTACCATGTGGAGCTTGGAGGAGAGAATAAATCCATGGAAGCTTAAGCTTGGGAGATAACTTGGGAGGAGCATGGAGGAAACTAGAGCCTAGGAACTTACACTTGAAGATCACAAGGGAGTGTTGTTCTTTTTATCTTTTTAATTCAAGACTTGAGATAATTTAGTTTTAAAGGATTTCAAGTTGTGTTAATTGAGAACAATCTAGTTCTAGATGGTAAACATATTTCTTTTGTATTTGATTGATAATTTGAAGATTTTATGCTTGAGACAATTGCTGGATTTTTGTTTGCAATCTTTGGATTGTCAATTAAATTATTAATTGAGTTTTCGTTATTAATTTAATTGTCAATTTGGTTTATCATCTTAATTGTTTAATTGAGTTGATAAATTATCTAGTTGTTCAATTGGATAATTGTAAACAAGATTTCCAAGATTATTTTGTGATTGGTTTTTAATGAGTCTAATTAGCCACCGCTTATTTCACTATGAGTTTTTTAGTGGAATATGTGTTATTAAACTTGAGGGTTTCCCATGTTTAATTAGGCAATTAAATTTTTTAATTACAATCTTTCATCAATCTCCCTTTGGTCTAACTAATGAATTTGGGTTAAGAAAGTTAACTCCATGTGAATCTTGAGTTGTTCCCTTCACCGCACGAAGTAAACCTTTTGTGTCTTTTCTTATTTGATTTTCTTAATAGTTAGTTAATTTATTTTCTTAGGATTTTAATTATTCTCTCATCACAAACCCCCCCCCCCCCCAAAAATTGTTCCATTCTCATATAGGTTTTAAAGTCATTTTCATTTTGCATTTAATTAGTCTAGTTTCATTTCATTGCATTTTTCATCACCTAAATTTAACCTAAAGAAAAACCCACAGCTTGCTCCTTGGGAGAATGACCTAGATTGACCCTAAACTGCATAATTAATTAGGACCTAGTTTAATTGATTGCTTTAACGACAAAAGCAACGCATCATGCAGCGAAATAATTGCTCAACCAATGAAGCTCTACTTATTTTGTGTCCAGAAATGCATTAAAACTCAGTTCTTCTTTCTCTTGGGTTCAGTATCTAGATTCTGTTTTAAGTGGTGATGCAAAAGGTAAGGCAAGTCTGACAGTTCTCCAAACATCTCTGAGATAGCTCTGTTTGCTCTTGAGGTACTTGATAGAAGCTTCCTTTGCTTGAGGACACTTGACAATGAAAGTGACCTAGCATCAGGAATTTTATCTGCACTTTTCATCATTAATTGGGAGTGTAATTTGGGTGGAGCTCTAGATGGTTCTCTTGATGATGAAACAAGGAGAAGAATCATTGAGAGGCTTGCATTTGGTGAATCTGTGCATGCTTTCCGTGATAGAATAAATGAATTATATCATTGTGCTATACATGGGCTCTTGAAGTTCTCGAGTGTACGCCCAAAGTTTTGTTGCACTTTTTATCATTGATTTTGTTGGTTCTCTTAACTACCAAGTTTCAAATACTTTGTTTGATTCCATTCATGTTTCACTGATGCGCGCATCAAGGCGTCATTTTGAAACTCTCATCTGAGGGCTTAGCATGCATCAAAATGCTTGAGGTGTAATAATTGGGGCTTGCTTGATGCATTGACTTGGCCTATTTTTGTTATTCAATATCTAGCAATTATGGATGCACAAATGTGATGGTTAATTTTGCCTATTACATGACTTTCATGCAAAGTTTAATGAGGTTGAAAAAAAAATTTGTTTAATTGATGCGGAAACCCGTAACTCTTTACGGTCCTCATGAATTATTAACCTTAACTCATTACGTTAATTAGTTCATAATTATTAATCCGTAACACGGTACTCATTAGAATTCATAACAATTTATAATATTCATGAGTTTTAGGATTACTCGTTAAAACAACTATTGGGACTTAGGATAATTTGATAAAATGATTATTGGAGATTAGGATACCTTAGATCACTCGAAGACTTCAAGGTTGTTGATGTCCTCTAACGTTGATCCACACAACCTATCCCCGATTGCAATGAGAACCCCTTCTCTTGAAACCTCCCACTTCTTGGATGCTTGCTAGGCGAAGACAAGGTTGAGTTGTGGTTTCATTGGGTTTTTATCTTTTCAAGAAGATGATTGTTTCTTAGGATTAGGTTAAAGATAGGAAGAGCAAGATCATTGGAACCTTGTCTTTCTATGGATGGTGCCTTTTTCTCTCTAAACCTTTGGTAAAGACCAAAATTTAGAGAGCATAAGGATCTTGTTTTTCTCTCAGAAAAGTGTGCAGTAAAAAGGCACACCAAAAATCAGCACTTTATAAGAGTCTAACCCTAATTTAAGTGCTCATAAGAAAGGCCCAGTCCAAGCTTGAATTGGAAAATCCAAATCACAATGAACTGAATTCATATCTTGATTAATTGATTGAATTTAAGATGATGAATCGCATTCATATCTTGATTGATTGATTGAATCAATCATTTAAGATGATGGATTATATTTATTTCTTTTTTTTTCCTTCAAAAAACGTCCATAAAAAGGGCACATAAAAAATCAGCACTTTGTAAGAGTCTAACCCTAATTTAAGTGCTCATAAGAAAGGCCCAATCCAAATTTAATTTGGAAAATCCAAATCATAATGAATTAAATTCATATCTTGATTGAATAATAATTTAAGATGATGAATCACATTCATCTCTTAAACTAAAATTCAAAATCATTTCAATCAATTCAAACTTATTATTTCTCCTATCTTCATCCAATCATTATTGGATCTTTATATATATATATATATATATATATTAGATAATTCAGAATCATCTTTTATAACCTAACCTTTTAAATTTAAATTTCAAACTTAAATCCAAAATTTGAATTCCAAATTCAACTTGGCCTAAGACCCCGTTGGGTCTTCCAACACATTTGGGCCCTTTTGTAGAGAAAATGATTTCCCACTAGGGACACCATATATGATGCCATTTTCTCCTCATTGGGCTTGGAGTCCCACTCCAACCCAAATACACTTTTACTCTTGATAAAGCCCAATAACAGTTATTGGCCCAAGTTTGCTAATTTTAAACAATCGAGAATAACCTTTGTTGTGTGGTGATCGCGTTTACTATTATCATGCATGCTAGTCGTACTAATTCTATGCATAATAATAATAATAACAACAATTCATATATTTTGTGGATGATCATGGTGCCTTCCAATTATTGATTCAAAAAATCTTCATGTCTTGGATTATCAAATCGAAGGTACCATGATCATCCACAAAATACATGAATTGTTGTTATTATTATTATTATGCATAGAATTAGTACTACTAGTATGCATGATAATAGTAAACACGATCACCACACGACAAGCATGCATAATAAATACAAGCCGTTAAAAAACACTAGCAATGCTCTGCAGCCCCAAAACTAATTGAGTTGATCAAGTGATCTACCTTTCATATTTGAATACTGTGCAGGTATCATCCTTCACAACGTCATTTACATTTAGTCGAGAGCAAAGATAGAGTATCATCTCTCTTAATTGACTAAATATAGCTATTTCACAGAACTAGGAATCTTCTTATATTAACTCTATAACAGATCATGACTCTTCATGATCACTTGCTGTGCGCATAGACTCCTAAGTTAATTAGAAACTATCCAAGCTCTACCGGTCTTGTGAATGACTAATTCTTTGTAGGGGACTGTGAGTCCTCTCAGCATGTCCATCTATACTCATGTATTCGAGTTACACTCAAGAGTACACTGTTCTCCCCATTTTCAGGTGGATAGAGTTGTATAGTCAAAGTGCAACCCTAGGACATAGTGTTCGATAACATCCTTAAGTCCAGGACGATCCGTACTACCAAACGATGAGAGACTTTATATATCCAATGATATTCTCTACAATGAATCTTTGTGGAGTCTCTCGGCGGTCTGTTTCGGTACTATCGTTCTCTAAAGATCTACCCATGACATCGCCTAAGGCATCTCCATGCCTGCATTCCATGAGGTCCCTATCTTATATCTCTATACAAGTAGACGATGTCGTACTAGTCTTATTGAGATCACCAATGCCCTTTCTTGGTGATTCAAGACTAGGAACAAGTTTTAGGTAATAGATATACAATGTTCTCTAGTCCTCATGATCATGATCTCTATCATTGATCTTCGAGATTAACACATATTCTATTCCTAGGGCTTTTATCTTCAAAAACATATTTACCTTAAAAATAAAGGCGAGACACAAATATGATAAAGATAAAATCTGCTCATTTATTAATAACAAAATACTATAACGTAGAAATGGTGTTGATCTGTCCTTACAGATTGTCTCTAGGACACCTAAATACTAACAATATGGATCACAGCGGAAAGAATTTTATGATGAGATTTTTAATGGTGAATATTATTTATTACCTGTAAGTAGGAAGTTGACCATACTCCAAATTCTTTGGATCATTATCTGTCAGCCCATTAGAAATTCCTGCTTCTTTAACTTGGGCAACAGATGATTTCCAACTATCTCAACCCTCAATGGAATCTTGATCAGATTTTTTCTCTGGCAAGATGGACAAACTAAAGAGATAATTGCATTAGCAAAAATTCGCTACTATTCTTTGAAGGCACAGAAGAGAACTCTGATTCTGTCAAAAAAGCCTTGAATTTATATGCTCTTTGGTCTGGTCAAAATGTTAATAAATCAAAGTCAATTGTTATATTTAGCCCAAGCATCAATCATCACGAAAAGTTGCAGCTGTCAACATCTCTCAATCAAATTGGGGAAATATATTGGCATTTGGGTTGATCCTGGGCGCAGCAAATCTGTTATCTACAATCAGGTTCTTGAAGTCTATTGATAGTAAATTGATAGGATGGAAGGCTAAACTCTTATCACAGGCTGCAAAGCTCTGCTTTTTGAAATTTTCTCTCTCTGCCGTCAATACTCTTATACTTTCTTACATAAATCTGCCATCCTATATTTGTGATAAGATTGATGCAAAATGTGTAGATTCCTTGTGGGGTTTTATTGACGATAAAAAGAGAATTCACCTACTGAACAAGAACATGTTATTTCAACCTGTTGATCATGGAGGTCTTGGAATTCGAGCTCCTATGGAATCAAGCCCGCCTAGCTAAGCAGCAGGAACTAGTTGCAGCAAGCATAGAAACTCCAAGCCAAAGGACTTGCAAGACTTTTAGAAGAGATCAGGTTCATTTGAAGCCTAATAGTTCAGTTAAATGTGAGTTTTCTGCCGTTGCTGCTCACCCACCTCCAGCGTCTTATCACAAGATGGGTAGCCCATTCTCATGATAATTCAACACAAATAAAGAGGCTAAGAGGAAAGCCCAGAAAAAATCCAATTGAAGTAGCAGTGAATGAAACGAATTCTGAAACCCATTGTGCTCTAGCTCTTATGCTATTACAAACTTTTCTTGACAATTTAACAGATGGGGAACGAAATTTGCTCCGCAAGTTTCTTCTTAATCCCAAATGAAAGTTTGTGGATATCAGCATTTAAATCCAAATGAGCTGCATCTCGTGATGAAAATTTTGAATTTTACAAGTGATCAGATTATTGAGGGAAACACATTCGATAGGTCTAACTGGAAGTCTGAAGCCATAGTTCCAGATGATGGCTACACACTCGTTCGTTTATCATCGTGTGTCTATGTTGATTCCTATGGTTTTCGATATGTCAAGTGTATTGATATTTGCAACCGTTAGAATTTTGCTATGGTTGATATGCTGTTAGAATTTTGCAAGCAGGGAAGTACACCCAAGTTGATTGTTAAGATTCCAAACCGAGGTCGCAGTTCTGCAGGAAGTGCAAGTGAAGGTTCTTTTGATGATCTTTCAATCACGAACAGTCAAGCATCATCTCTTGTTTTTTCATAGAAGAATGAGCATTATGATCATAGCTCAAAGGAAAAGGTTGATTTTTATCAAGCTAATACTGGTGCGGATATTAATGCCGCATACCTTCAAGAATTGGCCCTGCTTCTCAAACTTTGATTAATATCTGTATTGGGCATTCGTACACAGCTTCTCGGAACTTCTTGTTCCAATTGACTATGTCAGCATCTAGATTGGCCTCAAACGAGCATTGTATGCTCTTCTGCAAATGCCTCATTAGGATACTGTTGTATTCTTAACAGAAGTTCTTGTGGTATTTCCGTATTGCTCGCCTTTTGATACAGAATGTTGACACATGTCGACTATTTGTTGAGAAAAAGGGGATCGAAGCCGTTCTCAGTTTATCTACCTTGCCTTTTATTGCCTCCTTTTGTAGCTGTTGGACAAAGCGTATCTTGCTGTTATTTCTTGTTGCCGTTACTGTCTTCTTGCGATTTAATAGTTTCGATTGACATGGAGAGTCTTCCTTCCAACAATTTTTGTTCGGTGGGCCATGGAGACTACAACAATCTTTGCCAAGCCAAATGCTTTTACTTGTTTTGCAGTATAGTATGAATGGTTAGTTTCAGAAATTCAGTGTGCCTCCAAAAGGAGAAAAGGCAGAACCCGGTTACACTGAATACAGTTAAAATCCAGGCTCCGTGTAAAGTTTTGCAGCAAAGGAAAAAAGGTGGAACCCGATTACACTATATGCAGTTAAAATCCGGGCTCCATGTAAAGTCTTGCAGGAAACGAAAAGAAGACAGACCTCGGTTACACTGTATCCCAGTTAAAATCCAAGCTTCGTGTAAGCTTTGCAGGAAAAGAAAAGAAGATCGTGGAACCCGTTTAAACTGATTCCAGTTAAAATGGGAGTTCCGTATAAAGTTTTGCCAGATAAATCCGAGTTATATAGTTAAATCCACGTTTCCACGATCAGTTTGGAACCCTGTGATACTGAAAATCATACAGTTAAATCCACGTGCCTTAATTAGACCCCGGATACACTGAAAATCATGCAGTTGAATCCGCACTCCTTAATTGGACCTCAGATAAACTGAATATTATACAGTTGAATCCGCGCTCCGTGATTGGAACCCGGATAAAAAAACCGTGTTCCGTGATTAGAACTTGGATAAACCATCCATGTTCTGTGATTGAAACCCGGATAAACCGACCGTGTTCCGTGAGTGGAGCCCAGATAAACTGACCATGTTCTGTGATTGGAACCCGGATAAACTGACCGAGTTCCGTGAGTGGAACCCGAATCAACTGACCATGTTTCCATAATCATTTTGGAACCCGGTACCACTGAAAGAATAGTTAAATCTGTGCTCCTTAATTGGACCTTAGATAAACTGTAAAATCATACAGTTAAATCCGCGCTCCTTGATAGGACTCCGAATAAACTAAAAATTATACAGTTAAATCCGTGTTCCACGTTGCATTTGGAACCCGGATAAACTGCAAAAAGGAAGCCAGGGTAGTTAAACCTGGCATCTGACAAAGCGATGCCGCTACTATAAGCCCTCGCAATTTTGATGCATTAAAACTCGCTCCTGGATAAGAATGTGAATTGTCATCTAGACCCTGATAAGGTCAAAATGTTTGAGTGTTGTGTTTCCACACCGAGGCTGAACATGTGACAATTTGCCCTTATCTTGGATTAAATCCCGGACAACGGATCCGGAACGCAGTATGGAGGTTCAATTGAAAATCTTCACTCATATACCCGGTCTTTAATGCCGGAAGAGCACTGCAAGCAGATTTTGCATAACACATTTTTGACCTTGCCCCGGTCATTCAATAGAACTCGAAAGAATGTTCGAGTTCATATAGACAACCTGTGGTTGTGGTAAAATTAAAACCCGGATACGAAGTCCGGGTTTATATAATAACTCCACCCCGGCAACCTAGAGACCTGGACTATTGGGCTGGGGGCAACTACTGTACAATTGTCAATGGTGTAAGAAGAATAAATGAAAACCCTCATGGGGTTATTTGAGTTTTTAAATGACTCTCCGGTTGCCTAAACATTGCTAGTAAGAAAGCATGTTTGCTATCAACCGGGATCAAAGCAAACAAGAATGAAGAATGAGTGAAAGACAAATAAATCCCTGAATGGGGAAAACCTGTTGCCTGAATAGGTAAACTCAGAAAATGGGATGCCGGGCGCATAAAATTTTCAAAGCGGAGTAACCCAGATTTTATGTCTGGGCAAATCATTAGCAGAATACGGATGAATCTGAATTCGTCAAGACTCAAACAAAAGCAAATCAAATTGGAATAACTCAGATACAAAATCTGGGTTAAACAATAAACACACCCCGGTAGGGTCAAACAATAAATGCACCCCGGTAGCTCAGAAACCTGGACTACTAGTTTGGGGGCAACTATTACGAACCTGTACAAAGCCCATATTTAATATATGGCCTAACAAGGGGCAATCCACGTGGCAGAAATATGATGGCACTTCACTTGGGCTTAGCTTAGAGGTACAAAGGCCCACAAGTCCAAACCCTAACCCTAAGGTACACTTTATAAATTAGAGGTAAACCCTAAAGGTCTGCACACTCTCTCTGGCTATTTACAATTCAATCGTCACAGACCATACACACCACCCTCTTTGGCTAAACGCCTATCTGTGTATCAAACTACATGGACTTTGATCTCTCTCAAGGGTACATAGGCCCTAGGTATTGTTCCTAGGTCAAGTCCGATATATCTTGTTCTACAATAGAACATAATTTAACTTGGTTCCTCCGGATTGCCATATTATTCCGGTGCTGGCAACTGGAGAACGCAAAAAAATAACTAGTTCTCCGATATGCTCTCCAAATATGGCCTCCATACACTACAGAACGGTTGTGCCGATGATCCCTACATGAAGGTTTCTTTTCACCGGAGACTAATACCTTGCATTGCTGGGAAGAGGAATCATCGGCAGCGCCGATGATGATGTCTACATGCTTCTTGCTCTTCTTAGACATAGCAGCAGCTTTAGTACTACTCTGCTTGTTCGTCTTCTCCGGCAATGACGATGCTGATATCAAGAAATAGTGGTGCCTCTCTTGAGCTCAGTCTCCGGTGAGAGGATCAAAATGTAGCGACCAACTCCCTAGGAGGTTTGTTTGATGAAAACATGATTAGGGTTAGCCTTGAGGACTTGTCCTACTATGATAGGACCAGTAATCTCTTCAACATAGCCATTCAAATGAATGATCCGGATCAAATCCAAAGCTCCACAAGGAAGAACAGAAGCCAAACAACACCTTAAGCTATTGCTCATCTGCTTCTTGATCGGTGATCGATCTTTCTCTTTAGATAGATAGATCTCTCTGCTCAAGCTTTGGACTGCTTTTTTTTGGCGATCAAATCGATTATGTCTTGAACTGTGTTGATTTTACCAAAAGATCCTTCATTAATTCTCCTAACCCCAAAACTATATTGTTTTGAGAGTTCATTAATTTCTCTAACCCCAAAACGACGTAGTTTTGGAGTGACTTGACATAACTTTATGTCAAGTGACATAACAAACTGTAACCCCATATATATATATATATATATATATATAAAAGAGAGAGAGAGAGAGAGAGAGAGAGAGAGAGAGGCTCTAACAATAATTAGAATGTTATTATAAACAGAAGAAACAAATTATCATTTCCCATATAACAGGCTCGGTTGGATAATTATATATGGATTAACTTTTATTATATATGTAGATCCGAAAACTGCCAAATGTGGATATTATGCTGGTCAAAAAAAGTGTGGAGATTATAAATAAATGACATATTGGCTTCTCATCAATCTTATAAAATTATCGATAAAATGAGGGAAAACCAACAAATAATCAATTCAATTTTATAAATCAATATATATTGTATTGCAATAAAGAGGAAACTATGAAAATATGTTTGTTCATTTCCTCTGAACAATATATATATATATATATATATTTACTTCGAAGAGAAGCTGAACATGAAAAAGTTAGGGCTTCATATCGCCAGTGTCTTCAAAAGAATTTTGAACATCTATTTCGTTTCATCTATATATCTTTACATCATGTCACTTGATTCAATTTTAAAACCACGTCATTTTAAGCAATCTGCATCAAATTTTTCATGGTTAAGGGAAGGTGCAAATCTGCCTATCCAGTATTCCTTCATACGCACTTAACACTAAAAAATTTCCTTAGGAGCAAAAGTACACAAATGTTTCAAAATGATGCAAAAAATACCATATCTATTAAATTTACCAGTGTTGACTGTTTTGAAGCTGCCACTCCCTTAGCCATCTCGCTTGCCATGCTTTCCTTTGGTTGCTTCACAACGGGGACTATTTGCTAAACAATCAATGTTAGTTAATTTAACAGTTATGACATTTTTGCACAACTTTGAAACCTTCATGTGTACTTTGCATCAAAAGAACTTTAAAATGTCAAGTGTGCATGTAAAATTACTTTAGGGAAGGTTTTCACCTTAACCCAATTTTCTATTATAATTATTTTGATAAAAGAAGTAGTTAGCCTTGAGATTCTCCAGTATTTAATAACAAATATATGTAAGGGTTAATGAAGTTATGTTTTAACTTTTAATTAAGTACTATTGTGTTGCTTCAAAGGAATTTTGATGGTTGTTTTCCTTCATGAATCATTAATTAACTAATGTATGGAGAATATAATAATGTGAATACAACAGCGTCTAATTTTTTGTAAACGCAATTATCCTTAGGCAATCAATCCTATTCGAGACATTATTAGGCACCTAGCTCTAATAATGGGAATTCCACTAATGGTTTATCATAGTGTAAGGGATTAGCTATTTTCGTTATAGACCCAACTAGGTTGGTATCAATTTCTAATTAATCAAGTTAAGAGAACTATAGTGACTTGCATTTTAATCTCTTTTAGTACTGTGCGATTGCGATGGCTCAAACTTAAAATTTTTGCCTTTTAGTTAATGGTGGACCTAGGCTAACCTGTTTTAAATAATTGAAGAAGATACATGGGGACTACCACGATGAGATACATTTATTACAACTGAAAATGATTTTTCAAGGGAGATATATTGTCACATTTGTTTAAATAATTATAATTTTAACCATATAGTTTCTTAATTTTGCATTAATAGCAAGTCTATTAAGTTTCAATTTGAAAATTTTTAATTATGAATTTATTTTATAAGTATTCCTAATTAATAATCATAATCAACGTAATTATATATATTGTATTATTAAAAGAATATTGTGAACCCAATGCACACGGGGACATTGATGAATATGAGATAACATGAATAATATTAGTTTTAAAATGCATTGAGAGGGGTATTCACCTACATCGACCTGAGCCTACCTAACATTTCAGTGCGTCGCTTTTGATATTATTTGTTTTTGGACCCGTCACCTCTCACGATTTTAAAATGCATCGAAAATGAGAGCTATCAAGATGTATATAAGGCATCTTATATTCCACTCTCTAACTGATGACACTTTTACAAAGCGCCTCTTTAAAACTTGGGTAAGGAGCAATCTGGCCAATGAACTTTTACCTTAGGAGTGCTCAGCACAAAAAACTTTTAAATGGACCCTAAATACCAAAAAACATTTAAAAATGTGCAGTCAGTACAAAAAACTTTTAAAAATGTAAAGTCGGCACAATGCCGTTAGAAAAAAATAACGCGCACTTGCACAGGCTAAATTCGAAAACACCACCCTTACTCAAAATGAAAGTTACTCGTTATATTTGTGATTTCTTTTGTTACATTCACTCTTTCTAAATCCAATGCATAGGCTTAAGGGGGTTCGGGCAAGGATATGCAATAGTTAGATTTTGGGTAGATTGCACATGGATTTGTCTGGGCCCGTTCGAAAACTTACCACCCTTACTCAAAATGAAATATACTCGTTATATATGTGATTTTTTCTTTTTTCTTTTTTGCATTCACTTTTCCTAACCCCAATGCACATGGTTGGGGGTCCAGACAATGATTTGCAATAGTAGGATTTTTGGTGGATTGCATATGGACTTTTTTGTACTAGGCGCTCCTAGAGTAAAACTTTTTTGTGCTGGGCGCTCCTAGAGTAAAAGTTCGTTGGCTAATTTGCACCTTAGATAACAGACATTATTTTTTTCTAACGGCTTTGTGATGACTTTACATGTTTAAAAGTTTTTTATGCTAACTGCACATTTTTAAAAGTTTTTTGGTATTTAAAGTCCATTTAAAAGTTTTTTGTGCTGGGTGTTCCTAAGGTAAAAGTTTATTGGCAAAATTGCTCCTTAACCCTTAAAACTTTCTTAAGCAAGAAGTTTTAAGTTCAAACCATCTGTAATGGATGAGTGGGTTATATGACAAAAATATGTTATGGCTATGTGCATTTTGGGATAATGTTAGCTAGGGAAACTCAAAAGTCAATTGAGAAAAAAAAAAAAAAAAAAAGCCAGTTGGATGAAAAATTGATATTTGGGATAGTGGACAGAACAAATGAGATTTTGTATGTTCTAGAAGCCACATTGAAATCGAAGAAACTCCCCCCCCCCCCCTTCTTTTTCACCATATTTGAATATGGATTTTTTATATAAAATTTATCTAATTAAATATAAATTATGGGGTTTAAACTTCTCATGTTGCATGAGAAGAATAAGATTTCTACACACATGAAATGGTGGGACCCATATATATATAAAAATAAATATATATATATATGTATGGGTCCCACCATTTTATGTGTATGTGACATGAGAAAACACTTCTTCTACAACTTGAAAAGTGTTTTTCCCATAAATCATATGGCACGAATTGGCTTTTACTTCAAAACTCAATTTATAAAATTCATTAATTGGGATGAAATCACTTTTGGGAATATTAATCCAACCAAAGCCCAAGGAGTTTAATTTGGAAATCATAAACATTGACCCAATTAATCATCACAATGTTGGGGTGGTTGAAAATATATCGAAACCGTGTGGAAAATTTGGAAACTCCAAACAAATCTTGCTGTCCTGACTATAAAGTGAGGTCCTCATTAATTTTTATAATCTTTTTCTTCTTGTCAGAGTTCGTTTGTTTTTAATGAATAAATACACAACTTTTTGGTGACACGAACAATTACATATTTTACTCAGTGAAACATGAGGAAGCTGCTGCTTTGATTTATTTTATTACGATACGACCCACTTCCCTGAACGAAACTTGATTTTCCTTTATGATTGCCCTCAAGTTAAGTAAAAATACCACATTGATCGAATCCTTATATAGCTGACTGCTTCAATTATTTTATACAAGTATCTCTCTTCTAAATGCTAATGCAGCTGCTAGTATAATATGTGTACTACTCCCTATGATTTTTATGATATAGCTAAATCCCTCTGATTGAGTCAGATTCAAGAATTATTTTGGCTTAATTAGGGTTGGCTTTTTCAAAGGCCTTTTCTTTTTCTTTTTCTTTTTTTCCTTTTTTTGGTACCATACAAACCCAATGTTACACCCCTACCGGCCTCGCCCTTTTGGGTGGCGGTTTAGAGGGATTTTTTTCGCTTATTATCTTTCCTTTGATAAATAGTCACTTTAATCATACATCAGAGTATGCACGGTAGAGCATTGGATCGATTTGGACAACTTATATTATACTGGTAAAGGTTCATACAAATATATACATTATTCCCCGTAGGGTTAAGGGTACAATCGTCCAATATAAATACTAAACAGTGAGTGTAAACCATACGGCTATGCCAAACATAGAAGTTAAGAAGCAACTGGGCATCCTCTGTCTCTTCGTCTTTCCGCACCAAGCCCTACCTTCTTCAAGCCTTCCAGCCGCTACTACCTTACCCCTGTATCTTTTGAACCAGACTAGAGTTCAAAGTTAAACCCCAGAGTAACTGTTAAACTCATATACAATATGTATACAATGCATGTAATTCAAATCATAATCAGGAAACATAAACATGGCATGTACTCCGCAGGACCACCTGGTCAAGACAAGCCCTCGGACTCAGTGCGCAAAGGGCCTCAGTCGTCAGGGTGGCCAAGCCCAACCACCTATCCTAGGGCCTCAGTAGACACCTATAAGCACACACTCATATAGGCTCCACCTACCCGTCATACCTTGGGCCTCAGTAGACACCTATGAACACTCAATCACATAAGCTCCACCTACCCTACATGCCAAGGGCCTCAGTAGTACCCCAAAACAGATGCTACTTACCCATCATGCCTCGGGCCTTAGTAGCACCTATACAGGTACTACCTACCTTGCATACCTCGGGCCTCAGTAGCAACCATAGAACACGAAGTCCCATGATGCTATACCTACTCTACATGCACAATCATGATAACACAGAACATACAAGAGCCACATAGAGCATGCAAGTTTGCAGTTACTACCTGGAACGCCTTGTAAATAACAAACTCTTCCCTTGGTGCTTGGAATATGTCTCACACATGTTAAAAACCTAGATACAGAAAAAACATCATGTTTTAAGTCACATATACAAGTTTCACTTCATGTTCCATAAATTTCGCCTAACTCCAGAATTTTCCAGAATCTCTGAGCCAACTTCGCTGATTTTTAATAAATTCTAGAAAAATCATATTGACATGAAATCAGTGGCCATTGAACCCTTAGAATGTCTAGGTTACCATAAAAATAATTCCAAATTTCTTCTGGGTTCCTTTTCTTATTTGTAAAACCAAGCCATTGGTTCAGAGAAAAGTCCAGGTTTTTAGGTCATTTTCAACAATGGATATCTCTCGGTTGGAAAATCCAAATGACACAAAATATTATACCAAAATCATCCTTAGGATGTCTACATTCACCATGTAAAATTTTATTTACTATGCTAAAACCACCGATTACTACACGCTACCCAGAAATCATAGTTGTTGGTAAATTTGTGTAGTTTAACGTCTTAGGGTTTTTTGGGTGTGAAAAAGGTAACCTTGACTTAACCCTACAAAAAATCACGTTTTGGACTCAATGGGAACCTCAAAAACATGAGAATCCTACTGCACCCTCACAAAAATGCCATAGGGCTGAAACAAGAATTGTTAAGTTGCCAGTTAGGGACTTACCTTGGTTTTTCGGTTGTGTATGACTTTCTTCTTCTTCTTGGACCAAGACCTTGCTGCCCATCCTCCCTCCCTCTTTGAGCACATCCTAGGCAGCAGAAAATGGCCAAGGGAGTGGCCTTATATAGACTCCAAAGGTGGGGCCCTTATCCCAACCTTGATCACAATCCAACGGTCGAGAAAATTCTTCAGGTTAAATTATTATTTCTTTGCTTGTTTCTCAAGGCTTCTAGAGAACTCTTTTGGGCAGATGAGTGGTGCATTCCAAGGCCAAAAATAAGATTCCAAAATTTCCCCTGGTGGTGGTCTCTGGAATTACTAGTTGTAGGTTTTTGGCCCAGGGGTAAAACGGTCAATTTGCACTGCTCTTTCTCCAAGGCCGTGGGACCCGCGTGATCTGCCCTAGGATATGCCATAATTACCCTTTATGTGTCATAATTTCTTGTCTTTCAATCGGCATGTCAGATTCAATTTGTGTGGTCCAGATTAATTCTGATTATTTTATCTTTCTCTCTCTTCATATTACATGATGTGACCCTTTTCTTTTCCTCCAAGTCACTTTCTCTCTCCTCTGGGCCGACCAATTTCTTCATCGTTCTGTGCCCAGGGGTCTGGGCCCGACTTCGGTAAACCCTAACCGATCCCGCTTAGCTCCTTTTTGCCGGTTACACCTTTCCTTGTAACTCGTGCCCTTCAACTGGACTTGTATGGGCCCGGATCAATAGTCTCTTCTCCCATATTACAGGTGGACGGATTATAATTCCTTGGGGAGCAAGAAACCCATATTCCAGTATCTCATAACCGCCGTACTACGTGCTACCCGATAATCCAACTTCTAACCCCGAAATGCCACGTGTCTGATGTAGCACTACTATTACTGACTTTTCCTTCTGTACTTGGTCCAGATACACATTCTCTCTTTCTTCCCTTCTTATTTCCTCCAAAAGGTAGGTCATTCATGACTGCCCTGAAAATGCCATATACTTACCTATACTGGCATATTTTTGCTCAACTAATTGTCCTATGCCTCAGGACATAGTTGGGCGGCATCTTTTCCAACTAGATTTACACCGTATAGGCCTTCTGTGCCCCCTTTTCATTGGCACTTTAATTCCACAGCTTATTCATACTAGGTCTACTGACTCGTATGGCCGAGTTACTTAGTCCCAAAGAGGCTTCTCATGCCTCGACCTTTTTGGGACTCTTCCCAAATTGAGCCTAGTCGTCCGCCTATTTTAGACTTATTCTCAGTTCTCAGGGTCCATAATTTGGGGTGTTACACCCAAATTCGAGATTCCATTCTTAATTAGCCAAGGCCTCTTTTACTGAGACCCACGTCTGTTGGGTACTCTATGATTTTAAATATAAAACTTAGTTAATTAGTTTACATAAATAATTAAATAAAATTAAGTAAGTTGGTTATTTGGTACTCCCTCCGTTCCTAATAGGACATATTTAACTGATTTTGAAGGAATTAAGGATAGAGGTTAAATTAGTTTATTTTACTCATTTTCCTAAAATGCCCTCATATATATTACACTTCAACTACCTTATGGATTTCACATAATCCCTCAATCATATCAATAGGAGTATTTTAGAAAGAAATTGAAAAAAAATATAATGTTGTCATATAATTAGGACCAAAACAAACTCCCAAATGTTGTCCTATAATTAGGACCAGGAGGAGTATTAACATATATCAATTATAAAATGTGTGTCACTCTTCATAAAATAAGTTTATTTTGATGGGGTTTAAAATGTGGGAGATAAAAAGTGAGAAAAATTGTGAAATAATTAATAGGTGCAATTTGAAATGAATATTAAATGAGGGATCCAAAGAAAATTAAGATCCTGTATTTAGGATCAAATAAATACAAATCCCTCAATTGAGTCAAATTATATTAAGGATTGAAATGATTATTAATTATATTTTTATTTAACATTTTTTTTATTACAGTATTACATAATTAAGATTTGAATAAAGAGTCACATTATTCATTATTTATGAAAATTGTGGTTTTTATGTAATTAAGTACAAACTTGTATAATCTTTCTGCTTGAAACTAATTGTTTTTTTAGAGTTTGTAAATGCTTGATACTATATAAAAAAGTAGTCAATTTTAGTGATAGTTTATTTGACAACATAACCATCTAATTCAGTCGCTAACCGGCAGATCTTTTGTAGTTTGGGTAGTTTAGCCATGTTTTCATACTTCTATCATCAAAATCCTCTCATTTAATGTTTCTCATAGATAAAAACCAAATATATATTGACAAAAGTTGTGGTTAAGAGATTTCAATCTTGTTTTGTCTTATTATGTGAAGGTTTTTAATCATTTATTCCATATTCTTACATAATTATTTGCTATTTGATATTACTTATATTTTACCATTTATAACTCAAATTAGAGATTTGGAACTAGTGATAATATTTCTAGTTAGGCTTAATAATACTCAAATATGACTTGCATTTCCCTACAAACAACCCCATTTATAATTAAGGCTATCAAACTCGCAAGTTTTAAGCAAACTCATGATAGTTAAGCGAGTTTACAACTAGCACGAATTTACTAGTGGATAATTAAATAATTAATATATAAAAATGACAAAAAGTTATTTTAAATATAAATAATCGAAATTAAATCCATCAACATTCATCATTAATCATATTTAACAAAAAAAAATTTTATAAAATTTATATACAAAGTCACGAGCATGATCAAATAAAAAAGTTAGCACAAGTTTAAGAGTAAGTTAACACGATTTTGTAAGTTAGAAACGTAAAAATGATAAACTCGATGTATAAACTTGTTAGCTTAACCGAGTTTACAACAGCACAAATTTACCAATGACTCGACTTGTTTTTATGAGCTATAAACATAAAAAATATAAACTCAGAGAGTCAACTCGTAAGTTTGACAAGAATGTTTATAATCTAAAACCAATAGAGTAAGTAGAAAGTATAAAATACTATACAAACGAAAATATTTTTTTTAATTTCAGAAAAAAAAGTGGAAAGTGAGGATAATAATGAAAATATTATATCAAGTAATTAGATAAAAACATTGAATCAGTGAGATAGCATATATTATCTTGAGATGTTAAAAGGAAAATATTATCTTTTATTTTATAAATATAAGGAATTTTGGTTTGATCCTAAATATTAAGGTTAAAAATATATAAGGCTCAATACTAGTTCAATTCCCTCTTATCCCCTATATTAATTTTTTATAATAATTTTTAATTCTTGTGCATTAAATTTAATATTATATTTAATTTTACTAATTAGTTAAAATAGTCTTTATATTCATGATTGAAGAGAGTATAATTAATTTTTTTTAATTAAGACAAAATGATACTATTAAATTAGAAGTGTTTTATATATTACAAACAGTAAGAGATTCTACTGAAGAGATAAAATAAAGACAAAAGCATCGATAGGAAATAGTCCCAACAACAAGAAAGCGAAAATCACATAACGCAATGTTATAAATGTTCCTGAGTTGCTACTCTATGGATTCTAAAACAGATTAAAGGAACTCACGAGGCATATCATTTACTACATGAGATTACCGAAGGTCATTAAATCCAACACAGAAGATATATCTGGTGTGTGTGTATGTAAGAGAGAGAATGACATTCCATTATCGAACAACGAGCTTAGTCTGTCTTAGAGCTGGGAATTAGGGCCGACCCGGCCCTACAGGGCCTGAGATAAGGAAAACATCTGTTTTTCAAAGCCCGGCCCGATAGATGTAACATCCTGAATTTTGGACCCTAAAAATTGGGAATAAGCCTAAATTAGGCAGACTAATAAGCCGGTTCAGGAAGTATGACATTTTCTGGACAGATAAAGATCCTCTGCATGTTTGAGGAAAAAGAGTCTTTGGTGGGCCCAGGTTTAAAAGGTACGGGCCCAGGGCAAGATACCGATGAGACATAAAGCCGGTATGATGAAGCAAGGGCAGAATGGTCAATTCCTTGTCCTTTGGACATTAAATTTCGTCCAAAATGAGAAGGGAAAGAAAAACTGATGATTTTATCCACATTCTGATCCAAACGCAAGACACGGGACCCGCAGGCGATAAACCGTTAAAAGGGGGACCAATAGCGACCAGTTACGGGATTATTTTTGGGACAGAATGAGACAAATATGGGGCCGCCTTGGAAAGAGGGAAGACGCCACATGAATATACCCAAGCAGAGGAGAATATCTAGCAAAGATAGAGAAAAGTACAAAAAGACGCATTTTTGGACCCGACGGGACCCGATAGGGATCGGTAGACCCCGAATTTGACCGATAAAGTGGGGGAATGGAATTATTTAGTAGGGGATCAGTTTTGGGACCTCCCTATGCGCATGTGATCTGCCCAAATTTGATAAAAACTGATTAGTCAAGCTTGGTCAATTGAATTAGTAGCATGTGAGCCCCAAAAGCTATCTAGAAGCATATGGGATAATTCTTGTCAAAATAAAAGAATGGAATCTGATTATATGGGCAGAAAATCACGCCACATATCCCTCCTAGAAGCTCCTCAAATCTACACATGGGATAAAGATGAAACTAAGCCTATCAATTACCAACCAAATGGAAAAATTACCCATTTACTTTGGAACTAGTTGGTTACTTTGGCTATTATTAAATATACATGCTCTCTCTCTCTCCTTGACCAAGGGGGAGCACGAAATTTGTAGAGAAAGGAGAGAGTATTCAGCCAACCTCCATAGCCAAGCTCAAGCTCCAAGCACCTAGGATCATCAACCCAACTTCCGATTCAGGTAAACACCAACAACTTAAACCTCTAGAGCTTAAACTTTAGATTTTCGTGCTTCTGGTTGGGGCTTGGTTTTAGGGTTTGATTTTGTCTCAAAGTTTCTAAAACGCGATTTTGTGTGGGGTTAAGCTATGGTTTAAGTTTTCTAACTCAGAAACCCCAAAAACTCAAAGAAAAGGCTTGCTGCCAGTGCTCTGGATTCTGGGCAGCGAAGCTTCAAATATGTTTTTAGAACAGTAGAGATGTTGGTTTAATCTGAACTTTTACATGTGAAACTTATACATCTGGGGCATCATTTTGATAGGTAATATGATATATTTTTGATGTACCAATTGAGAGATACAGATTTTCTAAGTTAGCTCTGTCTGCAACAGGGTGAAATCTGACCCAGGTGTGAAAAGTGAGAACCACGCCAAAATAAAAGTACTTTTAGAGTCTAATAATATTTTTCATGCAAAATATACATTTCAATGGTTCAAAGGGCGCTGGTTTCATGTAAATATGATATTTTTGGAATTGATTAAAAATATTACAAGTTGGGTCAGAAACACTGGATTTCTGGAAAATGAGGTTGGGCTCGGTTTTGGTAGGGAAAAAACGTAGTGGCATTTTCGTAAATACTGAATAAGTGTATTTTAATGATATTTAGGTCAAGAAACCCTTGGAAAATCAGCGGGCCCAATAAAAGAGTAAGGATAGTACTCACCACACCAGGTAGTAACCGCTTTACTCAGATATCTTTATGTGTTTTGTTGTATGTTTGTGTTTGCCATGTGTGCTTTTTCTTTGTATATGTTGTACCAAATATGCATACAGTGTTGTGTGATTCCTAGCGCTGAGGACGTTCAGTCCGAGGCCGGCCTTGATTGGCGGCTGTGCGGGTTGAGTTTCAGTCCGGGGCTGACCTAGAAAAGGGGCTTTACGGGTTGAGAGTCCAGTGAGACCGAGGCTTGCCATGGTAAGGCAGCTGTACGGGTTCTTGGACCGTGTTATGTGTTTTACTGTGGTATGACCTGAATGCATACATGGTATGTGTTTGGCATGTTTTTGTATTCATATCTGGCATGGTAACTTACATACTTCTTACACATTTAGTATTTGAGTATTGACGGTTACTCTGGGGGCCGTTCTCGGACTCCAAACATTCTTGTAGACACAGGGGAGCGTACCTGGGATAGAAGAACCTTGTGGAAAAGGTAAGGCCCAGTGTTGCAGTGAAGAGTAGGGGATGCCCTATTTTACTTTGTATTGATTTTTTGGGGATGACTGTATTTATGTTTCGGTATTTATTCTGGATAACTGTACCCTTAACCCTTCGGGGACTTTTGTTTTTTGTCTATTTTACTTTTATCAGTACAGTAGATAGTCCAAACCTGTTAAATGCTCTGTTGCGCTCACTTTGATATAAATTAAATGGACCGAATAACAAAGGAAAGGTAACTAAGTAAAGGAATCCCTCTAACCCGCCACCCGAAAGGGCGAGGCCGGTAGGGGTGTAACAGTACCAGTGCCAGGGCCGGCCTACAGGGCCTGAAAATTACTATTCCAAATTTTAACTATTTTTTTCTGGGTTTTTTCCAAAGAAATATAATTAGTAAATTGTAACCATTAAAGTTCTAATTTATCAAATAAATATTATCAACATTAATATCTAAATAATACAAATCATCCAACAAATAAACACGTTCATTAATTTGTAATAAAAAACAAACTATTGTCCACAATTGCCTCACATAAAACGTAAGAAGCATTAAACTAAGCAACATTAAATAACTCACATAAAATATAAAAGCATACCACTATCATTGTCAATTGTCACATTCTTTATCACTATCATCAACTTCATAAATATTCGATTGTGCTTCACTTTGAGTAGAAGGCTATGCTTCACTGTTCGACTAATTTTTTTTTTTTTTAAAAAAAAGTGAAAATGCTACAGTAACAGGGCCTAACGAGCCGGCCCGAGGCCCTACAGGGCTGGCCCGATTAAGCCCGAGGCCCTACAGGGCCAATTTCAAATTTCAGGCCTAGTTTTCAAGCCTGGGCCCTACAGGGCCAGGGCTTAAACGGGCCGGCCCGATAGGCACGGCTCGATTTCCCGGCTCTAGACTCTATCTTACACTTAAGCCAAGACGAAAATCCTATCATTGATTAAATTAACTAATTAATTAATCTGCCTTCTGTATATTAGAACATGTTATGTCTCAAGTACAAGATGGGATCGTAATTTGACTCGTGTATAAATGATGAGTAATCATGATAAGAATACCAATTATATATATATATACACACAGTGGCGGAGCCAGGATTTTTTCTTTGTGTCCGCACAATTTATTCGGGGGTTCGGGGGCAGCCCCCATGAAAATTTTTTTTTAGGGAAAGTTTTAAATGTATTAAAAAATAAAAGAATATAAACAAGAAAAGAAAAGAAAAGTTCAACTTAACTTAACATAGAAAAATAATAATTAAGAGTCAACTAAGCTATTACAACAGAATGATTACAAAAATATTCTTCGGTTCTTCAGTCCTTGAAAATATTGCATCATCATCAATCTTACCAACGTTTAACATAAGTGTGTCAAGAGTTCTCTAAAATCATGCAAGGTGAGTTTGAAATGTCTACAATAGGAGAATTAAATTTCTTCTTAGGACTTCAAATCAAGTAAAAGAAGAATGAAATATTTATTTACCAAACCAAATACCTGCGAGAGCTTCTTAAGAAATATATAATGGATCACCGCAACAAAACTGATACCTCTAGGAGCTCAACGACTTTTGTAATATCCTAATTTTTACTTTTAAGATTTATTTATACTTAAGAGTGAAATTATATATGACAAATGTATTTAATTTATAATTTTTAAAAATATATAAAAAAAGGGAAATAGTGGGTTTTTGTTGTAATTTTTTTCCATATAAACAAAAGAATAATAAAGCCAAAAAAAAAAAAAAAAAAAGCACTAAACCACTGGTGAGTCTTCAATATATAACAAGCGAATTGCAATTGCAAAGTTCTGATAAAGCGAATTGCAATTGCAAAGGTCTGATAAAAAAAAAAAAAGAATTGCAATTGCAAAAAAAAGAATGATACACCAGCGGGAATCGAACTGGGGATTGGAGCGTGGGAGGGAAAATACTCTACTACTAAGCCACCGGTGCGTCTTTATGAGAAGTTTCTTCAAAATATATATCTATTCTAAAAATTTTATGTCTGCACTTATAGACACATGCCCCAATGTGGCTCCGCCACTGTATATACACATATTATCTTAGGATATCATACCGTAGAACAACACATATAACAAGGCTTTTCTTTTGTTACAAGTCAAGTGCATGTTCTTCTAGGAGCGAACTAATAAATAAGTACATGTGCATTTTTTTTTTAATTAATTGAGTTGTCTTATTTAGCTAGCTTGACTCTATAAAAGCCTATGGAAAAAAGAAAGAAAGAAAGAAAGAAAGAATCTATTGAAGCCATGGGTTAAAGAGTATCTACTCACTACTTTTACCGACTTTCTTTCCACATGGCCAAATAAATTTTCTATCATTTTTCTTAATAGATGTCATATTATTTTTTTTTACAAAAAAAAAAAATCATTGTACAAATTTACACCGCTACATATTCAGGTATATATAATGCTTAATAAATAACAGTTACAATGAATAAACATCATATTGTTGAGGAGGAGGTTGCACAAAAACATATAATGCTAAAATGTAATGGTTAAATAAGCATACCATTATATATTGAGAGGTGAAATCTGGAAAAAAAAAACACAAAAAAAAAAATTGTTGTAGGTAATAACCGTCATTTATTTAGTGACAAATATAACAATTCGTACAAAAAAATTGTCATGCAATACTTACAAAATAATTCTTCTTTTAACCTCTTATATCAATGAAGACAAAACATAACGATCTTAAAAAATAATCATCATCTAATACTTTCATAACCCTTTATAACATCGTTGGACCTTCACAAGTCATAACCCTTTGTAACATCCGTTAGACATCTATCTAAACTCACATATTCCTTGTGATTTTTACTATTTTTCCTTATCAGCCTCCTCCTTCTCTCCTTCATCATGTTAAGTTCCCAGGAGCTCCTCTGCTATAATATCCTAAATTTTGGGCCCAAAAATTTGAGGATAAGCCTATATCAGGAAGTCAACAAAACTCAGTTCAGGAAGTGTGACAAATATTATGAAAGGAATTTCCATTGACGTTTTAGTGAAATGAAATAGTTAATTTTGGTCAATTGTTGATTTTTCCTGAGATCTAAATTTTACACCAATTAAAGGAAGAACAAATGCTAGGGTCAAATAGGAAATTTAAAGACAGTGTGATTATGAATTAATTGGCCAAAAAAAGACAATATTGGAGACTCCCAATGAGGTCATAGTTACTGCTAATAAGACAAAGGAAGGGAATAATGGAATATCCAATTGTACAAAAGGAGCATGAACTAAAGTCAAGAGGAGTATTAAATGAGTGTGTGCATGACTTAGATTTGTGCCAAGTGTATAATTAAGACAAGATAATGATTCATATACTTGTTGAACAAGTCATGAATTTTGGTCATCTAGGACGAGGATAAGATCAAATGGGGTAACAATTAAGAACACTTTGGAAACATCAAAGCCAACAAAATCTTACTATTCCTTCATGTTTAGTTCAGGCCAAAACATAACATGCAAATGAACACAAACAACTTCCAAGTTTCCTTCATAATCACTATGATTCTTGCCCTAGATTACCTTCTTGTTTATTATCTAGGCCTTAACATACTTTAACACACTTAAACCATTTGGACAACATTTTCCTTTAGAAATACATACTTCCAAAATTCCCACAAATCAAAGAATAATAGATTTCATCACCAACAACAACAAGAATAACCACAAGAAGCTAGAATGTGTTGGAAATTATGCCCTAGGGGTAATTCATTGTACTTTGGATATTTAAGTTATGTAAAGTATTCTCTTTTGTTATCATTTTCGTTTGCATGTTTGTATTGATAACTGCATCCCTGGATACATCTTATAGATTATCCTAAATGTCCCTGTCGGTCATCTACGCGGGAGCGAAGATGAGTTAAGACCAGTATGACTTTGATGAGGTATGGAGATACGAATCAAAGTCATGGGCACTTGTAAGAGTACAAGGTGCTGGACCGACCCACTATGAGAAAGCTGCATGGATCTAGTCATAAGCTTATCTCATGTATAACCGCGTCACGACGCCCTATGACCTAAGATCATCATGGATTCCTACATGATGAGTGGGTCTTTGACCTAGTCAAAAGTCACCTTTGACCTAGGGTGATGATAAAGGGTGGGATCGGGATCGGTGGTTTTCATACGGAGGAATATGAATGGTCAAGATGGAATTTGTCCCTCACATTTGTAGAGAGATATCTTTGGGCCCCTCGATGAGTAAGTCTAAGAAATGTATGGCCATACTTGTGATGGAAAGGAGTTTCCATTTCACTTATTAGACTACTCGAGAATCGAAAGTAATGGTCAAGAAAAGGAAGTTGACATTATCCATGCCTCATCCTTGACCAAATTATCGCGTGACAAAAGGGACGTGACATGGTTGTACGATAGGTTGTATCGTGTAATTGATCCCCATGTGAATTGGGTAGTCGCAATGTCTTGCTAGAGGCCGCTTGCGACTTGTGGGCTTACACAGTGTTGGTCCACTGCCAATCTCATATGGGTCTGCAAGGTCGCACACAAGAATAACCCAACACGAGCAAAGTGTCCACTTAATTAAATCTGGGGTGAATATATATACATATATATATATATGTATAAATTTGAAATTAATATATATATATATATATATATATTAATATTATAAATAGAGATTATAATATTATTATATATTATTTGTTTTATATTTAATTTATTTGATAAATTAAATATCTAAAACAAATAGAGATATTGTATCTCATTTAATATTCGAATAAAGATATCGTATATCTGTTTAATTTAAATTGAGATATAATATCTCAGATTTAATTAAATAGATAGATATTATTTCTCGGATTTAATTTATGGAGATAAATTAAATCAGAAGGCTTTTAATTTGAATTAAATAAATACATTAGATTAGATCTATCAGATAGATTTAATTAATATGTTTTAATTCAAATTCAAAATTTGAATTTCAGATTTGGTTTTAATCGGATTAAATAAATGCATTACATTAGATCTAACAGTTAGATTTAATTAATGTATTTTAATTCATATTTGAAATTCAAAATTCAAAATTAATGCAGATTAATTTTATATAATGCGTGACGGGTTTGAGAAAACCTACGGGACTTTCGATCGAGCGTATTCTAAAAGCCGCGAGAAACCCTAGAGTTGAAAATTAAGAGAGACACACAAGAAGCGCTAGCACGCCGTAGCCGTGTTCGAAGTTGTTCGTGTGGATGCCGGTGGAGGAAGACGATCCTACGAGTCGTCTTCTACTGATCGAGGAGGTAGCCCACCTTTTCAAGGAAGAACAAGACGTGAATGAATTCTCCAAAGGAAATTTCGGATTCCCTAGCCTTGGTTTAAACGCACCTGAGTGATCCTCGAGACGGGATTCGTAAGTTTTTTAATCCGTGTTGTACGGATCCGACAGAATGATCACTTACTTGACTTGTGCTTCTTGTCCTTCTCCCTTTGGGTCCTTAGGGTTTTGATTTTGTCTTCAAAATCATTATGAAAAAGGACTAATTAGGGCTATAGGTTTACACATGAAAAGAGGTAGGAGAGATGTAGATTAGAGTGTCCATGCTTACCTTACTCTCTTGATTTCTCATTTCTTTCTTCTTCCTTGAATTTTTGTTTTGCTCTTCTCCTTTCTTGCTCTTATTGTTTTTAGAACATGCAAGCAAAAAGGGAGGGTTTTGAGTGTTTAATATTTCTTGGAGAACAAGCCCTTAGGTCCCACATCCAACTTGACCAAATTGCCCTTACACTTAATCTTCACATGTGACTTATTTTCACATCCTTCTTGATTCTTCTTCCCTTTCTTGCCTAGGCTGAAACTACACCCTTGCTTAGGCTTCTTAAATTATCTTGGACATGTGTCAAATTATTACAGTCATTTTCTCACTTTGCCCCTCCTTGTTGGCCAAGAAATCCCAAGATATTTTAGGGTATTGTACTTGACTCATGTTGACTAGTTGGACTTATCATTTTGGCTTGAGTTCATGCTTTTTCCTTTTTGACTCTAATTGGCCGAAATTCTTGGCTTGTTGGCACCAAGGATTTGTAAAAGGCAGAATATCACAAAGAGAGGGGTGAATTGGGAGATTTAAAATTCTTTTCGAAAACCCTTGAAATTCATTCACAGAAATAGAGATTAATATAGAGAGTAGGAGTAACATGAACACAGAAGATGTATACTGATTCAGTCTTAATCTTGACCTACGTCCTGTCCCCAGACTCTCTAGGATTTTCACTATCACTTCAATTGATTACATACTCGATACTCAAAAGTAATCCTCTCACTAGGATTCACTCCCCCTTACAAGTTGTAACCAAATAATCCAATCTCAAAGTCCCAATACTTTGAGATTCTTACAATGATTTGCAATTAGAATTGAACTCTCTAAAAGAGCAAACAGATAAACACTGAAGTTTAGTATATCCGAAGATATTACGCAGGTGTAGAAAACAATTGATGTGTAATAATCGTTTTTGCGTTTTTGTTTCCAGTAGTTAGAATGAATTGAATGCTTCAACTTATATATGGTAAAAGTAACTTGTGACTATTGGAAGCCTTCAATGCACCATTGAAAATAATGAATATGGGCGTTGAGCGTTGAAGCGCATTTATTATCCTTGCTTGATTCATTCCGAAATTGCCATCATTCTTTATTGACATTCTTTGTGTTCTTATCATTGGATGGTCTGGCTTTCAAATAAGGAAAGAACCCATAAATGCTTTCTAAATGTGCAAAGAATGATCGACCAAATCCCTGCCTAGTTTTATGAACCGGCATTTAATACATATGACGTTATCACTTGATTTTAGGTTAATCTTCAGTTAATACATCATCTAATTGTCTGAAACTCACTAACAAAATGATTAAACATAACTAGGAACTATAGTGAGTGATGATATGAAGTATATAGATCATACTTGAAGATTTAGCATTTTCGGACATGGTGATTGTAAAACAGATATACATCATATTCAAGTTAATTTCAAGCAAACTAGAGTGCATAACCTAAGGTAAGCATTCTAGGCTCGAGTCACTGGATCATCGTCTTTGAAAATAAGTTTGAAGTTTAAATAAAGATGTCTCTGTATGACTTAGGCTTGAGGTTAAAACGTTTAACTCAAGTGCATGACTCGAGTCAATTAAGGTTACCTTGAGTCAAGTTCTTCTTTCGCAAATGAACTTTGACATAGCATTTTGAAAATGGTTTGAAATCACGTCAACTCGAGTCATTAAGTGACTAACTCGAGTCAACTCATTTTATTTGAAAATGTGTTTTCAAAGTTAAAAGACAATAGGCTCGAGTCAAGGACTTCTGCTGAAAATAAGTTTAAGTCAACAAAATATGACTTGAGTCAAATAGCATAGGCTCGATTCACTGTCATTTCATAAAATATTTTAAAGAGCTTATGACTTGAGTTAAGCATGACTAGCTAGAGTCACTTCAAGCTCAAAATATTTTGAAAGCTCTCTGCCTTGCACTAACTCGAGTCAAGTTGAGTTCAAAAACATTTTGACAACTTTCTGTCTTGTGTTGACTTGAGTTTTACAACTCTAAACTCGAGTCAAGTTTGATAGTAAATTACTGCTTAACTTTGAATGAGATTTAAACATTTTTAACCTAACCATTAACTTCATTTAGGTTACAATTGTCAGTTATCATCAAAACACATAGAGAACTAACATTCTCCCCCTTTTTCATGATGACAATACTTGTAAACCATTTGTCAAATTTTTCCAAAATTTTGAGCATTTAAGGGATCAAGTGAGTCGAACATACAGACATACATCAGTTTATGCAAAAGTTCATATATCATTTCATTCAACAATCAGCTAAGTACATCAAAGTAGCAAACCATGAAACATAGTACATAGGCAATTTAAAAGACAATAATGGTCAAAACACAACATTACAAAATAACTTGAATACAAGATAAAATAAATACAGATATGCTCAAAATGCTCAAACCATTCTCTTTACTTCTCTTCTCCCCCTTTGTTATTACTCAAAATGGGTAGATCAGAGGAAGGAGCAGTAGGTGGGCTAAAACTGGAATGTCTGGCTGAGGTGGAAGGGTAGAGATAGAGATGTCTAACAGGGGTATAAGTGGAGGAGAGTGGTGAAAGGCAGGTGAGTTAGGTTGAGGGTGACCAGAGATGCAGAGGAATGCTCATCAAACTAGTCAGCAGTGTCTCCAAAAGGTGAGATCTTTACTGTTGAAGTTTGAGAAGGAGGAACAAGAGAAGTTGCTGGTGTAATGGTGAGGATAGGTGTCGTAAAGGTGAAAATGGGAGTTGAGGGGATAGGAATGATATAATGGGAGTTAGAGGAATAGGTGAAGGAATGGATGAGGGTAAAGAGGAAGGAATGCTGAAACTAGGGCCAGCATTAGAAGGTGAAGAAATACCAAGATTAGGACCATTGTAATACTCTATTGTATACTGATATTCATCAAAGTATTTAAATGTAGTCCATACGCTGTAGTGTGGTAAAACATAAATAGTACAATATAATGATAAATTAACAATTTGATTACATACAGGAAATTCCCATAGGGTCTATACACATTACAAATAGTAAAACTATTTACACTGTCATCCTTCAATTCTTCGACATCCCTCTACTAGTTTGTCTTCAAGCAACCTTTCCTCCGAGATCTCGTGTAGCACTTCTTCTCAGTGCACACGTACTAACTGGTGGTGCAGGGTGAGATTCTGGGGAATCTCAGTAGCAGACAATACCAAACAATGTATGCAAGATAAATGCTAGTATATGAAGTGCTTGCCTTGCATAGGCTTATGTTAACATAATGACATATCTATATGCTCAATGCTTCATACAACATACTCATGGCCATAGTAAAATTAGAAATAGAGCTTAAATCATTGAAATATGTTAAACATAAACAAGCAAGCATACCAATCATACATATTAACACACAAGCAATAATATCAAGTACATGCAAGTAGGGTAAGTCAACTACCTTAAGGACTAATGTCCTTCCTCGGTTTTCTTATTTCACAAACCATTGGAGTTGCTTGAAGCTCTTTACTTCTCCTTATGGCCCTAAGAACATATTCATACTTTAGAACCAGGGAAAATAAATGACTAACAAAGTTGTCCTAACCTTAGAACTTTTGCCCCTTAATTTCTTATTTTTGGACTTGTACATTTTTCCCAGAATTTTCACTGAATTTTGGAAATTCATAATTAAATTTTAAAATTCTAAATAATATGCTTCCAACTCTCATGTGATCATAGACAAGTCCCCATTCATGGAAAAATAATTTCACAAGTCAGAAAATTCCCAGTTCTTAAATTTCTCCTGACTATCCAGATTGAGTTTCAAGAAACTTGGGTCATTTTGTAAAATTTAAAAATATTTTTTTATAACTTCAAAAATTACAAATTACCCACCATGTTAAACCTATACATCTCTAATATCTTTCTAGAAAATATCATAATTTTTAGAGGTCTTTTACTTGGTCAAACCGCACAGGCAAGCTACTGACCTTAGAGTTTTCAAAACTGGCGATTTTCACTTCTTTAAAGAGCTTGTTATTTTATGTTCGAAAATCCTTTTAGAAATTCAGTCACCAACATATTCCCACTCCATTTTTCATGAGGAACACGCTGGTGAGCTTAGATTTACTAAAATCCACTCATTTTATTGAATTTACCACAGACTACAAAATCTAGGTTTCAAAATTGAGATTTCAAAAAATTGAAGAAGAAATAAATGTTCTTACCACTAGGCTTGATCTTTGAGCTTGTGGTCGATCACTTTACCTTCTCTTTGGGTCCTTTATGTTTTGGCCCCTCCTTCCAAATACCAAACATATTTACCATTTCGATACTTGAAGCTTACAAGAGTATGGAGAAGAGAAGTTGAAGCTTAGTTCATACTTACCTTAGCTCTTTGATTTCCTCTCCTTCTTCCTATTTCTATGTTTTATTCTCTGCTTGCTTGTTCCAACCTTGGCTTGCAAATATGAGGAAAATAAGTCTTAAATAATAGACAAGAGTCATGCTAAAATATCTCTCTTGCAAGTTTACCAAGTTACCCTTGCATTTTCTTCACTTTCATAGGTTTTTCGTGTCCAAATTGGACTTTTCTTTAGTTCTTCATGGCTGCATGTTTTGGCTGATTCTAGGTCACTATTATGAGCTTGATTTTGTGTCCTTTTAGTACAAAATTAGGTTCCCTATAACAACCCACCACCGAAGTCCCTACCGGGACATGGGACCACCGTCTTAGGAGCCTAGCTCCGACACCTGCTTGGTGGCTGGCCCCCACTGGGCTAGGTATTGTCCCCTCCTCTAGGGGTTTTGTCACTTGGAAAATTAATTCCCAAGAGTGCCTCCCCAATGGCTCGAACCTTGGACCTGAAGCATAAGTCCAAAATACAAGAGCCACTTGGTATCCATTACAAAATTCACCCAAAAATCTAGATCACAAAGTCACAAGAAGCTAACAAGAATGCTCACTTGGCTTGTGGCTTTGTTTTTCTTTAGTTTCCTCCTCCTTGTTCTCCTCTGTAGTTTTGCCCTAGCTAGGCTTCTATAGCATTATCCAAGAATTGTTCATGAGAACTTGAAGGATATACATGAAGATTGAAGAAGATAGAAGGCTAGCTTTTCCAAACTTGAACCTACTTACCTTGATCTTCACTTTGATTGCCTTCTTTTTCTCTTTAGTTGCAAGGTCTCTCTTCACTCTTTTCTCTTTCTTGTGGGATGAATTAGGCAGTAGAAATGAAGGCAAAGAGGTCCTTAAATAATGATCATTGACCATGTAAGATATTTGTGCAAGCTAATATCCATTGGTCCTTGGCTTGACTTGGGGTTTTTAGCTTCTTTCTTTTTCTTTTCTCTAGTTTTTCTTGACTTTTCTTGGCTAATTCATGGTTGGAAAAATCTACTACTCTTTGGCTTAATAAGTGCTTGTCTCACATGTACTTTTGACTTAAATTTAGGTCTTATACTTAGTACAAGTTGGTTGGCTTCAAACTCAAAGTTATTGACTTTAACCTCCTCTCATTAATACTTGACTTGAGCTTGGCTTATCTAGGAAGTCATCTCCTTGTCCTAGGCTGATTAAAAATTTGTGGGCTAAAGAGGGGATCATATTTTTGTCTCCATTGGTATAAAATGAGACCTTTGATTGACCTTTGTTGTGTTAGTTCTCTATGTGTTTTGATGATAATTAACAATTGTAAACATTCATTGAAGTTGGTCTTTGGCAAGTTGGAAAACTTACTGTCAAAGCCACACTCGAGTATCGGTTTCGAAACTCGAGTATTGACTTGACAGAGAGTTGCTCAAAAACCATTACACAAAGCAATACTCAAGTGTTGGACAAAACACTCGAGTATTGGACTTACAGAGAGCACTCCAATTTTTTCAACCCTTAGTCAAACTCGAGTATTGATATGCATACTCAAGTATTGAACACACAGAGACAATTTCAATGATGACCTTAGCTTTCAATACTCAAGTATTCCATTGAATACTCAAGTATTGGCCATACAGAGAGATATCAAGTTGTTCATCTTATGGACACTCGAGTTTTGGTTTTGCACACTCGAGTATTGGACTTTCACAAAGCTTTCATATTTGACATGTGTTTATGAATACTCAAGTATTCTTTTGAAAACTCAAGTATTGTATTGTCATCAATTTATCAAAGTTTTTCAAGCACCTAGAATACTCGAGTATTGGTATCCACACTCGAGTATTGGACTGACAGAAAGACTACAAGTTTTATACATATATTGATACTCAAGTATTCACTTCAATACTCAGGTGTTGGCTTGGCAAAGATTTCACAAAGCTTTTCTAAAATAAGTGCACACTCAAGTATTGAGTTGGAAACTCGAGTATTGGACTTACAGAGAGCTTTCATCTTTGACAACAATTTGAACACTCAAGTGTTCATTTCAATACTCAAGTATTGACTTGGGAAAGACTTCACAAAGTTTTTCAAGATGAATGAATACTCGAGTATTGAGTTGAAAACTCGAGTATTGGGCATACAGAAAGCTTTCCCTTTTGTCAATGATTTGAACACTCAAGTATTGAAGAGAATACTCAAGTATCAGAATGAATACTCAAGTATTGACTTAAGTGCACAGTGACGAACACACTCGAGTATTGAACGCTAAGTTTGAAAATCAAATCAGACGAATTTGTGAATCCTTAATCTTTGATCATAATATCTTCCAGGATTATTCTCTACTATTCCCGCTATGTTTAACCATGTTTAGTGAGTTTGATCGCTTAAAGAATGATTATTGAAGGTTAAAAGCAAAAGCAAAAGGTGATATCGAACATTAAATCTTTGAAACCGTAAACTTGCATACTTTTGCTTAATCCACCTGCACATGATTGCAAAGCATTAAAGAATGATTTCTACAACAACCAACTGCTATTCCAACGGACAAATTTGAGAGAGTCAACTCGATAATCTAGCCAACTTGGGTTGAGTGAAGATTGGAGAGAGAAGATGCCTAAACCATCTGCTAATCTTGGCTGAACTTCTCCAATGGATTTATTGGGATAGCAACGGTCATTTAATGATCTCTGAGTATAAATAGGACTGCATTCAAGTCTCTTCGACAACAAAAAAGAACATCTGAAAACGCACAAGCATTCAAGTCTCTCAACTACCTTTCAGTTTTCACTTGTATTATGTCTTTTGACATTATAAGCTTCAGTGTTTATCATCACTCACTCTTAGAGAGAGTTTTATCTGCAAATCATTTATTGTAAAGAATCACAAGTCAAGGGGACTTGGTGATTGGGTTCATTGGTTACTGACTTGTAAGGGGGAGTAAATTCTAGAGAGAGAATTTCTCTTGAGTACGAGTGTGTAATCAAATTGACATAGTGGAAATCCCGAGTGTCCGGGGATTTGGATGTAGGTCAAGGAGTTAGACCGAACCAAAGTATAAATCTTTGTGTCTAGCTATTCTTCTCTTCCTCTTGTTCACCTCGTTTTGCTTTGTACAAAAACAGAGCAAAACGAAAAAAAGTTTCAAAATCCCCAATTCACCCCCTCTTGGTGATTTAGCTCCACCTTCATTTGGTATCGAGCAAGGTCTTCTCTAAAGAGCTTAACATCTCGAGAAGGATCCAATGGAAGGCATTCTACCCGATGGAGCTTCAATCAACAGACTTTCGAGTTTCGATGGAGAACATTACTCATTCTCGGGAAAGCCAAATTCAAGGTGTTCGTAATGGCTACAGAGTATGGTCTCTGGAGAGTTTTTGAACGTGGAGACTACGCTCCAATTGTCTTGGAAAATGGTCTCAGGGTTCCAAAGGAAGAAGAAGATTATGATGAAAATGACAGAAGAAATGTCACACTCAACAGCAAAGGCGGTTCTCCTCTCGCAAAGTGCTCTTAGTCAACAAGAATATTTTCGCGTTTGCAACTTAACCTCTGCTAAAGCCATGTGGGACGCTCGGAAATTGCTCATGAAGGAACCGTTGGAGTTAAGCAAAATAGAGTCAACACTCTAATGAGAATATGATCTCCTCCGTATGAAGTCCGGAGAATCTATTGGTGATTTTCAGTGAGATTCACTCATCCGATCAATCAACTTGCTGCATTGGGCAAAGAGTATGAGCAACTTTGTCCAAGTGAGGAAAATTCTCAACATCCTCAATAAGGAATGGGAAGCCAAAGTCACGCCATTGAAGAAGCTCGTGGAGACTCTATGGCATCTGTGGCAGCCCTTTTCGGGAGCCTTTCTGAATATGAAGCCAAGCTCAAGTTCAAAAAGGGACTTGATGAAGTCCATGGCAAAAATAAGGGAATTGCTCTTAAAGTTGTCAAAGAAACTAGGAATCAGATGATGATGAAGATCCAGACGAAGATGAGGAGATTGGTATGATGGTCCGGAGATTCAAGAAATTCTACAAGAAGGACCAAGGTTTCAAGAAGTTTCACAAGGGTAGCTCCAGCTATGAGGCAAAGAAGCCAATCATTTGCTACGAGTGTGAGAAGCCTGGACATATCAAATTAGAATGCCCCAATCTGAAGAACAAAGACAAAGAAAAGAAGAGATTCAACAAATTCAAAAAGAAGGCATAGGTCTCTGGTATTTGGGGAGATAGTTCATCGATGAAGATGATGAGGATGAGGAAGAAAAAGGAAACGTATGCTTAGTTGCCGAAGAAGAGGAACTACGCATCAACTTCGAAGAGGTTTGCCTAAGAGCATCAAAATCCAACAAATGGTACATTGACAATGGATGTTCTAGGCACATGACTGGGGATCAATCCAAATTTGCCTCAATCAAGCCTAAGGATGGTGGCAAGGTGACCTTTGGTGGAGATCAATCTGGAAAGATTGCCGGAGTTGGTGAAATTGGCAACAATGAAGGACCACTAATCAAAGATGTCTACCTAGTCGAAGGACTTTGCCACAATCTCCTCGGTGTAAGCCAAAGCACCGATAAAGGTAACTTAGTTATCTTCGACTCTGAGGAGTGCTTGATTGTGAGTAAGGATATACTCCCTTTAGAAAACATAAAACCAAAAGCTCTATTTAGAGCCCCTAGAGATGGCAATTGTTATACACTTAGTCTCTCTAGTAATGGTTCTGTTTCTGAAAAATGTTTTGTCAGTAACTTGGATGAAAGTTGGCTTTGGCACAAGTGATTGGCTCATGTCAATATGATTCACCTTGACAGATTACTTAAAAAGGATCTGGTGATTGGTGTTCCTAAACTACATTTTAAAAATAACATGCTTTGTGATGCTTGTCAAAAAGGAAAACAAACAAAATCATCATTCAAATCCAAAAACGAGATTTCAACTAATAGACCTCTTCAATTGCTTCATATGGATCTAGTTGGACCAGCTAGAGTGAAAAGCCTTGGAGGCAATCTTTATACTTTGGTCATAGTTGATATTTTTCAAGATTTGCATGGACTATATTTTTATCCTCTAAAGATGAAACATTTGATCAGTTTGTTGTTTTTGCCAAGAAGGTCCAAAACGAGAAAGGATTCTCTATTTCAGAATCGAACGATCATGGAGGAGAATTCGAAAACAATGCATTTCTTGAGTTTTGTGACAAAGATGGGAATAGACCACAACTTCTCAGCCCCAAGAACTCCCCAACAAAACGGTGTTGTGGAAAGAAAGAATCGTGTTCTCACTGAGATGGCAAGGGCCATGCTGAATGAAAACAACACTTCTCAAGTGTTTTGGGCTGATGCAATGAGCACCACGTGCTACATCTCAAATCGGGCATACCTCCGGAAGAAGTTGGACAAGACTCCCTATGAGCTGTACAAAGGAAGAAAACCCAATCTAGCTCATCTGTATGTGTTTGGATGTAAGTGTTTCATCCATAACAATGGTAAGGATAACTTAGGAAAGTTTGATCCCAAAGCAGATGAAGGTATATTTCTGGGTTATTCAAATAGAAGTAAAGCTTATAGAGTCTTTAATACTCGTACTCGTATTGTTGAAGAGTCTATGCATGTTGTTTTTTCGTGAATCCAAATCGATAAACCTATGGAGGATGATGAAGGAAATGTTTTCAAGAATCAATTCTTTTCGAAAACTACTCCCGCCTCTATTGAGAATCCTGAAAATGTCTTTGAGACGATCCTTAAAACAATATCGAAAATCCTGATCAGACTCAACCTAGAGCTTGGAAATTTATTAGAAATCATCCTTTAGATCAAGTTATAGGTGATGTTAATCAAGGAGTAAGAACCAGAAATAGCACTATAAATGAGGTAACCTTTACAGCCTTTATATCACACATTGAACCCTCAAAGATTGATGAAGCCCTTTCAGACAATGATTGGGTGATAGCAATGCAAGAGGAGTTACATCAATTTGATAGAAATCAAGTTTGGGACTTGGTACCCAGGCCTAAGGACCATCCGGTCATTGGTACTAAATGGGTATTCAAAAACAAATGAGATGAGTCTGCAATCATTGTCCGTAACAAGGCAAGATTGGTTGCCAAAGGCTATAATCAAGAAAAGGAATTGATTACGAAGAAACTTATGCTCCGGTGGCAAGATTGGAAGCCATAAGAGTTCTTCTTGCCTTTGCCTCGTGTGAAAAACTTTAAACTCTATCAAATGGATGTGAAAAGTGCTTTCCTGAATGGTTTCATTCAAGAAGAAGTTTATGTAGAACAACCTCCTGGTTTTGAAAATGTCCATCATCCAGATCATGTGTATCGTCTCAAGAAGGCCCTATATCAAATCACTCGAGTATTGAACGTTAAGTTTGAAAATTAAATCAGACGAATTTGTGAATCCTTAATCTTTGATCATAATATCTTCCAGGATTATTCTCTACTATTCCCTGCTATGTTTAACCATCTGTTTAGTGAGTTTTCGATCGCTTAAAGAATGATTATTGAAGGTTAAAAGCAAAAGCAAAAGGTGATGTCAGAACATTAAATGCTGAAACCAGAAACTTGCATACTTTTGCTTAATCCACCTACACATGATTGCAAAGCATTAAAGAATGATTTCTACAACAACCAACTGCTATTCCAACGGACAAATTCGCAGAGAGTCAACTCTGATAATCTAGCCAACTGGGTTGAGTGAATATTGGAGAGAGAAGATGCCTAAACCATCTGCTAATCTTAGCTGAACTTCTCCAACGGATTTATTGGGATAGCAACGGTCATTTAATGATCTCTGAGTATAAATAGGATTGCATTCAAGTCTCTTCAACAAAAAAAAGAACATCTGAAAACGCACAAGCATTCAAGTCTCTCAACTACCTTTCAGTTTTCACTTGTATTCTGTCTTTTGACATTATAAGCTTCAGTGTTTATCATCACTCACTATTAGAGAGAGTTTTATCTGCAAATCATTTATTGTAAAGAATCACAAGTTAAGGGGACTTGGTGATTGGGTTCATTGATTACTGACTTGTAAAGGGGGAGTAAATTCTAGAGAGAGAATTTCTCTTGAGTACAGAGTGTGTAATCAAATTGACATAGTGGAAATCCCAGAGTGTCTGGGGACTGGACGTAGGTCAAGGAGTTAGACCGAACCAGTATAAATCTTTGTGTCTAGCTATTCTTCTCTTCCTCTTCTGTTCACCTCTGTTTTGCTGTACAAAAACAGAGCAAAACGAAAAAGTTTCAAAATCCCCAATTCACCGCCCCTCTTGGTGATTCAGCTCCACCTTCATGTTGCCCCTCTTTCATTGGTCCATTTTCCTAAGTCTTTGACCTCTTGGTTTAGCTTTCATATTGGCTTGAATTAGCCTTCTTCTTTCCTTAACCATGGCTGACCAAAATTCTTGCTTGGAGGGCAAGAATATTTGACTTTTATTGCCGTTAATTCACTTGTACAATTGCCTACTAAAAGTCAAACTTAATTCCCTAAGTTGACACTTGTCAGGGTTATTTGCCTTGACTTTGCATTTCAACATGTGATTTTTGTGCAACACCGTCTCCCTTCCTCTTCCTGGCCGGTACAATAGGCTCCTTGGGAGAGAAGTTTTTTTACTTTTTCAAGCCTTATTCAGGTGTCCAATTGTCCCATTTTAAAAGTCAACATAAGTTCCTATTATGACCTTTGTCATTCTAGGGAAAATTTGTTTGTCTTTTGGCTATAACTTAGGAAAATCACCCTTGTCTTCTTCCTTTCTCTCTTGTTCGAAATTTGACTCTTGCACAATAAGGTAGCTTACATCATCAAGATGATGTAACCTTAGTTGTCTTTGTTCTTAAGTCAAAGTCCTTTTATCATATTTATTTCCTTTGTCTTCCAACTATCCCTTTCATATGGAAAACATTCTTTTCTCATGTTCCCTTCATGTCATCCGAAATTCCTAGGCCAAAAGAGACAAAATATAACTTTTAATTCCTATACAAACATGTTACATTTAGTCCTGGCAAAATTGACTTATGTGTTGTACCTTCTTTCATGGTATTTTCATCCCCTTTTTGGCTGATTTGTGGTGAAATGTTGTCCTTATTGAAGGTTCAATAATTTGTTCTCGAATGCCCTATAGGTATTTAATAATTTAACAAGTCAACTTACCAATAATTAGCCCTTATTTAATTTGAAACAATTCCTCATTCTCCTGGCCAATGATTTGAAAATTTTGTCACTGTTATGGTGATTTTCACATTGTCACATGGTCTCAAAAATCATTGATTTAATATGTCATTTTAGCTACTTAATTAAATTGGTAAGTTCCATGAAAATTAAACAATTTAATTATAGCCAAAACCCTCTCAATATTTCATTAATTCACACTTTGTACATTGATCACGAAAATTGGTTGTTACAGGCAGTCTACATAGTACTTGCATCTATGTCCATGGAATTCCAACTCAGCATAAGCATATGTATGCTCCCTCTACTATCTTGCATCCGCAAGAGCTTTATGACAAGCAAGGAAAGGCTAAATGCCTCAAGACCTCCAAGGAGTTGTTTGGCTCTAAGATCGTGAGGGCATGACGGTTGGACTGCACGTCCTCAAGATGATTGGCCTGATAGAGAAACTTGCTTCTTTGGGCTTTATCATGGACCATGACTAAGTATTGACTTGGTCTTGCAGGCCTTGCCATAATCATATAATGGCTTCGTGGTCAATTATTATATGAATAAGGTGGAATCAACACTCCCTAAGTTGTTGAGTGTGCTGACCACTGAGAGGGTGCTATAAAGAAAAACAAAACCCAAGCTCTTCTAATTGGTGGGTCTTTCAAAGCTAAGGGCAAGCACAAGTCTGTGGCAACAAACAAACTCAAGCCCAAAGCTAACCCCAAGAAGAAGAAGGGCAAAGGCAAGGGGAAATCTAAAGACACTACTGTATGCTTCCATTGTAAAAAGGAAGGATATTGGAAGAGTAACTGCCCATTATACCTTGCGAGCCTCATGGGAAAAAATCATAGTGATGCTTCTGCCTTTAGTATGATCACTATAGAAGCTAATTTTTAAAATGTTGATTTAGCTTCATGTGTATTGGATACTGGTTGTGGTTCTCACATCTGTAATTCATTGCATGTACTACAAAATCCTAGGAAGTTGAAGAGAAATGAGGTAATTTTCTGCATAGGGAATGAAGCAAGAGTTGCTACATTAGCTATAGGGGATGTAGACTTCAAGTTCCCTACAGGCCTTTCTTTATGTTTAAAAAATTGTCTTTATGTTTCTTCTATTTTCTGAAACATTATTTCCATTTCCCATTTAGAACAATCATATTTTAATTTTATAATAAAGAATGACAAGTTTTATGTCATCATGAATGATATTTTTTATTCTTGCACATCTCGGGAAAATGGATTATATGTTTTAGATTTAGAGTTGAATAGTGAACTTCTTAGCATCCAAGTTAAGAAACCAAGAATAGGCCATCAATCCTTTCTTTGACACTGTATGTTGGAACACATAAATGAGACAAGATTATCTAGACTCCATCATGATGGTTATCTAGTTTCCATGGATTTTGAATCCTATAGACCTTGTGAATATTTTTTTTTGCTAGTAAGATAATGAAGACCAAGCTTAAGAAGCCTGTGAGTCACAGAGCCAGTAAGTTGTTGGAACTCATTCATTTGGATGTTTGTGGGCCCATGTCTACTCAGGCTAGAAGAGGACACTCCTACTTAATCACCTTTACTGATGATAAGTCTAGATTCGGATATGTATATCTTATGAGACATAAATCTGAAGCCTTTGAAAAGTTCAAAGAATTTAGGAATGAAGTAGAGAAATAATTTATCAAGATGATTAAGACACCTCGATCTGATCAAGGTGGAAAATATTTGAGTCAAGAGTTTTAAGATTATCTAAATGAAAATGGGATTCTCTTAGAGTTGATGGCTCCATACACACCACATCAAAATGGTGTGTCTAAAAAGAGAAACCAAACCTTGCTTGGTATGGTACGGTCAATAATGAGTGGTACGAAGCTCCCAAAATCATTTTGGGGATTCGCCCTCAATATAGCAATAAACCTTCTTAATAGGGTTCTATCGTAATCTATTCAGACTATTCCGTATGAGATATGGAAGGCCTGGAAGCCCAACTTGAATTACCTTAAGGTATGGGGTTGTCCAGCTTATGTCAAGACCCTAGCACTGAATAAATTAGAGGCTAGGAGTACCTTGTGCTTTTTTGTAGGCTTCCCAAGGGAACTAAGGGATACTACTTTTACTACCCTACGGACTACAAAGTGTTTGTTTTCAAGAATGTTACCTTTCTTGAGGAGGATATACTCTCTCAAGTAGATAGTGGGAGCAAGGTAGAACTTGAAGAAATTCAAGACCTACAAGAACAGATAACAGAGCCCTAGTCTGTTGATCAGGTAATGCCTCAAGTAGAGGCTATAAACACCCAGACTCGTTGGACTTCTAGGGTTAGTCATCAACCTAGAAGGTATGATTTTGTGATTGAGAATCAATAGACCATTGAAGATGATGAGCCTACTTCCTACACTAAGGCAGTCAAGGATGTTGACTCCTCATAATGGCTTCAAGACATGCAATCCGAGATAGATTCAATGGATCATAACAAGGTATGGACTTCAGTTCCACCATCTAAGTGAATAGTTCTTATTGGGTACAAGTGGGTCTTCAAAAAGAAGACTGATGCATATGGAAACATTCAAGCCCACAAAGCTAGGTTGGTTATGAAGAGTTATCGTCAAAAGCAAGGAATTGGCTTTGACGAAACTTTCTCGCCAGTTGCCATAATCAAATCGATCAGGATTATGCTAACTATAGCCACATATCATGATTATGAGGTTTGGAAGATGGATGCCAAAACTGACTTCTTGAATGATTTCTTGAAGGAGGAGATGTATATGACACAACTTAAGGGTTTTGAATCCAAGGACCAAAATCATATGGTATGCAAACTTCAAAAATCAATCTATAGGCTTAAGCAAGCACCAAGCAGTTGGAATCTTTGTTTTATGAAGTTGTCAAAGGAAATAACTTTATCAAAAATGAAGATAAACCATGTGTTTACAAGAAGGTCAGTGGGAGTGCTATCATTTTCCTTGTGCTTTATGTGGATGACATTTTGCTCATTGGAAATGACATTCCTATGTTGCAATCCACAAAGATATGGTTATTAGAAAACTTCACCATGAAGGATGGGGGAGAAGTAGCCTACACACTTGGTATAAAGATCTATAGAGCCAAAAGGTTGTTGGTTTTATCTCAATCCACGTACATAGACAAAATGCTAAAGAGGTTTAATAAGAACGAGTCGAAAAGGGGTTTTCTTCCCACTATGTGTCCTAAGACACCAGCTGAAAGGGAACGCATGGAGAGGATTCCATATGCATCAACAATAGGATTCATCATGTATGTCATGCTATGCACAAGACTTGACATCTTTGATGTTTACGAGCTGATACCAAGCTAACCCTGCAGAGGGTCACTGGACAGTCGTAAAGACAATCCTAAAGTACTTAAGAAGGACTTAGGATCTGTTTATGGTTTATGGTGATAGTAGTAAGCTAAAAGTAAAAGGGTTCGAAGATGCCAATTTCCAGAATGACGAAGATGATTGTAAATCCCAGCTAGGCGTCATCTACACCCTAAATAGTGGAGCAATTTGTTGGAAGAGTTCCAAGCAAAAGACCACAACATACTCTGCTACCGAGGTAGAATACACAACAGTTTTAGGAGCTACTAAGGAGGTAGTATATATCAAGAAGTTCATCAAAGAACTAGGAGTAGTTCCCAGTATTGTTGGCCCAATACCTTTGTATTGTGATAACACTGGAGTTATAGCTCAGGGCAAGGAACCTAGGTCTCATCAAATATCCAAGCATGTGCTCCGCAAGTATCTCCTCATCCGAGAGATTGTTGAAAGACAAGATATAAAGAAGGAATATATCCCCATCGATGATAACTTGGCTGATTCTCTGACTAAAGGAGTTTCTTAGACAAACATGTTGTCATTTTAAGTCTTTGGCTATAAATGTCGACCTAATTGGCTCTAGACCAAGTGGGAGATTGTTAGTATTTAGGTGTCCTAGAGATAATCTTTAAGGACACAGCAGCACATTTCTACATTGTAGTATTTCATTATTAATAGGGTTAAATATCATTTTTGCATGGAAGTTTTGGTTTTGGAGCACCCAGCACCCAAAAGCTTTTTTGGTATCATTTTTGCTTCGGAAGTTTACAAAAAGCAACAAATATGCCCCAGAAGTTTTTTTAGGAGCAAATTTTTGTAAACTTCCGGGTGCTAGGTGCTCCGAAACCAAAACTTCCGTGGCAAAATTAGTATTGATCCTATAGTAATAAATGAGCACATTTTATCTTTATCTTACTTATGTATATAATAATTGAATATTATTTCATTTATTTGTATCTCTTGGTTAATAAATTAGGAATTTTTAATTGAGAAATAATGGGTTTTATTACTTAATTGGGCTTTAAGCTTTTAATTAGATTAAATTCGTTTTTGGTGATAAAATTTCAGATTTACAATGCTTCACTATTTCTGCCATAACTTTTGATCTAGATATCGGATTAGCCTCATTCTTCTTTCGTTTTTTAGATGATTCAAAGAGCTACAATTGTTATGCAGACTTGGAAGGCTGATTCAGACAAGACGATGGATGAAATCGGAGCTAAAGACAGACACATTTTTCTGGATTTTTATTTTGCCCGAATTTTGTAATAAAAGACCAATTTTTAGAGGTTTCCTATTTTTTAGAGATTTCCTATTGATTAGAGATTTCCTATTGATTAGAGGTTTCCTATTTTTAGTCATCTTTTCTATATAAGGAAAATTAGATGGTGGTTACAAACATATTTTCAATTACGTTGTATAAGATTTTTGGATTAAATTAGAAGCTTATTATTTTCTTTGAATCGTTCATAATGTTTATATTCTTCAACTTTTCTTCTGCATCTTACCTAGCCATGCTTGGCTAAGTTTCTATGGTTGACCCATGGATTGAGGATTCCACGAATCCAAAGGACCCACGCTTCAATTGGTAACATAATTCATTTTTGTTTATTTTAATCGGATCCGATTATAATTGCAGATTAGGTATTAGATTTAATACCTAGATTGATATCCCAAGGACATAGGTCGGACCGGGTTCCGAGAGATCGTTGTGCGATCGCATAGTAAGCTCACCACGTGTTCGATCAAATGCTAGGCGATCGTCTAGTTGAGGGAATATTTGGACAAATGCAGAGATTTCGATTTGTCCAAAATCAATCACGAGTTTGGTTATTATCTTTTTGTCCAATGAAGGTTATGGAATCCCAATTCTGGGTTAATCATTTTTAATCTGATTAATCTCATTTTCTTATATTCTATTTTATCTTTGCTTCATTTAAATTGCATTGAAAACCCCCCATTCTGGTTACTGTTTTACTTGTTTACTGTTGATTTTAGACCCGCTATGAATTCCTTGAGAAAAACGATCCAGGTTCTTTGAATCCTAGTTATTTTGAGAGGGCTCGACAACCCTCATCAGTATCACCTTTATTTCAAGGTAAAGATGTGTTTAAAGATAAAAGCCCGAGGAATAGAACATGTGTTAATCATGAGGATCAATGATAAAGATCATGATCATGGGGACTCGAGAACACTGGATATCTATTGCCTAAAACTTGTTTGTAGTCTTAAATCAATAAGAAAGGGCGTTGATGATCTCAATAAGACTAGTACGATATCATCTACATGTATAAGATACAAGGTTGGGACCTTATGGAATATAGGCATGATGATGTTTTAGCTGATATCATGGGTAGATCTATTGGAGAACGGATAGCATCAAACAGACCCGCTGAGAGACTACACAAAGATTCATTGTCAAGAGTATCATTGGATATGTGAAGTCTCTCATCGTTTGATAGTGCGGATTGTCGTGGACTTAAAGATGTCATCGACCACTATGTCATAAGGTTATACTTTGACTGTACAACTCTATCTGCCTGAAAAAGGGAGGAACGGTATACTCTTGGGTATAACTCAAATACATGAATACATGAGATAAAGACTTGGTGATTTAAGTCGCAAGATTGCGTATTAAATAACACTTGAGTGTACAATAGTTATTGAAACCAAAATTTGAATCAGAAATCTAGTTTCTAAAGTGTATAATATAAGACACTTGAGTGTTACTCTTCAACACTCGAGTGTTGGCTTTAAAATCATAGGAAGAATGCTTGATACTCGTTTCTGACATGAAGGAATTATTGAACACTCAAGTGTTTAGGTTAAATACTCTAATGTTGCTTCAACATCAATAATACCAATGCCGCATACTCGTGTTCACTCTCGGGTGTTGTCATCGCCGTCTAGGAAGAATTTTTTGAAACTGGTGGGTTGGGACAGTTCACTCTCATAGGCAACATTGTCACCATCACCCATGACGTAAAGGTCTTTCCAATCCCTGTGCCTCTCATTTGCAACATAATAAACATGATGTGCCTCTGAGGCAAGAATATATGGCTCATCATCTTTAGACTAACCAGTGTGAATAGGCAGGAGAAATTGACTGATGTGATGCCTAAGTCGTCAATTATGAGTACCTGGGAAGTTGTTGTAGTTTCCTACAAACACTTAAACAGCGTCACGGTGAAAGGCTTTGGTAATTTATTTTGACCACATCAAGCAGCTTTCCATAATACAGGACGTCACCGAACTGCATGTTGCGGTTATTGCTAATCGCATAACTCCTTGTCCTAAAAGTGCCACAATCACCCAAGTTTTGGGTTAGCAATCCTTGATTTCATGAAACAGTGTAAAACTTGAAACCATTGACATTGTATGCCATAAATCTTTGGGCATGGTCAAGTAGGCCGAGTGCGAGAGCTTTGGATTTTGGTGATGTAGGTTGTGGTCATTTAGTATTCTCCACGTAAACCAACCTGAGAATTCTTTGTGGACCTTCATATCAATTTCAGAGGATGTCTGTGAACGAATGATCAGTTGATGCTTCACATGACTTCTAAATTCCCTGCAATTAAACATGTCATGACGATCATGAAATGTAAGTATAAAATGTAAGGAAATATATAGGATAACATATTTTGTGTGCAATCCTTACTAAAGGAAGGGTTCAACTTTAGTGAAATTAATCAAGATATGTCTATGTGCTTGAAACTTCTCAGCTTCCATCAGTTTGACGTTCTCACTTCCACCAACTGGTTTACCAACATGAGGGATTAACAACTCTATTGAAGATGGCTCTAGCTCTCACTTAGGACAATCATCTGCATGAGGCGATCGGTTGAAAGACATCTCAATGTCATCAAAGTACCTTGAACAAAAACATAGGACCTCATCCCCTATATAACCTTGTACTATTGATGCTTTAGGCCACGCCTTATTCCTCACGTAAGATTTTAATTTCCCAAGAAACTTATAAAGTAAGGAAGGAAAAATGTCAATATATCAAGGTTGAAATGTGTGACTAAGAAGTAATGTTGAAGTAATTAATTTTAAATGAGTACCTCTCAATAGGATACATCCATCGGTAGTGAACTGGGCCAATAAGCTTTGTTTTGAGAACAAGGTGTACTGTTAGGTGAACCATGACTATGAAAAAGGACGGAGGAAAGATCATCTCCAAATGACACACCATAAGAATGATTTTCTGTTGAAGCTACTCGAGCTCCTCCACGATCAAAACCTTGGAACATAACTTCTAAAGAAAGAACAGAACTCCACCAAAATGATTGACACATCGAGAGGCAGTGTATTTATTATGGCCAGTGGAAATAACTATTTCATAAACACATGTGAGAAGTAACTCTTCAGCCCATCACCTTTCAAGCCTACACATTGTTGGTCGATTTCCTTGATGGCAAGTAAACCAGTCGAACAAGTAATAAAAAGTAAGTAGAGTATCATCCCATAGAGACTGGGATACCAAATGATGACATCAAATTGCAGACTTAGTTGTGTTTGAAAAGAAAATAAATTTTATTGGTTTGAGAGTTTTGATAGCTATACTAATAAACAGGAAAATAACTAGATGATCATAGTCGTAAAAAGATATCAATAAGAGAATAGACTGAACTCGGAATCCTTTCTAAGCATATCATTCCCCCAGCTGCTTATACGCAATGTTATAGCATTTATACTGTACAACTCTTGCAATTGCTACAGCATGAACACTCTAAGCAAGGTTATTTAGTTAAACAAACATGCTAATCTACCAAAGTTCACACGTCCAATACATACAATCCTAGTCTGTACTTCTCCTATATGTCTATGGTGATTTTTCTAGTTGGATTATCAATACAAATCAAGGTGTATGGTCATGAGCGATAGACCCATTCCTGTAGTCTACAATAATAGGTCAAGCATTGCACCAGCCTGCCTAGAAATAACTACTTCTCAGATGTCTAACCCCGACTCCCTCTCAATAAGCCGAGGCCACTGATCTAGCCCTTAGCTCTCGCTAATCGACAAAAAATTAAATCATTGATAGGCAACTGAATATATTAAATTAAGAACTAGCAACTGGGTTCATTCTATACTTAGAAAATCATCCTCGTTCAACCGCAGGAAGTTAGTTCATGACTGACGAGGGAATCATAAAACAGAGTACTACAGAATAGCCCATGACAAAAGATTGACTGGAATTAAAAATAAAGAAACAAAAAGCTTGATGGAGGTTCCAACGGCGTGGAAGAAGCCCTGTCACGTCACAACTCCATGTCTTCTTCACTCCGTCTCACTGCAAGGAAAGATGCTGGGTTTTCTTGGAGTCCTCGTGCTTCACAATTCTCTCACTCTTCTTTCGAGTCTGGCTATATATGATTGGTCTCTAACTCTCGACGAGTTTGACTCCTCTTAGGGTTGGCTGTTGTTTCCTTAAATAGTCTGGTCTTACTTGCAGCGTAAGTTTAATGATTTGGGCGTTTCCTAATCTGTTAAGGTCCAATCTTATCTTTCTTTCCAATCTCGGTAAATTGATCCTGCTGATACAGCGGGATTCTTCAAATCTTTAGTTTCGATCCTCCGCGTCTTCTATTTCAATATGTCAGCAATCTAACCGTTATTCTTGCCCCACAATATATTTCGTAAAAAAACCTTGACAAAAGATCAGGGCATATGTCGCATAGCACTGCGTCATTTACTCTGCTATAGCTTCAGGGATGCGTTGTATTGCACTTCGATAAAGCTGTCCTGATGCTATAGCATAGCATCAGCTATGTTATGTGTCTTTCTCATAAAACCTTAAAACTTGCTCTTTCTTAGCACATGTTTAGGATGTCAGTGGAATTTATCCTTAAGTTCCCTATACCATGAATTAATGCCTTCTTGCTTAGATTGATTGCAGTTAGCTCATATTCACCATAATTCGGTCATAAAATATAGGGAAAACATGGCATAATTAGTGCTCATCAAATTGATATGATTCCCGAAAGAAAAGGATGATTGGATCAACTAGGAATGGAATTTGGCACTAGAAATTCAGCCTCCAACACGTCCTGATAAGAACAGAACGTATCTCACGCTGTACACCTTGGATTTTAGCGATTCCAAAACGAGGTGAAAGATGGCTTTCTGAAACACGATTTTGGCTCAAGAATCACCGAAAAAGGATAAGGGAATCTGGAGATACGAAACCAAGAAATTTAGAATGAAAATTGAAGTTGATGGATTATAGGTAGGCGCCACAAGTCCAAAGAATTGATAAGCCCAAGAACACCACAAGGATTAATGCCCTTGATAAGTTCAGAGATTCTCAAAGAACCCTAGAGAAGCTTGACTCTCACCAAAAAGGTTAACTTTTAATTCAAATCTGCCGTTCCAAAAGCTATGGTGTTCCCTTATATAGTGGACAACATCCATATTAAGTTTAACCTAAATATGCTTACACACAAAGGAAAATAAGACTGCCCAATAAGCCTTATTACAAAAGTTTAACTAAATGTAAGAAAGATAAAACTAAGTGTAGAATTTGGGCCAAGTAAATTGAAGCCTTCATGCATATCCATTGAGGCTTATTCTTCAAGGTCTTCAATCTGAATTAAGTGTATCATTTCGACCTCTTCTTCCTTTAGACTTGGGCTTGTCTCAAGTAAGGTGGTCACCAGGAGATTTAGGGCCTCTTTAGCCTTTTTAGCTTTTGCTCTTGTCATTGGGCCTCCAAGACCTTGTATGTCCTCCAAGTTTGTTCCTTGGTCTTGCCGCCTCCTGTGGTGTTAGTTTTGGTGATGTCTTATATAGATGCCATTATCTAGAGCAAAAAGCTTGCATACTACATTTATCTTCTATTTTGACAAATCCTTATATATTAATGTAGATATGAAGTTTAAACAAAGAAGAATGATCAAGAGAGGAGATTGAAGAAAGGATACTATCAATATGAAAATCTCTATGATCAAATCGAAGTTGAAATGGAGGAGTTAAAATAAGCTACAGTTGGATTCCTGAAGCAATACTCGAGTATCACAACTTAATTCTCGAGTATGCTACATAAGCAGCTCCTATTCAGGCAAAAATCCCAACAATACTCGAGTACCACACATCAATACTCGAGTATGGCACTCATTCTTCAGTATGAAACTTCAATACTCGAGTAATATCGTGATTTCAGCTACTCTGCTCAACTCTATTTCACGTTTCACTTGGGTGATATATGGTAATTCGATGATATCTTTCCAACTAGAAGTTCGATTAAGGTGAAACCAATTTTGTATGAAACTAGACTCCCAATGCGTACTTTTGACAAAGATTTATGTCCAAAGGAGTCCAGATGAGAGAGATACAATTTTTGCAAGTTGCCACAACAATCACCATCACAATCTAGACCAAGCTTTGATAATTTGAGTGTATCTCACAAACGAAAAATCCAAATGAGCTAAAACTAGTGCCATTGGAAACTAGAATGAAATATCTTCCCAAAAACATCAAGAACATAGAAAATGAAGAACAATTGAAGGAGATATGATGTTTTGAAGTTGAAAGTCTGTTCTGGATGTTGTAAAAACGCTGGATAAGAACAACCTCCATTCATATGATGTTAATGGATGAAATACAACTAGTTTGGAGCTGATTCTTATTGAACTAGAAAGAAGATTTGAAGAGTTTTATGAGATGGGGTGATTTTCCAAATTTGGATCTATATCGAAGACGTTATGCTCACTTGAAATTGCTTCTTGTACTGTCAATCAGATTACTTCTTGAAAATCTGATATGTGCACAAGAACATGGTATATGGAAGCCAGAAGTTTGACATTCGAAGATGACTACTCGAGTAGAGGATGATACATACTCGAGTAATGTCGGGACAGAGCCAATACTGAGGAATCAAAATGATGATACTCGAATATACCTCGAGTAATACTCGAGTAGCAGCAAGTCAGAGACAATGCTGAGTTAATTAGCATAATAATACTCGAGTATCTTCAAATCTAGACTCGAGTAATGTCGAGCCTGAAGCAAACATCTATATATCATACTCGAGCAGATAAGCGTGATACTCGAGTATGTTCATTGTTGATTCAAATTCCTTGAACTCTTTCAGCAGTATACTCGAGTAGTATATAACTTATACTCGAGTATGATCGTTCTCTCAGTAAATCTAATGAAGAACCCAGACGATACTCGAGCACACTAAAGAGCATACTCGAGTATGAGGATTGGGCTACCCGAGTATGGTTCGTCAGTTTTTCACCAAAGCATAGTTCCACAACGTCTCCGAGAATTCAGAAATCTTTGTTATCAGTTAATTACTACTTGCTATACTTACCAATGTTATTAATCATATTTGTGAGCAACTTTCAAGTGATTAATGTTTGAATTAACATCAAACCTGATAGAAGCCAAACTCTGGCCAAAGCATTTTTTAATGCTGAAGAATTTGATAAAGACATTCACAAATGGCAGAGAAGATAGAATGCAATGAGGAACTTGAAGAAATGAAATTGAATGCTCATTATAATGTTCTTCAATGCTCAATGTGATCATTGGCTTCAAATGTTACGACTTGAATATCCGAAAGGTAATATTTCTCAACGGACCGATATTCAAATTAGCTCACAACGGCTATCTCTCCAACGGACCAAGATTCAAAATTGGTTACTATTCACAACGGTGATATTACACAATAGTTGAAAGACGATGGCTATAAATAGAGAAGCATTCAAGATAGACAGCGCACATAGAGACACGAGCTTACATCTTCAATATGGCAATACTCTGATATTCACTTACTCTCTGTTCTCAATGCTTACATAGTTTACTGTAGAGAGTGAGATGATCGATTATGTACTTCAGTGTTTATTTATTCACTTCTGTGAGAGAGAAGATTTATCTGTAAACATTCTATCTGAGAGTTACTCAAGATTGGATGATCTTGAGTGGGAAACACATTGTGTTGATTACAGCTTGTAAGGGAAGTGAATCCTAGTGAGAGGATTACTTCGAGTACAGAGTGTGTAATCAAGCGGGTGTATTGATTACAGTTTGTAAGGGGGAGTAAATCCTAGTGAGAGGATTACTTCGAGTACAGAACATGTAATCAAGTTGAAAGCAGATAGTAGATTGAAAATCTCAAGTGGAGCTTGGGGACTAGACGTAGGTCAATGATTGGATCGAACCAGTATAAATCATAGTTTTCATATTCTCTTCCCCTATCTTTTACATTTCCAGTTTATGCTTATTTAAATATCTAACTGTTGAATTAGAAGTTACGAAAAGATTTTCAAAGTTCGTGAAGTTTTATCAGGCACCCAATTCACCCCCTCTTGGGTGATAGCCAGGTCTAACATTTGGTATCAGAGCGGGGCTCTTGTTTAAAGGACTTAACCGTCTCAAGAGTTAACATGGCTAATTTTAGGTGTTGCTTGTTTCTAAAGGTTCTGATTACACCATTCCACCATTTTTAAAAGATATTGATTTTTGGTTTTGTAAAGCTAAAATGACTAGTTTTATCAAAGCAACTGATTTTGAAATGTGGAATGTTTTTACAAATGTTTTTTATTTCAAACCAAGAAAGGATTGGACAAAAAAAGAAACAAAAATGTTTTCGTTGAACATTAGAGCAATGAACATATTATACAGTGCTTTAACCGAAAATGATTTTGAGAAAATCAACTCTTGCTCTATATATGCTTCTAACAAATATGTTGAAGTTGAAAGTGTTGAGAGTTCATTTGAAACGATAAGCTGCATATCCATTTATGAACAATTGAAAGTGGAGAATGAAGAAGGTGAGATTAGAGAATGCTTCCACGATTCAGTCAACACAGAAGAACAAGAGAAAGATGATTCCTAGGAAGAGCTCATCATGCACGACTATGATAGATCACTAAGCTCAAGATGCTGTTATGGTAAAAAGTTCCAATTCTTCTTGTGTAGATAAGAAAAATGCTTTTCAACCAGTTATTGATGCTAGTTTGAAAAGCAAAAATGTTTTCAATAATAATGCTGGGAAGTTTATTGGGAAAAAAGAATATTCAAATGAGATTTATTTGAATTTTCACTCTGATGGCCGACACAATACTTGCATAAAATCTCATAATGCACATAATCATATAGTTTGCAATTATTGTGGTAAATCTGGTCATATTTCTCACACATGTTATATTAGGAGAAATTCTAATGTGAGAAATAGATTTATTTGGGTTCTGAAAGGACAAGTTAGATCCAATGCTGATGTACAAGGACCCAAGTATAAGTGGGTACCAAAATGTCCATCTAGTCCAATATGTGTGCAGATTGATTCCAAAAAGAATGGATATCAAGGTACAAAGAAGAAAAAGAAGAAGACAAAAGTTTCTCATGCACTAATGAAGAATATTATAGCATCTATATCAAGCAAGAGAACTCTTAAAGCATCCATTGCTAAAATTACAAAGTCAAATCATAAGAAGCAATGGACACTCGTAAGAAGAATACATTCTGCCTCAAGAATGAAGTACCATTCCACTATCCTGAGGAGAATAAGAAAAGAAGGATTTCTCGTAAAAGAATCTTGCCATCTATATCTTTTGAGAAAGCTTTGTATGCACCCACAAGAAAACAAATGAAGAATTAGTGGATAAGTAAAGCCAATCCTCCAAGTACCTAAGGTAAAGGTGGACAATGGTAAAACCTCCGCTGCTATTACCTATAATATTTATTAAGGTTTTATATTGTGGAATCGTAGAAATGAGATTACAATATTCAATAGTCTGACTCTTTATGCATATACAATGATTTGATAATTCCCTCTGTGAACTACATTTTTTGAAATGTACTTGAGTAATAGATAACATACTTGAGTATTGTCGAGTTTTAATAAGTATGCTTAAATGTTTCAGGCATCAATACTTGAGTATTGGTAAGGTATACTTGAGTATTGGTTTGATAGATGAGCTATCGCATACTGGTTCTGATATGATACTCGAGTATGAGTAAGCAGATACTCGAGTATTAGCTGGACAGATCACTAATGCAGATTGCTTCTGATATGATACTCGAGTATGAGCTTTGGAATACTCGAGTATGTGACTCCATCGCTGATAATGATCTTCACATATCAGAACAATACTCGAGTATGAGGTAAGTGATACTTGAGTATGGGTATGGTACTCAAGTACAGGTAAGATGATTCATGAGTATGCAAAAGAAGCAATTGTTGATGTTGATGGTGAACATCGGAAGAGGAGTCATTTACATCAATCCATCTTAATCAAGCAAGCTTCTACAAGGACAAGAGGAATTATGGTGATATCTAATTCTTACCCCATACTGTGATTATATATTCATATTTGGGTAATGAATACTTGTCCATCATTACATTCCATTAGCAATCAATTATTTATGGTTTTCAAAATATTTTTAGATTGCTAAATGGACCATAAATGAATTTGTGCATAACTATCTGAGTTTATAGCTTTTGAAATGCACAATTCTAAAATTTGTTTCAAATTTCAATTCACTCTGCTTTGTGAAAATGCATACAAATGCTTTTGATAAATATTCATGCTTTTATTGCATTCAAATGATATTTAAAAATTGGAAGTTAAATCTTTGTATATTTAATGTCGGATATGCTTCAAATTTTCCCTCTGAGTTTTTGTTCCCTGTCATTGACATATTGATCTTTAGTATTTAATGCGATACTTGAACTCCTCATCCTTTATTCTCTAACTAGTTGGACCTCATGTCTAACAAGTTGATCATACATGAGTTTCAAGTCTATCTTCAAGAAAAGAATTCAATTTGTGAATCTGTTGTGTCTCAAGCATAAATTCTTAGTTGGGTAAATTATTCCAAGTTCTATAAATGTTCATTAGTGCATTGAATATTAATGCATAAACCATTATATGGAATAACTTACTAGGATGATATTCTAGAACTCCAGTCATTTGGACTAATGAATATGTGCTTCATCATCCATGAATCCTATAGTCATTCTGTTACTCAAATACATCAACATTATCTTCATCCATTCTTTTGAGTAACTATATTCAATACTTGTCTTGACCATTTATATATTTCTAAATTCAATTCTAAGAGGCAAGATTATTACTTGGACAATAGCAAAGTTATTGTGCTCATATGTTTCTGTTATGCTATGAAAGTGGAGCAACTCACCAAGAGGGGGTGTTTTAGTATATAGAAAATAGGGTATAACAGAGAAGGGAAGGAGAGCAGGACACAAGGAATTTATACTGGTTCGGTCCAACCACTTGACCTACGTCTAGTCCCCAGACACTCTGGGATTTCACTATATCAATTGATTACACACCCTGTAACTCAAGAGTAATTCTCTCACTAGAAATTACTCCCTCTTACAAGTTGCAATCAATAACCCAATCTCCAAGTCCCCTGACTTGAGATTCTTACAATAAATGATTTTCAATAAAGAAACTCTCTCTAAGAGTAGATAAAGATGAACACTGAAGATCAATGTATCAAAAGATACTTTACAAGTGAAAACTGAAAGAGTAGTTGGAAAACTTGAATGCAATTTGTTTTCAGCAGATTGGTGGTTAAGAAGACTTGAATGCAACTCTATTTATATCAAGAGAGCATTAAATGACCATTGAAATCCCTAATGTAACCGTTGGAGACATTCAACAAGGATAAGGGTGAACTTAGGTTTTCTTCTTTCACTACACTTTGCTTAATCCAGTTGCATAGATGTTTGTGCTTGACTTCTTGACTTTTAATCCATTGGAAGAGTAGCTACTGGATGTGGAAAGGAAACATTAATGCCTTTGCAGCGTGTGTAGTATGATTGTCCAAAAGAATGCAAGTTTTCTGAACTTTGCATTTAATGTGCTGATGTCACTTTTTCCTTTTGCTTTTAACCTTCATTTAATATTCTCTAAATCATCTGAAACTCATTAACAAAGTGGTTAAACATAGCTAGGAATATTAATGAATGATGATAGGAAGTATTAAGAACAAATAAGAAGGTTTCGCAAATTCGTCAGACTTGAAATTCAAATTCTGCGACACAAACTCGAGTTAGTTTATCAAAACTCAAGTTTCCAACTATGCTTAGAGGACAAAACTGGAGTTTCCATCTGAACCCCGAGTTTTCTTCTTCCAGAGACAAACGTCATGATTTTATCTTTGAAGCACATTTCTGCTCATGATCAAAACTCGAGTTTATTAATGATAAACTCGAGTTTTGGACTTTTATAGTGTGTACCATGTTTAAGTCCAAAAACTCAAAACTAGAGTTTTCGATGTAAACTGGAGTTTTCAAAAGCATTAAAATGAGCAAAGCTCTCGGGTTGGTCAAAACTCGAGTTTCTAAATCCAAACTCGAGTTTCCATTTAAATATGAAAACTTTGAGAAATCTATGCCAAGTCAAAACTAGAGTTTTCTGTTAAAATTGGCGGTTTTGAAAACTGAGTAAAACTTGAAAAACTCTCTATCAGGTCGAAACTCGAGTTTCCAAATCAAAACTCAAGTTTTCTCAAAAACTTAGGAAAACTTAGAAACCTTATGGTAAATTGAAAACTGGCGGTTTCATATCAAAACTAGAGTTTTCGTATGACCAAAACTGGAGTGTCCAAATGAAAACTGGAGTTTTGTCTTTTCTAGAAAATATTGAGAAGTCTATGTATGATGAAAACTGGAGTTTTCTCTGAAAGCCGGCAGTTTTGCTTAGTTTAGGAAAATTGATCTATTCTCTGTAAGGTCAAAACTCGAGTGTTGAAACCAAAACTCGAGTTTTCCTTTGACAGTAAGTTTTTCAACTTACCAAAGGAAAACTTTACATTTCGTTTACAATTGTCAGTTATCATCAAAACACATAAGAACTAACATGCTAAGCATCTTTCGATAATGCTTTACCTTCATGACTTTTGCATTTGTGAAAATTCTTCAACATGTTCTCTAAAACTGAAGCATACTGACATATTCATTAAACCGATTGACTTCCACCATGTTTAGAGTAAGCATTGTTTTCAAAATTGAATCTTTCATTCATCAAAATCTTAATTTCATAATGCATTATCATGGTTTGAAAGAACATTCAAGATTTGAAATAATCTGTATGTTTCATTATCATTTTTGAAATTTTTATCTCATCCATGGATTACACGAGATTCATATCAATGACATCTTTTCTTCTTAAAGTGTATTTCCAAATTGTCATTGAGAAATAACATTCTTGGAATCATTCAGTTGTTACTTTATTTGATATTGGATTGAATTTATTTGATTGAGATGCTCTACCTGATATCAGAGGATTAGCAGAGTAATACTCAAGTATTACAAAGCTATACTCGAGTAATGTTAAACAATTTCACCTCTGATAAATACATTCTTATTAAACATACTCGAGTAGTGATGTTTGTACTCGAGTAATAGCAGGTTTAATGTGTTTGGTAAGTATTTCAGAAGAATGTGTTAGTTCTCTATGTGTTTTGATGATAACTGACAATTGCAAACAAAACAGGAAGTTTTTCTTTGGTAAGTTGAAAAACTTGCTGTCAAAGGAAAACTCGAGTTTTGGTTTCAAAACTCGAGTTTTGACCTTTCGAGAAAATCCCGAACTAAGCAAAAACCGGTTTTGCCAGAGAAAACTCCAGTTTTCACCATACGAGACTTCTCAATATTTTCTGGAAAAGACAAAACTCCAGTTTTCATTTGGAAACTCGAGTTTTGGTCATACAAAGAATGTCCAACCTTTTAAGATTGTGAAAACTCCAGTTTTGGTAGTTTGCCATGAGTTTTCTAAGTTTTCCTAATATTTGTGAAAACTCGAGTTCTGATTTGGAAACTCGAGTTTTGACTTGGCCGAGGCATAGTTTTCTCAAGTTTTCATACTTAAATGGAAACTCGAGTTTTGTTTTGGAAACTCGAGTTTTGGCCAATCCGAGAGCTTTGCTCTTTTTCAATGATTTGAAAACCGCCAGTTTTGGATGAAAACTCCATTTTTGATGTTTTGGACTAAAATCGATTTAACCTATCAAAAGTCCAAAACTCGAGTTTTGATAAACAAACTCGAGTTTTCATCACAGAGTTTGAAATTCGAATCTAACAAATTTGCGAAACTTTCTTGTTTGATCTTAATACTTCTTATTATCATTCATTAATACTCCTAGTTATGTTTAACCACTTTGTTACTGAGTTTCAGATGATTTAAAGGATATTAAATGAAGATTTGAACTAAAGCAAAAAGTGACAACAGCACATTAAATGCAAACCCAGAAAACATGCATACTTTTGGGTAATCCTTCTGCACACGCTTGCAAAGGATTAATGTCTACTTTCCAAATCCAGGAAAGGCGCTATTCCAACGGATTAATATTCAAGAAGTCAACTTTGAACTTTCGTATTAACCGGATTAAGTGAAGAATAGAGAGAGAAGAAGACCAAAACTTAACCTAAACCTTGTCTAATGATGGCAACGGTTATATTGAAGATTATAACGGTCATTTAATGCACTCTTGGTATAAATAGAGTTGCATTCAATTCTTCTTAACAAACACATCTGCTGAAAATGAATTGCATTCAAGTTTCACAACTACTCTTTCAGTTTTCACTTGTAAAGTATCTTTTGATACATAAAGCTTTAGTGTTTATTCTTATCCACTCTTAGAGAGAGTTTCTTGATTGAAAATCATTTATTGTAAAGAATCATAAGTCAGGGGACTTGGTGATAGGGTTCATTGATTGCAACTTGTAAGGGGGAGTAAGTTCTAGTGAGAGAATTATTCTTGAGTACATAGTGTGTAATCAATTGTGTAGTGAAAAACCTAGAGAGTCTGGGGACTGACGTAGGTCAAGAGGTTGGACCAAACCAGTATAAATACTTGTGTCTTGCTCTTCTTCTCTACTCTCTGTTCATCTCTATTTTTATTGTTTAAAACAGAGCATTTCGAAAAAGTTTTATAATCCCCAATTCACCCCCTCTTGGTGATTAAGCTCCACTTTCAGAATGTACTCGAGTATTGGAATTGGGATACTCGAATAAGATCAAGAAAAACATTGATGCAGAGAATCTGATACATGCGTACTCGAGTATATCATGGATGTTACTCGAGTAACACTCCTACAAGCTGAGACAGGAAAATGCATCAATGAACAATAGAGGATTATGACTCAAGTAATCACGATATTAGTTGAGTGAGGTATTGTATTATGAAACAATATGCGTATTGTATATCATAATCATGCTAAGCTAACTTGATTTTATTTATTCAATTCTATCTCATGAAATTTAGCCTGTTCACATTCATTTTCAAAATGATCCTTATGCTTTAAAAATATTTATCATCATAAAAAGCATAAGTGATTTCTTTATACCAATTTCAATGAACTTGAAAGTTTTTAATTCTGAGATACCATGTTGTGAGTGGGGATATTTCCACACCTCATAACATTTGGTGTCACATTATTATTTGGTATCATTAAAGGGAACTTCATTTTTTAATCATGCATTCATTAAGGGGGAGCTTCACATTCACACGTGTTTGATATCTTAAAAGTCATATCCTTTATTTGAAGAAAAACCCTTTTAAGCATACTCATCTGTATTCATTGTGTTTTATTAGTTTTGATGATGAGTTAATTTCACATTTGAAAATATCTTATATTTTCCTTTCATTATCATTATTTGAAAATATCATTTAGAAAGGAATATTTTGATATCTTATTACACTAATAATTCTCTCTTGTAAGAAATTTTTACAATTGTCACAGGAGAATTCGGTCTATGCAAGAACCTTCATTAATGCACTATAAGGCGAAACTATTACATTGAGGGAAGATGATTTGATCACATTGAAGCTAAGCTATGCTCTTAAAAGGAAGAGGGAAACCTCTTGAAGCCAGCTGAGACACGTTTTGCAGAAGAGCTATATGAAGAAAAGGAAAAGGATGGAAATGATCTCATACAACAAGAAAGCAAGAAAATGGACTTCATCAATCATCCATCATTTGCAGAACCTACATGAGCATTTCTAATCTTTATTTTTTTATATTCAGTAGAAATTTTTCACATATTTGATATCAATTTTCTTTAATCATGAAAGTTTAAGTTTCTTGAAAAACCTCTCCAAATTGTTTTCAGACATATTTTCATGAAAACTCTTTTCTACTTGCATCATATCAAAAATCAAATACTTTAAAAAGGGGGAGAGAAAATTGTTTTCTTTCAATATGATTAAGGAGAGACACTTATTTCTAACTTATTCTTGTATTTTCCTCTTCACAAGCTTACCTTCCTTACTTCAACTTTTTGCTAATTACAAATAAGGGGGAGAGAATGGCAAGAAAAATATGTTAGGTCTAATATATTTTCATATTCATACATATTTTTCTTAAACTATTTGCCAACATTAAAAAGGGGGAGAATGTTAGTCATGATTAGTTTTGATGATGTCTTATATAGATGCCATTATCCAGAGCAAAAAGCTTGCATACTACATTTATCTTTTACTTTGATTAATCCTTATATATTAATGTGGATATGAAGTTTAAACAATGAAGAATGATCAAGAGAGGAGATTGAAGAAAGGACAATATCAATATGAAAGTCTCTATGATCAAATCGAAGTTGAAATGGAGGAGTTAAAATAAGCTACAATTGCATTCCTGAAGCAATACTCGAGTATCACAACTTAATTCTCGAGTATGCTGCATAAGTAGCTCCTATTCAAGAAAAAATCCCAACAATACTCGAGTCCCACACATCAATACTCAAGTATGGCACTCATTCTTGAGTATGAAACTTCAATACTCGAGTAATATCGTGATTTCAGCTACTCTGCTCAACTCTGTTTCACGTTTCACTTGGGCGATGTCTGGTAATTCAATGATATCTCTCCAACCAGAAGTTTGATTGAGGTGAAACCAATTTTTTATGAAAATAGACTCCCAATGCATACGTTTGACAAAGATTCATGTCCAAAGGAGTCCAGATGAGAGAGCTATGATTTTTGCAAGTTTCCACAACAATCACCATCGCAATCCAGACCAAGCTTCAGTAATTTGAGTGTATCTAAAAAACGGAAAATCCAACTAAGTGGAAACTAGTTCCATTGGAAACTAGACTCAAATACCTTTTCAAAAACATCAAGAATATAGAAAAGGAAGAACAATTGAAGGAGATATGATGTTTTGAAGTTGACAGTCTGTTCTGGATGCTGCAAAAATGCTGGATAAGAATAAGTCTTATTGAACTGGAAAGAAGATTTGAAGAGTTTTCTGAGATGTGGTGATTTTCCAAATTTGGATCTATATTGAAGACGTTATGCTCACTTGAAATTGCTTCTTGTACTGGCAATGAGATTACTTCTTGAAAATCTGATATGTGCACAAGAACATGGTATATGGAAGCCAGAAGTTTGACATTCGAAGATGATTACTCGCGTAGAGGATGATACATACTCAAGTAATGTCGAGACAGAGCCAACACTGAGGAATCAAAATGATGATACTCGAGTATGCCTTAAGTAATACTCAAGCAGCAGCAAGTCAGAGACAATGCTAACTTAATCAGCATAACAATACTTGAGTAATGTTGAGCCTGAAGTAAACATCTATATATCAGAAGTCTATCATACTCGAGCAGATAAGTGTGATACTCAAGTATGTTCATTGTTGATTCAAATTCCTTGAACTCTTTCAGCAGTATACTCCAGTAGTATATAACTTATACTTGAGTATGATTGTTCTCTCAGTAAATCTAATGAAGAACCCAGACGATACTCAAGCACATTGAAGAACATACTCGAGTATGAGAATTGGGCTACCCAACTATGGTTCGTCAGTTTTTCACTAAAGCATAGTTCCACAACGTCTCTGAGAATTCAGAAATATTTGTTATCAGTTAATTACTACTTGCTATACTTACCAATGTTATCAATCATATTTGTGAGCAAGTTTCAGGTGATTAATGTTTGAATTAACATCAAACTTGATAGAAGCCAAAATCTGGCCGAAGCATTTTTTAATGTTGAAGAATTTGATAAAGACATTCACAAATGGCAGAGAAGACAGAATGCAACGAGGAACTTGAAGAAATGAAATTGAATGCTCATTATAATGTTCTTCAATGCTCAACATGATCATCAGCTTCAAATGTTACGACTTGAATATCCCAACGGTAATATTTCTCAACGGACCGATATTCAAATTAGCTCACAAAATGAATTTTGATAAGCATAACCCTCTAGTCTTCCATTACCACATCGACTCGGGTCTGGTCTCTTACATTTAAATGAATTTCCATGGCTAGATTCTCCATGGTTAGATGTGTTTCTCAGAGCATGAAGATCTTTAAGATTTCTCTCAACTACTCTGCACTCCTCAACTTCCTGGTGCAAGGTGTAAAACTGTCGGGCAATCAATTTCTCTCTGATCTCGTATTTTAATACCTGGACAAGAACATCCGCCAAGCTGCTCTCGGTGCCAGGGTTTTTATGATAAGCAGAGTATCGAGACAGGCGAGTGAATCTAACATAACAATCTTCAAATAGCTCACTATCGCCTTGCCTGATCATAAGAAATTTAGACTCCTTGGCAATACGGATAGATGGCAGCTGATATTGCTTAGCTCATTAAATTTTTCTTGAAACAATTCCCAAGTCACTAGAATATTTTGAACTCGTAAGGTGGTTTCTGTGTTTCTCCACCATCTGTCCATGTCTCCCTCAAGTTTATATACAGCTAGTTGGGCTTTTCATTCTTCTAGACAACCTAATACCTAAAAGATCTTCTCTAGCCTTATAATCCAGTCCTCTGCCATATCAAATCATCCTCAAAGACTAGAGGGTTCTGTTTACAGAATTTTGATACCCAGTACAAAAGAGTCTCAGCATCCCTATTTTCTTGCGATCTATGAGGTATCTCCTCTTGATTATTATTTCCATTATCATATCGTCATCATTTTTCGTCTCATTCCTGTCCTGTCGGGCTCTCAGCTTCTGCCCTCATCTGTTGCATCATATTGCGTTGCTCTTGTAACATTGTCATCATTTTCTCTATAATATTAGGTCCTTGTGCTGCCTGTTCTGGTTCTGGTTCTCTTTGTGCTCTGGTTCGTCGTCTAGCCATTTTAAATTACTTGCTACAACATGACAGAAATAAGTAAATAATGATCAATATCGAAATTCACATAACCACACTCATATTATATTCACATAATAATTTTTACAAAAGATACACAATCCGGCGTTCTACAGTTGTTTTACATCACAGTCAAGTCATAGTGCACCTACACGATTAGTTTTATCTTACATCACATCTATTCTACATCCATATTTATCATACATGCACACTACTTTTCACATTCTGTCCTACCCCTATTCTACATCAGTTCTCCTTGCATTAACATTCTATCACAGCCAAGGTTCACATTTCAGAAAAGATGTGTGTCAAGATGTAGGCGATAAAATCCATGAAATCATACTCAAGTTGACGTTCACAATCCAAAGTCCTGTTAAGTAAGTGAACCCAGGAGTGAGTCTGCGGAAAGAGGTAAACTATAGCACTTTTCCAGTGCTCTAAGGAGTAGTCCATCATTCCATTCCCCATTCTATCATTGTACAGTCTCTGCATCCTATTCATATAGCAACGGTGCTGCCTTTTTGGGGTGGGTTTCCAGGCACAAGCTATCTGGTATTGAAGATTAGCAATCTCCAGTAAACGCACGTCAATCTCAGACTGAAAGTTAAGAGTTGGAATTTCTTCATTGTCTGATGTGGCTTCATTATCTGCCAGCGGAGGGTGGTAACTCTGTAAGTTCCTATGTATCTCCTACTAATGAATGCACTGATCCATTATCATTCTCCACAACTCCCACTTCATTTTCATTTACTTCTTCTACTACCTCAGGTACCGGAGGCACTATGGCAAGGGGTTGTACGAAAATAGGAACATCAAATGAAGGAACATGTTCAGGTTCATTCAAATGTATCAGTTTGAGTATGAATGCCAAATTAGGCAGATTAGGGATTTTTGGTATGTAGAGTACGTCAAGTACTGGAGGAAAAGCCGACATCAGAAAATCAGGTACAGCTACTTCAAGCTCAGGTATAATATTAGGTGCAATCTCAAAATCTAGACTAGGTGCTAAAGGGAGTATTGGCATAACAGGTGTTACTCTAGTAGCTGTTCAGGAAATGGTCGTAAATTGAGTACAGGTGCAATATCGGGTACTAGTTCGGGCATTTGTGGAAAATCGGGAACTGGTGCCAATAGAGGCAAAAGTCAAAAATCTAGTTTTGGTAGAGGTGCAGGTGCCAATAGGGGTAAGAACAGGAAATCCAGTTCTAGAGCTGGTATCTTAGGGGGTGCTGTCGCAGGTACAAGTGGGTCAGCTTAGTGCGTTGCTCTGCAAGTACCCTCAGTTCTCTCCTCCTCCTTCTCTGGTACATTTGTATGTATCTTGGATCTGGTTCCATCTTCTGCCTACTCCATTGATAATTACGTTAGTACCCTTAATCGATAACCTTTTACCAGTACTACCCAAACCGTGCTCTGATACCAAAACTGTTACACCCCTACTGGTCTCACCTTTTCGGGTGGCGAGATAGAGGGATTCCTTTACTTAGTTACCTTTCCTTCATTATTAAGTTCATTTAATAGAGATTAGAGCGCAATAAAGCACATGACCGATTTGGACTACCTACTGTCCTGATAAAAGTAGAATAAGCAGAAAGTAAAAGTCCACGAAGGGTTAAAGGTACAATCATCCAAAATAAATGCAAAAAATAATATACAGTCGTCCCAAAATATAAATACAAATATAATAGGGTATCCCTTATCCCTCTACTGCACTGCCATGTCTTACCTTTCCAAAAAGGTCTTCTAAATCAGGTATGTTCCCCTACGTCTACAAAAGCGTCTAGAGTCTGACAATGGGCCCCCAGAGTAACTGTCAATACTCATGAACTAAATGTGTAAAGTATATGCATGCAGCCATGTCACACATAAAAACACAAATAATATGCCAAATACCATATATGCAAACGAAACATAGACAACAACTCTTCGTACCATCTCGAGCCACCTTATCAAGGCAGGCCCCAGATTTACCAGAATCACAAGTCTGTCTTCGTTGAGCCGCCACATATGGCAAGCCCCGGACCAGTATCCTCAGCGCTAGGAATCACATGGTTAGGGACTTGAACCCCAACACATTCTGTATGCATATTTTGCAAAAATATCCACAAACAAACAAACATAGCAAGATAACATACATCAAAACACATACAATTAAATGAGTAAAGCAGTTACTACCTGGTAGGGTATGCACTGTCTTAAAATTTTATTTTGCCCGATCGCTTTTCCAAATATGCCCTTGTCCCAAATAACACCAAAATACCTTATTTTTAGTATTTACCAAAATACCCTTACATTTCTTATTAAATTCAGGCCTTATGCAATTTCCAGAAAATCCAGTACATCTTGCCCAACTTCAAACATTTTTAATAAATTCCAAAAACTTCATTTTTGTACTAAATCAGTGCCATCTGAACCACTATGATGTCTAGTTTATAGGAAAAATATTTCCAGAATCCAAAAGTACTCATATTTTGGTGTGTAGTCCAATTTCTACCCTCTGGTCAGAATTATCCTGTTGCTTCCAAAGCCTTTTTCAAAAATTAATTTTTCCCAGATGAATAATTGAAAATGTGTCGAATTACATATCAAAATGAATCTCAAGAAGTTTCATTTATGTCTGTAAAATTTCAGCTCAAACTAAGTTCATTTACCGCTTCAAAAACATGGTTGAAGCTTCACGCCTAGGATTCCTTAAACCGGCATCAAGTCGCTTCTTATGATTTTCGGCGTTTTCGAGTTTGGAAACTTAAACCATGACCTAACCCTATAAAAAATCACATTTTAGACTCATTGAAACCCTAAAAAACAAAAAAACAAACAAACCACAACACCAAGTCCTAACGTCATGGACAAAAATCCCAACTTTGAACTTCAAAGAGTTGAGTTTTCGGTGTTTACCTGAAATCGGTGGTCGGCTTGGTGATCTGCCTCTTGCTCTTGGGTATGGGAGCTTGGCTGATCACTCTCTTCCCTCTTAAAATTTCAACCCTTATGGCCAAAAGAAAGAGGGTTCAAGTCTCTTCAAATAAATAAAAAGTGATCTGGGCAGTCTAAATTAACTGGTGTTTATTTCTGTCCATTTGTTAATAAATTGGATCAAATTTTTGGCTTTATCCCCAATAATCTCTAGAGAATTCTAGGGAACTTTAGAATAGGGACATATGGTGCATCCTGTAATATCTCAAACTTTAGACCTTGAGAATCGAGAACAAGCCTAAAATAGGCAAACGACTAAGCCCGGTTTGGGAAGAGTCATTAATATGATAAGAGATAGGAAGTCTCTCAGGGACTAAGTAACTCAGTTATACAAGTCAGTAGACCTAGTATGTATAAGCCGTGAAATTTAAAAGTGCTAATGGAAAAGGGGCACGGAGACCCATGTGGTGTAGATCCGATTAGAGAAAATGCCATTTAGCTATGTCCTAAGATATGGGACAATTAGCTAAGTAAAATGTGCTAAAATAGGTGTGGACATGACATTTCTTGGTCAGGTAGGATTTCCTGTGTTTTTGAAGAGATAAGAATGAAAAGTCAGCTGTAATCATTACCTGAGGACACGTGTCACAACGGGATTAAAAAGCAAAAAGTAAGTAATGATTACAGGGGTGCAAAAGTCAATTCCTTACCCCATAAGGATCCATTTTCGTCCACATGGGAAGAGAGAAGGAAAATCAAATGATTTTATCCATACTCAGGCCCAAACACAAAATACGGGTCCCACATGATGCTAACTGATAGAAAGGGGATCAATAGGGACCAGCTAGGGGCTTCTTTTGGACTGAATGAGATAAATGTGAGGCCATATTAGAAATTAAAAAGGCTCCATATATGAATTTCCAATCAGGGGAGAATATTTGGAAAAGTTGAAGAAAAGTGCAAAAAGAAGCACCTTTGTAACCAGCGGGCCCCGATAAGGACCAAAAAAAACAAAAATTGGATAGATAAAGTGGGAAAAAAGGAATTAAATGCAAGGGATCATATTTGTGGGCCCCAAGAGGCGCCACCAAGCCCCCTTAATTATTAAAATTCGTTTGGGGAAAAAGACAGAGGAAATAAATGATTTTCGGGCCACAAATGGTAATTTATAAAAGTTCGGGCCAAAACAGGTAATTTGCTCCAAGGGAAGAAAAATATCTAGATATTTTGGAGAGAATTGTGCCACATTTCATCTGCCTAGACACCCCTGGAATTCTCTAGAATTCTTGGGGAAAAACTCAAGAAAAGCTAGATGAAATTCATTAATTGCGAACAAGAATATACTCAGTTATTTCGTATCGCTTGGATTCTTTTAATTATTTAAAAGGACAAAAGCTCTCTCTCTCCTAAACCATGAGGAGCAAGAGATTTCAGAGGGAAGAAAGAGGGTTTCAGCCAAGTTTCCATAGCCAAAGCAAGGTCCAAGCTCCAAGGATCATCAATCAAACCTCTGATTCAGGTAAACACCGAAAAACCGCACCTTTGGAACTTAAACTTGTAGTTTTCATTCAACTGGTTGGGGTTTGGTGTTGGGGTCTGATTTTTGGAGTTTTAAATTGTTTCAAAGTGTTTAAAACATGATTTTTTATGGGTTTAAATTTTAGTTTAAGTTTCCGAACTCGAAAACACCAAAAAACCCCTAAGAACAAGTTTGTTGTTGAATATGGAATTACGGGCGCGTGAGTCTTCATCACTGTTTTAAAAGTAGTAAATGAACTTGGTTTAATCTGAAATTTTTCAGGCAAAAATTAAACATCAAAAGGTTCACCTTGATGTATAATTTTGTGTTATTTGGAGTTTTCTACTAGGAGAAATAAATTTTTGAAAATCGCCCAGAAAGTTATAGGATTTTTCGACCGGCGAGAAAATATTAGGCTGTGTAATTAAATATGGTTTCTTTTGGGATCTATAAATATTTTTCCCATAAACTAGAAATATTATTTCTTCAGATGGCACTAGTTTCATACAAATATGATATTTTTGGAATTTATTAAAAATCATTGAAGTTGGGCCTAATGCACTGGATTTTTCTGGAAATTGGTGAAGGGCTCGGTTTTGAGTAAGAATGCAAGGGTATTTTTGGAAATACTAAAAATAAGGTATTTTGATGTTATTTAGGGATTAAGGCATACCTTGGGAAGCAAACAGGCATACTTAAATTGTAAGACAGTATGTACCCCACCAAGTAATAACCGCTTTACTCAGATATCTTTATGTGTTTTGTTGTATGTTTGTATTTGCCATGTGTGCTTTTGTACATGTTTTGCCAAATATGTATACAGAGTTATGTGATTCCTAGCACTGAGGACGATTGGTCTAAGGCCGGCCTTGGTTGGCGGCTATACAGGTCGATAGGTCTGGGGCTACCCTGGTGCAAGCAGCTTTACGGGTCGTGACTCCGATAAATCCGAGGCTTGCCTTGGTACGGCAGCCTGATGGCACATGGTAGTCGGTGATGTGTGTATTTCTGTTTGCATATTTGGCATGTTTGGCTTGTTTCTATTGTTTTCATATCTGATATGGTTACCTGCATACACTCTTCACATTTAGTATTTGAGTATTGACGGTTACTCTGGGGGCCATTATTGGACTCCAGACGTTTCTGAAGCTATAGGGGTACATGCCTGAAGATCAAGAACCTTTTTGGAGAGGTAGGGTATTGCAGTGCAGTTAAAGAACAAGGAATGCCCTATTATAGTTTGTATTTACATTTTGGGGATGACTGTATTTATATTTTGGTACTTACTTTGGATAACTGTACCCTTAACCCTTCAGGGAATTATATTTTTTGTTTATTTTACTTTTACCACTACACTAGGTTGTCCAAACCGGTCAAATGCTCTGCTTTGATAACTCTGATATTTATTAAATAGACTTAATAATGAAGGAAAGGTAACTAAGTAAAGGAATCCCTCTAACCCGCCACCCGAAAGGGTGAGGCTGGTAGGGGTGTAACACATCCCGCTCCATACATGGCAGATTTTATCTTTTCAAATTGTAGAAATTACCTCTTTGGCCCAAAACACCTTTTTGTCCAGTAATTAAGGCCCACATCCTGATTCATAGACTGATTTTACTTTTCTTTTTCTCCAAGTCAATTTTAATAATTAAGGGGGGGTAGGTGGCACCATATGGGCCCCACCAAATATTCTCCCTTGCTTCTCATCTGTCTTTTTCACTTTATCCAGTCCGATCTCTATCCACCGGTCCTTGTTGGGCCTCGCTAGTTAAAAAGGCGCTTCCTTTTGTACTTTTCTTTGACCTTTCAGATATTTTCCCCTGATTGGACATACATATGTGGCTCCATCTTGAATTCCCATGTGACCCCACATTTGTTTCATTTAATTCAAAATTAAGCCCCTAATTGGTCCTTATCGGTCCCCTTCCTACCGGTTAATCACCTGTGGGACCCGCACTTTGTGTTTGGGTCATAGTAAAGATAAAACCATTTGATTTTCCTTCTCTCTCCTAGGGTGGACAAAATTAAATGTTTAAAGGGTGAGGATTTGACCATTTTGCCCTTACTTTTCCTCTTTTACCCCTGTAGTGACACGTGCCCAATGGAATGATTACACTGACTTTTGCTTTTTGACATGTGTCTTTTTTAGTGTTTTTCTGTCTTTCCTGTCTATGGATGGCACATGGACACTGACCAGGGGAAAGAATCTATGTCTTATCATTATTCCCGGGCTCCACTTCATTGTACCGGCTTATACCACACCGGTATTTTGCCCTGGGCCGCTCTTTCTCAATCCTGGACACCGTCATAACCTCCTTTCACTAAGCGACATTTTGGGCCTTTTTTAGGGTCCATCATCCTGTCTCCCATTATCCTGACAACCTTTATAATTATTTTATTTAAATAAAATATTACATGAAATTATAACAATTACATTAACAGTCCAAACTTCTCATTGAGTCAGCAGTGCTTACAATTAAATTATTTACAACAGCAAGGGTGTTACAGTTTAAAAACCACTACAAAATGTAGGCCGTTAGACATTTATAGCGGTTTGTGATCAAAACTGCTACAAATATCTTGCAGGATTTTAATAAGTTTGAATTTGAAATTTTTAGTGGTTTATGTCTATATAACTGCAACAAAATGAAGACCGCTAGTAAAAGTGGCGATTTTTTTGTTTTGAATTCCAAATGTTACACTTTAGTGGCGGTTTCTATATTTTAACCGTTACAAAGTTAACAATTTATATTTTATTTATCTATCTAAATTTATTTCATTATTATGTTTACGATAAATATATTTAACTAAATATATATCATCTTTTCTATTTTCAATAACAATTGTTATATAATATAATTAATATTAATAAACGAAGAAAAGTATAACAAACATTTATGTGATAAAAGTGAAACTGTAATATTAATATTAATATTTAGTAACAATTGTCCAAAAATAGAAATAGTAAATAGAGATAACAAACATTTTAAATACAAAAGTGTCTACAAATATAAATAAAAGCTAATTATCGGGAGCATGATTATCAAGTCCTGTCTCAGGGGGCTGTCTAAGGGGGCTGTCTCGTAGGGGGCAAGATTTGCATGGGAGCTGAGGTAACAACTCCCTCATCATCATCAACAGGAGGAGGTGGAGGGGGAGGACAAAGCTGAACATAGGAGGAGGGGAGGGAGGTGGAAACTGCCTGTCGGGAAACATCTCTGTGAAGGCACCGACCAAAACATCCCAGCTCTTCCTCGATGAACATACCAATTGTCGACCTGGTCCTGAAACTGCCTAACAAGCTCTCGAGTCTTAGTGTCAACCTGCATAGCAATAATCGCCTGAACCCTCTCAGCTGTCGACCTTTTCACACCGAAGGTTTTGGCCTCATAGGCAGCGCTCTTGCCATAGACCATGCTAAGCCTAGTGCCTATCCCGATACCCCTAACGCGCCCAGGATGCTCAACTGGGCCATGGCAGCTTTCAATGGGGTAGTAGGATCCATAGACCCCTATGACTCTAGGGTTTGGGACTTTCACATCAATGCCAGGTCTACTCGATCCGCTCCTGGCGCACACATTTTATAAAACATTAATCAAACAATTTAATTCAATTTAAATAAATTAAATAAACTATATAAATCACTTGTATGTACCTTACTATCAGCTCCTCTACTTGCTGAGAGGTCATCGTCCCGTCAATGTGTCTATGGGTGTATGTGAATAGCTCCCCATAGTCTGTCTGATAGTTCTCCTCTTGAGCCTTCCTTTGCTAAAAGAATTAAAAAAATATGTAAACTTTGTTATTTCAAAAATAAAACAATCAATAATTCTCTAATTTAAAGCTAAAATTAATTTAACTTTGAAATTACCAGCTTACTCTAGATCACAGCAAATGTCTTGGATCCTGCCAGGTAATAGATCCTTTGCCGTGACTGGCTTCTGGTGTTCCTCTAGGACAGAACCTGTAGGTATTATGCACTCATTAGCAATCTAACAAGATTATTGAAATATGCGTTATAGGTAAAAATTCTCGAATAGTGTGTGTATCAAATTCATGTGTTCTTTTTACATAATTCAAAATATCACATTTAGAAGCTCATAAATTATGTCTTAAGCTCTCCCTCTTTTTATATTACATTTAAATACAATTTAATTAACTATAAGGACTATAAATTTAAATTTTGTCACAAAAAAAATTTTAAATTTACCTTCTACATCCACTTCAAATCTTGTAGAGTGCGAAGACGACGGTCGGGGGTTCCCTTAGTCCCGCTCCTCCTCTCAATCAATAAACCACTCAGCCTCGCCTATGGGAAAGTCACTCTCTATCTCAACATTTTCCTCAATGTCACTGAGGGATATATTTACGTCTCCCTCTAGGATCTTTGGCTGTGGGATTGGCACATATGAGAAGAGTCGATATATCTCGATCCCCACCTGTGATGGCAAAAGAACCCCACGACCCTCCCCATGGCCCTTAACACGGCACCCTCTATTATTTCTCCTCCTTAGAGGCACTCTATCACATACTACCTCTTTCCCTTTCCCTACATTTCTCCTAGAATCCATAACTCCTAAATCTCGTAAGTGTTGTAGCTAAACATAAGAGAATGTGAAAGAAAGAAAGTTGAGAGGCAATGGTTCAAGCCTTACGTTGTTTTCTTTGAGGTGGCGGCGCTAGTTAAAAAGGCTTGCATTTTGTAGTGGTTTTGAGACCCAATCGCTACAAATATTAAACATTTGTAGCAGTTTCATTGAAACTACTGCATAAACCACTACAAGATACAAAACACTACCCCCTCCAGCGTGAAATTTTGTAGCAGTTAAGTAACCGCTACAAATATCTTGACCCTTGACATTCTGTAGCGGTTTTGGCGACATAACAACTACAAATTGCTGACAATTTTCATTTTGTAGAAGTTTCAAGGTAAAACCGTTACAAGTTTTTGTCATTACTAAAGATATTGCAGCACGCTAGGTGAAAATTGGATTTGCAAAACAGATGACAACCCCAGATGAAAAAATCACTAACCAATTTTCATCAGATGGTGGAAACTCTATTGCAACCCAATCTTCCATTGTGTGCTGCAATATGTTTTGAAAATGATCCAATGCTATGGGCTATTTATACGTTGAAATGTTGTAGCGGTTTTATATAACTGTGATGAATTATGAATATTTGTAGCGGTTTCAGGCTCTGTTTTTTCAAACCTTGACAAATTTGTGTCTTTTTCCATTCTGTAGCGGTTATTGAGCTATAACCGCTACAAATGTATGTGTCATTAATTTTTGTAGCAGTTTCAAAGACAAACCGCTAGAAATGTTCGTCATTACTCAAGATAGTACAACATGCCACGAGATGACTGGATTTCCAAGATGGACGCCACTCTCTGATGAAAAAGTCACTAACTTATTTTCATCAGAGAGGGGTAGCTATCTTAAAACCCAATCCTCCATTGCATGTTGTACTATCTATTGAAAACGATTTGAGGGGGTGGGGGTATATATAGGTTAAATATTTGTAGCGGTTTTTGTAATATCCCAAAATTTGGACCCTAAGAATGAAGAATAAGCCTAAAATAAGCAGACGACTAGGCCCAGTTCGTGAAGAGTCCCAAAAATGTCGAGAGTTGGAAGCTTCTCTGGGACTAAGTATTTCGGCTATACGGGTCAGTAGACCAGTATGAATAAGCCGTGGAATTAAAGTTCCAATGAAAAGGGGCACAGAAGGCCTATACGATTAAAATCCGGTGGGAAGGATGCCACCTAACTATGTCCTAGGGTGTAGGACAATTAATAGAGTGAAAATATGCCGGTATAAGTGAGTATATGGCATTTTCAGGGCAGGAATGGATGTCCTACGTTTTTGGAGGAAATAAGAAAGGAAGAAAGAGAGAATGTGTATCTGGACCAAGTATAGAAGGAAAAGTCAGTAATAGTAGTGCTACGTCGGACACGTGGCATTTCAGTTCAGAAGTTGGATTATCGGGTAGCACGTAGTACGAGGCAGTTATGAGATACTGGAATATGGGTTTCTTGCTCCCCAAGGAATTATAATCTGTCCACCTTTGATCTGGGAGAAGAGACTATTGATTCGGGCCCACACAAGTTCAGTTAAAGGGCACGAGTTGCGAGGAAAGGTGTAACCGGTAAAAGGAGCTAAGTGGGACCGGTTAGGATTTCTTGGAGTCGGTCCCAGGCCCAGGACACTGTGAGGGGCGAAAATTCGGTGGGCCCAGAGGAGAAAGAAAAGGTCATGTCATGTAATTATGAAGAGAGAGAATGTCACATCAAGTAATTATGATGAGAGAGAAAGAATAAAATAATCTGGTTTAATCTGGACCACATCTTTTGAAACTGACATGACAATAAAATGACAAGTAATGATGAATCATAAAGGGTAATTATGGCATATCCTAGGGCAGATCACGTGGGCCTCGCTGACTTGGAGAAGAAGCAATGCAAAATGACCATTTTACCCCTAGGCCAAAAACCTACTAGTAATTCTAGAGACCACCACCAGGGGAAATTTGGGAATCTGATTTTGGGGCCTAAAAAGGCGTACCTATCTGCCAAGAATTCTCTAGAATTCTTGAGAAATAAATAAATAAATTATAATTAAATCCGAAGAATTTTCCCGACCATTGGATCGCGATCAAAGTTGGATAAGGGCCCCACCTTTGGAGTCTATATAAGGACACCTCCTCCCCTCATTTCCACCTACCCAAGGATGTTCTCAAGGTGTAAGAGGAGAGTGTGCAGCTAAAGTCTTGGTTCGGGAATTAAAGGAAGTCATACGCAACTGAAATTCCAAGGTGGGGTCAGCATTTCTGAAAAATCTGAAGTTGGGTCAGCATTTCTGAAAAATCTGGTCTTAGGCGAAATTATGGATCTTGAAGTAAAAGTTTGAATATGTGATTGAAAGCATGATATTTTTACTGTATCTAGGGTGTTAACACATGTGAGACATATTTCAAGTGCCAAAGGAAGAGTTTTCTATTTGCAAGGCGTGCCAGGTAGTAACTGTAAACTTGCATACTCTATGTGGCTCTTGTATGTTATATGTTATCATGATTGTAGATGTAGGCTAGGTGGTATCTATGGGACTTCATGTTCTATGGTTACTGCTGAGGCCCGAGGTATGCAGGCTAGGTAGTACCCGTAGGGTGTCTTCTGCGGGCCGAGGCATGGTGGCTAGGTAGTACCTATAGGGGTGTTACTGAGGCCCTTGGCATGTAGGCTAGGTGGAGCCTATGTGACTGTGTGTTCATAGGCGACTGCTGAGGCCCAAGGTATGTGGGCTAGGTGGAGCCTATATGACTGTGTGTTTATAGGTGAGTGAAAGAGATTTGCCGTATCCCTCAAAATAACCAGATTCAATAAAAGATTTGCAGTAATAGGGAACCTGGATCGTTTTCCCAAAGAATTCACAGCGGGTCTGATCAGAATAACAACGAAACAGAAACAGTAAAAAGGGGGGTTTTTAGTTCAAACTGAATAAAAACAAAATTTAAAAGAAACGAACGAAATATTCGAAGCGATTAAAATCGATCAACCCAACATTGATTCCAGGAGACTCCCATCATTGAACAAAATATAAATAACCCACGTTTGGCTCGACGAACCGAGATCTCTGCATTCACCCGAGAAAATCCCTCAACTAGACGATCGCCTAGAATATGTCGAACAAAGAGCGTCCCATCGTGCGATCGAATAGCAAAACTTAAAACCTAGTTCGAACTCAATCCTCGGGGATAAACCAAACAAAATATTAAATCTAATTTTCGAACTATTTCGAAATCAGATCCGATAAGATGAAAATAGAAACGAGTTAAATCACCGATAAAGCACAAGTTCTCTGGATGAATCATGGAATCCTCACATTGGGTTAACCACAGAATTTTAGCCAAGCATGGCTAAACAAAACGCAGAAGAAAAGATGAAGAAGAATGTGAAGAACATTGTAGAGAAAATTAAACTTTTGTCTTTCAATCCAAAACTGTCTAAAATGTGCATGAGAATATTTTGGCTGCTGACCTAGCTAAATAAAACCTAGCTGCCATGCCAAAACGAAATAGGCCCTACTATTGGCCCAAAACAAAAATAGGAAATCTCTAATAAATGGTCTTTATCACAAAATTCGAGTAGAATAAAAATCCACAAAAAGGGTCTGTATTTAGCTCCAATTTCGTCCATCTTCTTGTCCGAATCAGCCTTCTGAGTCTTCATAACAATTGTAGATCTCTGAATCATATAAAAAAGGAAAGAAGAATCAGGCTAATAGGATATCTAAATCAAAAGTTATGGCGAAAATACTAAATCACTGTAAATCTGGAATTTATTCATAAAAATGAATCAAATCAAATTAAAAGCTCAAAACCCAATTAAGTAACAAAATCCATGATTTATTAGTCAAACCTTCCTAAATTTATTCACCAAGAGATACAAATAAGTGTAATAATATTCAATTATCAAATTCCCCCACACTTATCTTTTTGCACTCGAGCAAAATTCAAAGAAAAAGACTAAAATGAAAAACTCTTCCTTTCTAACAATTGCTAACAATGCAAAAATTTAACAAGGGACACAAAGCTTCAAAAAACCAATCAATCAAGACCAAAATCCTTTCATCACCAATTACAAATCCTGGCAATCTCAATCAATGATGCTAATCACACAAAATGGTCTCTCAAGGGATGCCCTCAATCTATCTCTCAAGTGTATAGGGTCAATAAGTGTATCGCTCAAATTCTACTCAAGAAAATTGTTCGACCATAAGCTTGATCAATTTCTACTTCTCCACTACTTATAACACATGCATGCAAAAATCAAGAGAGCTTGTTATTGAAGGTTGTAATGGGGCTAGGGTATAGGTGTGAATAAGTATGGATATGATAGGCTAAGTACCCAAGAAATTCAAAGAACATCAGTTAATAATAGCAAATCACCTCAATATCATTTCTTTTTATTTCTCCTTCTTTACATTGCTTCCTCCCTCTCTTTCTTTCTTTTTTTCTTTCTTTTTCTGTACTTTTTTTCCTTTTTTTTTCTTTTTTTGTACCCTTTTTTTTGGTATAGAATCACAATGACCAACATTAATGCCAAATGATGAATGACACAAAATCAAAATCAAATACTCCCCCACACTTAAAATGTTGCACACCTGGGCAACCCCTTTTTGAAACACAAAACCAAGGTGAAACCAATGCTCAATAAATTTTTAAGGTGCGAAATAAAATGGTTTTACGCTTAGGCTTGTAATGTGGCTTAAAAAAGAATGAGTCAAGAGGCACAAAGGGGCTAGCAAAGGGAATATAATGTAAGGGAAAGGCTATTTGGCCAAAGTGGGAAAATGAAAGAAAGAAAACAAGCTTCCATCATACTTATGCACGTAAGTGAAAAATTTAGCTTCAAAAAGAAAAGGAGCAAGTTCTAGAGAACACAAATCATGAGTAGATGCACACATGAAAGAAAGAATGGTAAAAGATGAATTCCATTCATGCAGGCCCAAAATCTCATAAAGGTCAATACCAAATCATGCAACCAGCATCCCAAAATTAACTACCAAGAAATGTAATCGAAGAGTCAAGAATTGTAGACCCAACAAAATGATCCAATAAAACTAGAATGTCCGAGTTCAGAATATGTAGCAATCATAGAAAGAGAGAATGTATTTATTTTCAAAAATCAAAGCAGGAAAAAGGAAAACAAATAGAAGAAAGAGGGAGAAGGAAGAAGAATACTCCCCAAGGGGTTTATGGAGGGTAAGTGGCATCAATGAGGAGGATATCCGCTTCCTCAGCCGTCATGGGGATCCTCATGAAATTGCTTGAGGCGATGCCCATTAACCTTAAAGGTTTGTCTTGTGGGTGGATCACATAGCTCAACAGCACCAAATGGAAAAATGTTAGTGATCACAAAAGGGCCATCCCATCTAGAGCGAAGCTTACCAGGCATAAACTTCAGACGGGAGTTAAACAGAAGAACTTTCTGGCCCACAGAAAATTCTTTCCTTAGGATATGCTTATCATGGAATGCCTTAGTCTTTTCCTTGTACAACCGTGAACTCTCATAGGCATCCAATCTAAGCTCTTCTAACTCTTGCAATCGTAGCTTCCGCTCCATCCGAGACTTAGCTAAATCCATGTTACATCGCTTAATGGCCCAATAGGCTTGATGTTCCAACTCAACCGGAAGATGACATGCCTTACCAAAGACAAGCCGATAAGGAGACATCCCAATCGGAGTCTTGTAGGAGGTGCGATATGCCCATAAAGCATCATCCAGTTGCTTACTCCAATCTTTCCGGGTAGAGTTAACAGTCTTCTGAAGGATTTGCTTAATCTCTCTATTGGAAACTTCAGCTTGACCGTTGGTCTGAGGATGGTATGTTGTGGAGACCTTGTGAAGCACTTCATACTTGCGTAACAAGGCACCCATGCTTCGGTTGCAAAAATGGGATCCTTGGTCACTGATAATAGCTCTAGGAATGCCAAACTGCGAGAAAATGTTAGACCTAACAAAATCCACCACCACAGAAGAATCATTAGTCCGGGTGGCTTTTACCTCAACCCATTTCGAGACATAATCAACGGCCCGGCGGTATGTAAGTATAACCAAATGAAGTAGGAAATGGACCCATAAAATCAATACCCCAAACATCAAAGATCTCACAAAACAATATAGGGTTAAGGGCATCTCATACCTACGGGAAATACTCCCTGCTCTTTGACAGTTATCACATGACTTACAAAATAGATGGGAATCACGAAACAAGGAAGGCCAAAACAAGCCACTGTCTAACACTTTCCTAGCAGTTCTTTGGGGTCCAAAGTGACCACCACAGGCAGAAGCATGAGCAAAATGCAATATAAAGTGAAACTCATGATCAGGAACACATCTCCTAACTACTTGGTCACTACAAAATTTCCACAAATAAGGGTCATCCCAAACATAATATTTAGATTCACTCTTGAATTTAAGGGTTTGGGCCCTAGTGGAATCTACAGCAAAACACCGCCTACCAAGTAGTTAACCAGATCAAAGCATACCATGGAAGCTTACCTTGCATTTGTAAAAGCGCTCATCATGGAAATCATCCCGAATAGAAGAGGGTGAGAGGGAGAATTATTGATGCGACTCAAGTGGTCACTACCAGTTTTGTGCTCCACTTCGGTCTCGAATCTCAACATCGAACTCTTAGAGCAATAGCATCCACCGGATGAGTCGTGGCTTAGCATCTTCCTTTTTCAAAAGGAATTTCAAAGCTGCATGGTCAGAGAAAACAACTACTCTACTTGCTAGCAGATATGACCTAAACTTATCAAAAGCAAATACAATAGCCAACAACCCTTTCTCAGTAGTGGTGTAATTAGACTGGGCAGGTTCCAAAGTCTTGGAGGCATATGCAATAATATGAGATGCTCTATCAACTCGTTGTGCCAAGATAGCACCAACCGCATAGTTGGAAGCATCACACATCAACTCGAAGGGGAGGCACCAATCAGGGGCTTGGATCACTGGGGCTGTAGTCAGGTAGCGCTTCAAATGATCGAAGGCCACCTTGCACTCATTGTCAAATATAAAATCAGTGTCCTTATGCAGAAGGTTGGACAAGGGTTGAGCAATCTTGCTGAAATCTCGAATGAACCACCGATAGAAACCTGCATGACCAAGAAAAGAGCGAACTTCCCGCACAGAGGCGGGGTAAGGCAAAGCAGTAATCACATCTATCTTAGCAGGGTCTACCTCAATCCCTTTCCTAGACACTATGTGTCCCAAGACTATACCGACTCAACCATAAAGTGACACTTCTCATAATTAAGCACAAGATTAGACTCAATGCACCTATGCAAAACTCTAGACAAATTAGCTAAGCATGCATCAAAATCAGACCCATATACAGTGAAATCATCCATAAAAACCTCCATGCAGTCCTCTATAAATTCAGAGAAAATGCTTACCATACAACGCTGAAAGGTGCCAGGTGCGTTGCAAAGGCCAAAAGGCATCCTTCGGTAGGCATATGTTCCAAAGGGGCACGTGAAGGTCATCTTCTCCTGGTCCTTAGGAGCAATATGGATCTGGAAGTATCCGGAGTAGCCATCCAGGAAGTAGTAATGGGACTTGCCAGCCAACCGCTCTAACATCTGATCAATGAAAGGTAGAGGGTAATGATCCATGCGAGTGGCTTGATTGAGTCTCCTATAGTGGATACAAACTCTCCAACTATTCTGAACTCGAGTAGGAATGAGCTCATTCTTCGATTGGCTACCACAAGTAACTCGGACTTCTTAGGAACCACTGGACCGGGCTAACCCACGGCTATCGAAATGAGATAGATGATACCAGCTTGCAGAAGCTTAGTGACCTCCTTCTTCACCACATCAAGGATAAGAGGATTAAGGCGTCTCTGGCGTTGCCTCACCGGCTTAGAGTCCTCTTCCAATAGAATTCGATGCATACATATAGAAGGGCTGATGCCAACAATATCAGCTAATGTCCACCCAATGGCTTTCTTGTACGCCCCTCAATAAGCTTAGCAGCCTTCTATTCTTGGTCGAAGAAGATTATTTGCCACAATGATCGGCAACTGTTCATTCACCTCTAGAAATGCATACTTCGGGTGATGCGGAAGGGATTTCAACTCAAGTTTGGGTGGTTGCTCGGTGGAAGGTAGAAGCTTGGGTGGTTGTTGCAACAATTCGATGTCATCACACTAGAAATACACGAAACCACATTCAAAGAAGTAGAAGAAGCGTGTCTGTACAGCTCAAGGTTAACATCAGAGTTAAGCTCATCAAAATCAGAATCAGGATGCTCATTAGGATCAGGATGAAGCTCAAACTCAGAATCAATATTAGAACCCACATGTAATGCAGAATCACCAAGCAAGTCAGAATCACCAAATAATGCAGCATTAACCAAGTTAGTGCAAACAGGGCACCATTCATTATCAACGCATGCACAAATGGTAGAATCACTCTTAGATGAAAAGTCAGGATAATCAGCACACCAATCAGCTAGAACATCATCCACAAGATCATCAATAACATCAATGCGAAAAAGAATGCTCTTCCTTGGATGTTTCAAGGCATCAAAGATATTGAAATTCACCGATATATCACCAAACTCCATGGAAAGAGTACCGGAATACACATCTATCTTAGTCCTAGCTGTTTTCATGAAAGGCCTCCCTAGAATGATTGGTGACCTACTAATAGAGGACTCATCCTCCATATCCAAGATGTAAAAATCAGCAGGGAATAGCAATTCATTAACTTTGACTAATACATCTTCAACCACACCAAAAGGATGAGCAGTACTCCTATTAGCTAACTGAACAACAACACCAGCAGGACGCAAAGGACCAAGACCAAGAGATTTATAAATAGATGCAGGCATGACATTAATAGAAGCACCTAAATCTAGCATGCAATCATCAAATCTATAATTGCCAATAAGACAAGGGATAGAAAACGTCCCTAGATCCTTGCACTTGCGAGGCATGGTAGGCCGAATGAGTGCTGATACATTCTGGTTCAAACTCACTCGTTCACTTCCCTTTAGTCGCCTCTTGTTGGTGCACAACTCCTTCAGAAACTTGGCATATTTAGGAATTTGTTTGACCGCATCTAAGAGAGGAATGTTGATCTCTACTCTTCGAATGTCTCAAATATATCCTTCTCTTATGCTTTGTTTGCCAACTTCTTGGATTGAACTGCTCTCTGAGGGAACGGAAGAGGAATAGGAATGTCTTCCTCTTCACCTTGCTGCATTACCTGTTTATTTTTAGAGTCAATCTTCACATTTTCCGACTCTCTTTCTGATGTGGAAGTCACATCTCGCAACTCGGTTTAGGCTCCTCCAATTGTTTGCCAGGCACCGTAGTGAGATAGCACTCACATTACCCTTAGGATTGGGAATGGTTTGGGAAGGAAGAGTGTTGGATCCCGAGGTTGAAGCGGTTCAATGATGTTGCCAACTGCCCAATCTGTGTTTGCAAACCCTGAATGGCAGTGTCAGTTTGTTGTTGGAACTGGGATGTTTGCTGTTGAAACTACATATTGTCTGCGAAAAATTGCTTCATCATATCTTCAAGTGAGGGACCACCACTACCACTACTACTAGCCTGCTGTTGTGCTGCCTGTGGAGGTGCACATATGGCTGGACGAGGAGGTGCTGTTGGCAAAGGCAAAGGAGGTGCAGATTACTGTTGGAAGTTATGTGGTCTGTACTGTCTCTATTGATAATTCCCATAATTCTGCTGATATTGGTTACTCTGGTTCTGATTCTGGTTCCAACAGAAATTGGGGTGATTTCTCCAACCAGGATTGTAGGTGTTGGAGAAGGCATTATTCTGCTGGTATTGTGGCTTTCCTAGAAAGCACCCACTGAAGCTACTGACTGGTCTTGATAAGCAAGGTCATGCAAGGTAGGGCAAGAGTCAGTAGAATGGTAAGGGTCAGAACAGAACCCACATGAGTACCCAACCTGAGGAGGAGAAGATTGTACTATCTGTGTCACTGCCAATTGCCTCACCAGAGAGGTCAGATCATCAAGTCTATTCTCCAATCTCTGAGAATTGTACTGGACTAGAGGTGTTTGAACTGTTGGAAATTATGCCCTAGGGCAAGTCATTGTTCTCCATTAAGTTATCACTTCATTCGCATGTTTATAGTGATAACTGATCCCTGAATATATCTTATAGATGATATCCTAAATGTCCCTGATTGGTCATCTATGCGGGAGCGAAGATGAGGTAAGACCAGTATGACTTTGATGACGTATGGAGATACGAATCAAAGTCATGGGCACTTGTAAGAGTACAAGGTGCTGGACCGACCCACTACGAGAAAGCTGCATGGATTTAGTCATAAGCTTATCTCATGTATAACCGCGTCACAACGCCTTATGACCTGAGACCATCATGGATTCCTACATGATGAGTTACTGACCTTTGACCTAGTCAAAAGTCACCTTTGACCGGGTGATGATAAAGGCTGGGATCGAGATCAGTGGTTTTCATGCGGAGGGATGTGAATGGTCAAGATGGAATTTGTCCCTCACATTTGTAGAGAGATAATACTGGGCCCCTCGATAAATGAGTCTAAGAAATGTACGGCCGTACTGTGATGGAAAGGAGTTTCCATTTTCACTTATTAGACTACTCGAGAATCGAGAAAGTAATGGTCAAGAAAAGGAAGTTGACATTATCCATGCCTCATCCTTGACCAAATTATCGTGTGACAAAAGGGACGTGACATGGTTGTACGATAGGTTGTATCGTGTCATCGATCCCCATGTGAATTGGGTAGTCGCAATGTCTTGCTAGAGGCCACTTGCGACTTGTGGGTCGACAAAGTGTTGGCCCACGCCAATCTCATATGGGCTGCGCAGGTCGCACACAAGAATAACTCAACACGAGCGAATGTGTCAGATTCATTGAATCTTAGATACGTCTAAGATTTAATGAATGCGAATTTAATCTAGGATATATATATATATATATATATATGTGTACATATATATATATATATATATAAATTAAAAAATTAATATATGTTAATATTATTAATAGAGATTATAATATTAATATATTTGTTTTGTATTGAATTTATTTGATAAATTAAATATCTAAAACAAATTGAGATATTGTATCTCATTTAATTTTCGAATAAAAGATATCGTATATCTGTTTAATATTAAATTGAGATATGATATCTCAAATTTAAATTAAATAGATAGATATTATTTCTCGGATTTAATTTATGGAGATAAATTAAATCAGAAGGCTTTTAATTTGGATTAAATAAATGGATTTGATTAGTGTTACACCCCTACCGGCCTCGCCCTCTCGGGTGGCGGGTTAGAGGGATCCTCACTGCTTATTATGATTTTTTTCTTCCTCTTTAAACCCTAAACCCTTAAAACATATATCAGAGTATGCACGGCAGAGCATTGGATCGGTTTGGAAAACTTACATTATACTAGTAAAGGTACAAACGGCTACATAAAATAGTCCCCGAAGGGTAAAGGTACAATCGTCCAAGACAAATATTGGGCAATAAGTAAGTTCATACAGTCATAAAAATTGCAATGAGACAAGGACTTCCATAAGTCTTCAATCTTCGTCTTCATTGCTCTTACCCGTATCCTTTCCACCATCCAACCGGCCATCGCCTTACACCCGTATCTTTCAAGCCGGTCCCGGAGTTCAAGGTTGAACCCTAGAGTAACCGTTAAACTCATATACAATATGTATGCAATGCATGTAATGTAAATCACAATCGGGAACTCAAATATAAACATGGCATGTACTCCGCAGACCGCCGGTCAAGACAAGCCCGGATCCGGCGCGCAAACAGCCTCGTAGTCGTGGAGCGACCCCAACCCCTAGCCTAGGGCCTCGAGAGGATACCTATAAAACACAATCATATAGGTTCCACCTAGCCTCACATACCTTGGGCCTCACCTTCACCCGTGAACACACGGTCACACAGATCCACCTAGCCCACATGCCACGGGCCTCACTTTCACCTGTGAACACACAATCACACAGGATCCACCTATCCCACATGCCACGGCCTCAGTAGTGCCTCTACCGCTATTACCTAGCCGGCATACCTCAGGCCTCGGTAGCCACCATAGGACATGAGTCCCATAGCTACTACCTAGCCTACATCCACAATCATGATAACACAGAACATACAAGAGCCACATAGAGTATGCAAGTTTACAGTTACTACCTGGCACGCCTTGCAAAATAATAAACTCTTCCCTTGACATTGAAAATAGGGTCCACACGTGCAAACACCCTAGATACAGCCAAACATCATGCTTTTAGTAATATGAACACACTTTGGTTCAAGTTCCATAAAATTCGCACACCACCAGAACATTCCAGAAACGCTGACCCAACTTCTCCGATTTTTAATAAATTCTAGAAAACTCTGATTAATGTGAAATCAGTGGATATGTAACCCTTAGGATGTCTAGTTTACCATAAAAATAATTACCAAATCCATCTGGGTTTGAGTCCCTTCTATATTCTTAAAACTTACTAGTCCGAGACAGAGTCCAGGTTTTTAGGTCATTTTCTACTTAAAAGATATCTCTGTTGGAAACTCCAACTGACACAAAATATTATATAAAAATCATCCTTAGGATGTCTAACTTCACCATGTAAAATATCAGATCCTTTAGACTTCATTTACTATTTTAAATCCACCGATCTATCTTTTCTGCCCAGAAACTGTAAGAACCGACAGATTTTCGTATCACAAAGACTTAGGCTTTTAGGGTTTGGAAAAAGGTGATCCAACATGTCCCCACACAAAAACACCTTCTGGAATCAATGGAAACCTCAAAGATACCAAAATACTACAGAAAATCCACAAAAATCACCATAGGGCAGAAGCAAAGATTCCAAGTCGTCGGTTAGGGGCTTATCTTAGGATGTCGGTTGCGGGTGCCTTCCTCCTCCCTTGGACCAAGGCCTTCAGCTGGACCTTCCTCTCCCTCACCTTGAGCATGAAATAGGCTGATCCAAATGGGGAGGAGTGCCCTATTTATAGGCTCCAAAAGGTTATGGCTTGTCCCGTAATTAAAATAACACCCTAGGGGTAAAATAGTCATTTTCTCGCTAGATTTTTCCAAAGATGCTCTAGAATATTCTTTTCTAGGGTTCTCTAGAGTCTTCTTGGTCCAGGACATGTGGCACCATCTGAACCCTCCAAATCCAAATTCCAAGATTGCCCCCGATGGTGACTTTGGGTAGGTTTTAGGTCCGGGGTAAAACGGTCATTTTGCCTTCGCTCATCTTCCAAAGCATGGGGCCCACGAAATCAGATCTTCTAGAAGCCTTCTAGGGTCTTCCATGTTCAGAAAATGGCACATTCCAAGGCTAAAAATAGAGTTCCAGTTTTGCCCCTAGGTGGCCTTAGTTGTAGGTTTAAGATGTCGGGGCAAAATGGTCATTTCGCGTCGTTCTTCTTCCAAGGCAGTGGGGTCCACGAAATCTGCCCAAGATATGCCATAATTAGTCATAATTACTTGTCATTCACCTTGTCACATCATATTCAAATATGTGGTCCATATTAATCCGGATTATTTTTTCCTTTCTCTCTCATCATAATGACTTGATGTGACATTCTCTCTCTTCATAATTACATGACAAGATATTTTCTCTCTCCTGGGCCCACTGGAATTTCACCCTTATCGTGTCCGGGCCGGGCCCGACTCGAAATCTGTCCGCCCCGCTCGGCTCCGATTGCCGGCCCCACCTTACCTCGTGATGCGTGCCCTTCAACTGGACTTGTGTGGGCCCGGATCATCAGTCACTTTTCCCATACCACAAGTGGACGGAGCATACTACCTTGCGGATCAAGAAACCTTTATTCCAGCACCCCAAATCCACCTCGTAATGCGTGCTACCCGGTAATCCAACTTCTGGCCCCGAAATGCCACGTGTCCGACGTAGCACTACTACTACTAACTTTTCCTTCCCTTCAGGGTCCAGATACACCTTTTCTCTCTCCTCCCTTCTTGTTTCCTTCAAAAACGCAGGGCTCCCATGACTACCCTGAAAATGCCATATACTTACTTGTTCTGGCATATTTTCGCTCAACTGAGTGTCCTATACCTGAGAACATAGTTGGGCGGCATCTTTTCCGACCAGATTTACACCATATACATCTTCTGTACCCATTTTACATTAGCACCTTAATCCCATGACTTGTACATACTAGGTCCACTGACCCGTATGGCCGAGTTGCTTAGTCCCAGAGAGGCTTCCTATGCCTCGACCTTCTTGGGACTCTTCCCAAACTGGGCCTAGTCGTTTGCCTATTTTAGGCTTATTCTCACTTCTTAGGGTCCAAAATTCGGGGTGTTACAATTAGATCTATTAGATGGATTTAATTAATACATTTATTTTAATCCAGATTCCAAATTCGAATTTCAAATCGCTTTTAATGCGAATTAAATACGTTACATCGATTTGATTGATGTAATTAATGTATTTTAATCCATATTTGAAATTTGAATTTCAAAATTAATGAGGATTAATTTTATATAATGCGCTGAACGGGTTTAGAAAAACTCACGGGACATTTTGTCGAGCCCATTCAGAAAGCCGTGAGAAAAACACTAGAGTGGAAAATTAAGAGAGACGCACAAGAGGCGCTAGTACGCTGCCGTAGCCGTGTTCGGGAGTTGTTTGTGTGGATACTGGTGGAGGAAGACGATCCTACGAGTTGTCTTCACCGATCGAGGAGGTAGCCCACCTGTTCAACGAAGAACAAGCCGCAAACGAATTCCCCTAAGGTAATTTCGGATTCACTAGCCTAGGTTTAAACGCACCTGAGTGATCCTCGGGACGGGATTTGTAAGTTTTTTAATCCGTTGCGTTGTATGGATCCCAACATTGGCATCAGAGCCAACTCAACGTGCGTTTAAATCAGGCTTCTTTCGTTTGATTATTATATATGGCTGATATATGAATGTCAAATCGAATCCTGATCTTTTGTTTCTAAGTTCACGTTAAGGTTTTCAGTCGGTTCTCTAACATGGAGCCGCGGCGTTTTCATCCAGTTCTGAATCGTTCAGGACGTAGTACGATCAGGATGAATCATTCATCCACTCAAACCTAGGTCGCGTTTCTGAAATGTTTGGAATCAGAAAGATCAACCGAATGGTCACAATCAGACTCAAGTTCAATGTCTAATTCAGTATTAATCCCATGATTTAGCCTAACAACTCTTCTAGCAATAAGAATTGTTCTTTCTATTTCAGGATCAAATGGCAATAAGCCTTCTGGATTAGTAGTGCTCCTAGTACTCATGCAACACAAACACAAGGCAGAATTTGCAGATAATCGAATTATGAAAGCGCCACATTTAATTGGAAAAAGTGGAAAAAGCACCAAGACAACACAAAAGCAAAAACACACAAAAATAAAAAACAAAACAAAACAAAAAAAAAAAACCAAAACCCTATGTTAGAAATTGACCAAAACAAGTCCAAAAACACTATCAAATGATTTTTAAAAATTATGGGACTTGGACGGGGAAACTTCTACACTATTGGGGAACCCAAAAATGAACAAAAAAAACTTTAAAAAAAAATTGAAAAAGTGGTCTAAACGATGGAATTCAGCTTAAATTCGAGGACCCACAGTGCGAAAGCACTGTGTTCGTCTTAAAATAGGGTTTTCTTTCAGCTCACCAAAAATCAGCCCAATCGGAGTGAGTCATAAAATTCTGAAATACCCGTTACGTCCCAACGAGACCAAAAAAATAAAAAAAAATGTTACTAATCAAACCGATGCAAATTCCCCGGCAACGGCGCCAAATTTTGAAAGAGATTTGCCGTATCCCTCAAAATAACCAGATTCAATAAAAGATTTGCAGTAATAGGGAACCTGGATCGTTTTCCCAAGAATTCACAATGGTCCGATCGAAAAACATCAAAACAAAACAGTAAAAAGGGGGTTTTTAGTTCAAACTGAATAAAAACAAAATTTAAAAGAAACGAACGAAATATTCGAATGCATTAAAATCGATCAACCCAACATTCGATTCAGAGACTCCCATCATTGAACAAAATATAAATAACCCACGTTTGGCTCGACGAACCGAGATCTCGCATTCACCCAGAAAATCCCTCGACTAGACGATCGCGTAGAATATGTCCGAACAGCAGCGTCCCACTGTGCGATCGTATAGCAAAACTTAAAACCTAGTTCAAACTCAGTCCTTGGGATAAACCAAACCAAATATTAAATCTAATATTCGAACTATTTCCAGAAATTGGATCCGATAAGATGAAAATAGAAACGAGTTAAATCACTGATAAAGCACAAGTTCTCTGGATGAATCATGGAATCCTCACATTGGGTTAACCACAGAAGTTTAGCCAAGCATGGCTAAGCAAAACGCAGAAGAAAAGATGAAGAAGAATGTGAAGAACATTGTAGAGAAAATTAAACTTTTGTCTTTCAATCCAAAACTGTCTAAAATGTGCATGAGAATATTTTGGTGGCTAACCTAACTAAATAAAACCTAGCTGCCATGCCAAAACGAAATAGGCCCTACTATTGGCCCAAAACAAAAATAGGAAATCTCTAATAAATGGTCTTTATCACAAAATTCGAGTAGAATAAAAATCCACAAAAATGGGTCTGTCTTTAGCTCTAATTTCGTCCATCTTCTTGTCCGAATCAGCCTTCCGAGTCTGCATAACAATTGTAGATCTCTGAATCATCTAAAAAAGGAAAGAAGAATCAGGCTAATCGGATATCTAAATCAAAAGTTATGGTGAAAATACTAAATCACTGTAAATCTAGAATTTATTCATAAAAATGAATCAAATCAAATTAAAAGCTCAAAACCCAATTAAGTAACAAAATCTATGATTTATCAGTCAAACCTTCCTAAATTTATTCACCAAGAGATACAAATAAATGTAATAATATTCAATTATCAGTGAGGCCCTAGGCTAGGTGGTTGGGGTTGTTAGTTCTCTATGGGTTTTTTGATGATTACTAACAATTGTAAACAAGATGTGAAGTTTTCCTTTCAAAAGTTGAGAAACTCACCGTCGAGCAAAACTCGAGGTTTGCACGAAACCTCGAGGTTTGGCATTACGTAAAAGAACTCGGGGTTTCTAAACCGAGCAAAACTCGAGGTTTTCAGAGAAAACTGAGGTTTCATCACACAGAGACTTCTCAGCAATTTTTGGAAAATGCAAAACTCGAGGTTTCCGGTAAAACCTCGAGGTTTGGCCTTACAGAGAGTCTCCTAAGTTTTGAACATTTGAAAACCTCTAGTTTTTGTCTAAAACCTCCGGTTTCTATTTAAACATGAAAATTCCAGGTTTCACAAGTTTTGTGAAACCTCAAGGTTTGGTAAGAAACCTCGAGGTTTTGTCTTGCCAGAGAAAACTCATGTTTTAGCAAGTTTTTATAAACCTCCAATTTTGTGTGAAACCTCCGGGTTTGAGGCCGTGCGTTTTTCTCAAAGTTCCCACAATTAAGAGAAAACTCGAGGTTTCAGGACAAACCTCGAGTTTTGTCCAGGCAGAGAGCATCTGTGCTTTCCCAGTTTCCAAAACCTCCAGTTTTACTTTAAAACCTCCAGGTTTCTGTTTTGGCGCAAAAACACAAAATTTTCACATTTAAGTAAAAACTCGAGGTTTGGTGAGAAACCTTGAGGTTTTGTCAACCAGAGAGCACACGTCTTTTCTCTGATCTGAAAACCTCCAGTTTCCATGAAAACCTCTAGGTTTTGGCTAGACGCGATTTCTCAAAGCTTTCACATTTGAAAGAAAACTCGAGGTTTCTTGTAAAACCTCGAGGTTTGGCCAACTCGAGAGCTCGAAGTTTTTAATGCTTTGAAAACCTCCAGTTTTGATGTTTTGGACTTAAATCGAATTTACATGCTAAAGTCCAAACCTCGAGGTTTGAGAACAAACCTCAAGGTTTCATCACAGATGCAGAAATTCAAATTTGACGAATTTGTAAATACTTCTTGTTTGATCTTAATACTTCCTATGATTATTCTCTAATGTTCCTCGATATGTTTAACCACTTTGTTAGTGAGTTTCAGATGAATCAGAGAATGTTTATTGAAGGTTTAAAGCAAAAGCAAAAGTGATATCAGCACATTAAATGCAAAACCTAGAGAGTTGCATTCTTTTGGGTAATCCGTCTGCACACGCTTTGCAAAGGATTAAAGAATGTTTTCCACATCTAGTAGCTGTTATTCCAATGGATTAATTTGCAGAAAGTCAACTCTGAACTTCTGCACAGCTGGATTAAGTGAAGATTAGAGTGAAAAGAAGACCAAAGCTTAACCAGAACTTTGTCTAATGAAGGCAACGGCTATAATGAAGATTACAACGGTCATTTAATGCTCTCTTAGTATCAATAAAGCAGCATTCAAGTCTTCTCAACCAACACATCTGCTGAAAACGAATTGCATTCAAGTCTATATTTATTTTCTTTACTTTTCACCTCTATTGTATCTTTTGATACACAAAGCTTCAGTGTTTTTCTTTATCTACTCTTAGAGAGAGTTTCTACTTGTAAATCATTTATTGTAAAGGATCAAAAGTCTGGGGACTTGGTGATTGGGTTCATTGATTGCAACTTGTAAGGGGGAGTAAGTTCTAGTGAGAGAATTACTCTTGAGTACGAGTGTGTAATCAATTGAGATAGTGAAAATCCCAGAGTCCGGGGAATTTGGACGTAGGTCAAGGAGTTGGACCGAACCAAGTATAAATTGTTGTGTCTTTCTCTTCTTCTCTTCACTCTCTGTTTACCTCTGTTTTTGTTATTAAAAATAGAGCCATCTGAAAAAGTTTTTGAAATCCCCAATTCACCCCCTCTTGGTGATTTAGCTCCACTTTCATTTGGTATCAGAGCCTGGTTTTCTCTTTAGAGCTTAACAACTCGAGAAGGATCACCATGGAAGGTATTCTACCTGATGGAGCTTCGATCAACCGACCACCAGGATTCAATGGAGAGCATTATTCCTTCTGGAAAGCCAAGTTCAAAGTCTTTGTAATGGCGACAGAGTATGGTCTCTGGAGAGTGTTCGAAAGAGGAGATTACCAACCAACTATTCTTACAAATGGTCTAAGGGAAAAAAAGTCTGAAGAAGATTATGATGAGAATGACAGAAGAAATATCACACTCAACAGCAAGGCTGTTCTTCTACTGCAAAGTGCTCTTAGTCAACAAGACTATTTTCATGTCTGCAATTTAATCACTGCTAAAGCAATGTGGGATGCACTGGAAATAGCTCATGAAGAAACTGTTGGAATAAAGCAAAATTGAGTCAATACTCTTATGACTGAGTATGATCTTCTTCGTATGAAGCCTGGCGAATCCATCAGCGATTTCGCCTAAGATTCACTCATCCGATCAATCACCTTGTTGCTTTGGGCAAAGAGTATGAGCAACTTTGTCCAAGTGAGGAAGATTCTCAATATCCTCAACAAGGAATGGGAAGCCAAAGTCACTGCCATTGAAGAAGCTCGTGGAGATTCTATGGCATCTGTAGCAGCCCTCTTTGGCAGCCTCTCTAAATATGAAGTCAAGCTCAAGTTCAAGAAGGGACTTGATGAAGTTCATGGCACGAATAAGGGAATTGCCCTTAAAGCTGTCAAAGAAGCTAAGGAATCAGATGATGATGAAGATGAAGACGAAGATGAGGAGATAGGCATGATGGTCCGGAGATTCAATAAATTCTACAAGAAGGACCAAGGATTCAAGAAATTTCACAAAGGTAGCTCTAGCTATGAGGCAAAGAAGCCAGTCATCTGCTACGGTTGTGAAAAGCCTGGCCACATCAAGTTTGAATGCCCCGAGCTGAACAATAGAGACAAGAAAAAGAAGAAGTTCAACAAATTCAGAAAGAAAGCCTATGTCTCAACTATTTGGGGAGATAGCTCATCCGATGAAGATGAAGATGATGAGGAAGAGAAAGCAAATATTTGCTTAGTTGCTGAAGAAGAAGAGCAACTTAACAACAATGATGAGGTATACGATTCAAAACCACCTTATGATGAGTTGTTCGCTAAATACATTGTTATGCAATCTGAATTTGAAAAGCTTGCTGAAAAATATTTTTCTTTGAAAAATAAGAATATGACTCTTGAACTGCAAGTGAAAAATCTTTCTAAAAATAATGTTTGTGAAGATTGTGCTTGATTTAGAGAAAAAGAATTTACATCTCACAAAGGCACTTGAGAAATTCACTAGAGGTAGTGAAATGCTCAATGTTATTTTGAAACTTGACAAAGGTTTATAAATGACAGATCAGGAATTGGTTACAAACCTGACTTTGACAAAAAAAAGGGAAAAAGAAATCTGGTGAAAAATCTTACATGAACTATTTTAGAAAATCTGTGCATTCCTCAAATCCTTTTGCACATTGCAATTATTGTAACTGAAAGGGTCATACTACTTCATCCTGCTTTCATAAGAAGGAAAGAAAGAGTAAACCCATAGGGAATTATCAATGGGTGCGAAAGGGATCTTATAAGGTTCCTAAGACACAAACTAACCCCAAAGGACCCAAGAAAAGATGGGTACCTAAGACTTAATCTGTTGTGTCTTGCAGGTTTGTCTAAGAGCATCAAAATCCAACAAATGGTACATTGACAGTGGATGCTCTAGGCACATGATGGGAGACCAATCCAAATTTGCCTCAATCAAGCCCAAGGATGGTGGCAAGGTGACCTTTGGTGGAGACCAATCTGGAAAGATTGCTAGAATTGGTGAAATTGGCAACAATGAAGGACCACTAATCAAAGATGTCTACCTTGTGGAAGGACTTTGCCACAATCTCCTCAGTGTAAGTCAAAGCACTGATAAAGGTAACTTAGTTATCTTCGATTCTGAGGAGTGCTTGATTGTAAGTAAGGATATTCTCCCTTTAGAAAACATAAAATCAAAAGCTTTATTTAGAGCCCCTAGAGATGGCAATTGTTATACACTTAACCTCTCTAGTAAGGGTTCTGTTTCTGAAAAATGTTTTGTAAGTAATTTGGATGAGAGTTGGTTATGGCACAAGTGATTAGCTCATGTCAATATGATTTAACTTGACAGATTACTGAAAAACGATTTGGCAATTGGTGTTCCTAAACTTCGTTTTAAAAATGATATGATTTGTGATGCTTGTCAAAAAGGGAAACAAACCAAATCATCTTTCAAATCTAAAAAAGAGATTTCAACTAATAGACCTCTCCAACTACTTCACATGGATCTAGTTGGACCAGCTAGAGTAAAAAGCCTTGGTGGCAATCTTTATGCCTTGGTCATAGTTGATGATTTTTCCAGATTTGCATGGACAATATTTTTATCTTCTAAAGATGAAACATTTGATCAGTTTGTTGTGTTTGCCAAGAAGGTCCAGAACGAGAAAGGATTCTCTATTTCAGGAATCAGAACTGATCATGGAGGAGAATTCGAGAACAATGCATTTGCTTAGTTCTGTGACAGCATGGGGATAGACCACAACTTCTCAGCCCCAAGGACTCCTCAACAAAATGGTGTTGTGGAAAGAAAGAATCGGGTCCTCATGAGATGGCAAGAGCTATGCTGAATGAGAACAACACTTCTCAAGTGTTTTAAGCCGATGCAATGAGCACCGTTTGCTACATCTCAAATCGAGCATACCTCCGAAAGAACTTGAACAAGACTCCCTATGAGCTATACAAAGGAAGAAAACCAAATCTGGCTCATCTGCATGTGTTTGGATGTAAGTGTTTCATCCACAACAATGGTGAGGATAACTTGGGAAAGTTTGATCCCAAGGTCGATGAAGGTATATTTTTTAGCTATTCAAATAGGAGTAAAACTTATAGAGTATTTAATACTCGTACTCATATTGTTGAAGAATCTATGCTGTTGTTTTCTGTGAATCTGAAACGATAAACCTTTGGATGATGATGAAGAAAATGTTTTCAAAAACCAATTCTTTTCGAAAACTACTCCAGCATCTATTGAAAATCCTGAAAAAAAATTCGAGGATGATCCCCAAAACAATTTGGAAAATCCTGATCAGTCTCAGCCTAGAGCTTGGAAATTCATAAGAAATCATCCTTTGGACCAAGTTATAGGTGATGTAAATCAAGGAGTAAGAACTAGAAACAGTACTTTAAATGAAGTAACATTTTCTACTTTTATATCACATATTGAACCCTTTAAGATTGATGAAGCCCTTTCAGACAATGATTGGGTGATAGCAATGTAAGAGGAGTTACATCAATTTGATAGAAATCAAGTTTGGGATTTGGTACCTAGGCTTAAGGACCATCCGGTCATTGGTACTAAATGGGTATTCAAGAACAAATGAGATGAGTCAGCAATCATTGTCCGTAACAAGGCAAGATTGGTTGCTAAAGGCTATAATCAAGAAGAAGGAATTGATTATGAAGAAACTTATGCTCCAGTGGCAAGATTGGAAGCCATAAGAGTTCTTCTAGCCTTTGCTTGTGTCAAAGGATTTAAAATCTATCAAATGGATGTGAAGAGTCCTTTTCTAAATGGTTTTATTCAAGAGGAAGTTTATGTTGAACAACCTCCTAGTTTTCAAAATGAACATCATCCAGATCATGTTTATCGCCTTAAGAAAGAGCTTTATGGACTTAAGCAAGCTCCTAGAGCTTGGTATGAGCGATGAAGCAAATTCCTTCTTGATCAAGGTTTTATTAGAGGAAAAGTAGATACAACTCTCTTCATAAAGAGTAATAAGCTTGGTGAAATTTTGATTGTCCAGATATATGTTGATGATATTATTTTTGTTGCTTCTAATGATACTTTGTGTGAAGAATTTGCTAAGAATATGCAGGGAGAGTTTGAGATGTCCATGATGGGAGAGCTCAACTATTTCCTTGGTCTGCAAATCAAGCAAAGGAAGGATGGAATCTTCATATCTCGGACCAAGTATCTCAATGATCTCTCTAAAGAAGTTTGGGATGGACCAATGCAATGGTCGACACTCCGTGAGTTCAACTGCTTCATTGGATGCTGATGAAGAAGGCAAGGACTTCAACATCACAAGATATAGAGGAATGATTGGATCATTGCTCTATTTGACTGCAAGTCATCCAGACATCCAATTCAGTGTAGGAATGTATGCAAGGTTCCAGTCAGCTCCCAAGGAGTCTCATACTGAACATGTAAAAAGAATCTTCAGATACCTTGCTGACATGAGAACACTAGGATTGTGGTTTCCCAAAGGTCAACCTGAACATTTGGTGGCATATTCAGATTCAGATCATGCTAGGTGCAAGACTGATCGAAAGAGCACAAGTGGCCAATGTGAGTTTCTTGGTGGTTCACTTGTGTCATGGTTCAGCAAGAAGCAAACCAGTATGGCTGTGTCTTCTACTGAAGCTGAATATGTTGCTGCCTCAAGTTGTTGTGCCCAAGTTCTATGGCTCAAGCAGCAACTATCAGATTTGGGAATCAACTTGAAGGAGATCCCAATATTGTGTGACAACACAAGCACAATAAGCTTGGCAAAGAACCCAATTCAACATACTTGGACCAAGCATATTGATGTGAGGCATCATTTCATAAGGGATCATGTTTAGAAGAAAGATGTCAAAGTCATGTTCATCCCAACTCATCTTCAACTTGCTGACATCTTCACCAAACCATTGGCTAAGGAGCAATTCAATTTCATAAGAAGCGAATTGGGAATGGTAAATCCCAATGAGTTGTAAGTATTCCTTACTCAATGTTAGTTATGGTTTTGATGATTGAAAATTACTAACTTAAGCATCGGAGTGTCTAGACATGTTTTATGCAAGATATTCAAAAATCTAAGTTTTACTGTCGAGCAGCAAAACCTCGAGGTTTTGGAGAAAACCTTGAGTTTTGGCCGTACATTGTTGGAGTCAGAGAAGAGCTGAAATTTTTAGAGAAGAAGAAACCTCAAGTTTTCAATAGAAACCTCGAGTTTTCATCAGATCGAGAGGTGTCCAGTTTTGAAGAATTGCAAAACCTCGAGGTTTCGGGAAAACCTCAAGTTTTGGAGGCTGACATTTCAAAGGTTCACAGAACACCTTTGAAGTCTAGGTTAGTACCCATTCATCAAACCTCGAGGTTTGACATGAAACCTCGAGTTTTGTCGCAACTATATATATGTGTCACTGTTTATGTTCTTCAAAACTCGGCCTAAAACTCTAGGTTTAACCTCATCTTTCTCTCTTCTCTCTGATTCTCTCATCTCCCGACCTAAATTCACTTTCTAAACCCTCCAATGGCTTCAAAATCAAATCCCCAAGACATTTTCGACAATGATTCTAGTTAGGAAGGGACCAAATCTTGGTCACCTCCTCCTCGTCAATGACCAGTGAGGATAAAAACCATCCTAAATCGCCTCCACCTCAGTGCTGAATGTGCGATTAGAGGAATACAGGGCAACATCCCTGCGGCTCCATCGCCAAACACTAAAAGAAATGGGGTTTCGTTCAAAGAACCACCGGTCAAGAAATGCAAGGAACCAAAGCCCAAAGGGAAAGGAAAGGAGAAGGTTCCTAGGTCTCCAAAATCGCCAAGAATGAAAAGGCATCAGTAGCTGATGAAGACCTTTTGTCATTAGCCTTGGGGTCCACAATCAACAATTAACCAAGGATTGCGATAGGCAAACCCGGGATCGTTCTCTCTTCTTGAGGAGCCTTTTATTGAATCCTAAGTAATCTAGATGTCATGCAAATGAAATGGAAAACAAGGGGGATTGGGTTTTGTTGGGATTATAACAAGAATTAAAGACGAGAATGAAAAGAGCGAGATTTAATCAAATTAAAATGGATCAACCAGAATTGGGATTCCAAGACCTTCCATCATCGAACAAAAATAGAATAACTGAACTTATGATTGATTCTAGACAAACCGAAATCTCTCGCATTTGTCTAAAAACTCCCTCAACTAGACGATCGCCTAGCATATGTTCGAATACATGGTATGCTTTCGTACGAACGCACAATACTCACATGAACCTGATCCGAATTATATCCTTGGGATATCAATCTGGATGTTAGATCTAACATCCAATCTGTATCTAAACTCGAATCCGATTGAAGTACGAAACAAGTTAGTTACCGATTAAAGCGCAAGTCCTCCGGATGACACCATGGAATCCTCAACTCATGGGTCGATCACGAAACTTAGCCAAGCATGGCTGTATAAAATGAAAATGCAGAAATCAAGATGTTCATCATGACCATGAAGAACATGAACAAGTTCATCATGAACACGAAGAACACAAAGAACAATTAAAGAAAATGAAAGCTTCTATTCCAATATAAAAATAAATCTCAACAACATAATGAATCCTTACGAAAGAGATGAAGAACAGAAAATCAAAATAAAATAATTAAAAGGAAAGATTAAGACTTAAACCATTCCAAGTAGAAGGCAAGAAGTAGAAGAAAGAAATTAGAGTGGGAGAGATCTTGGTCTCCAAATGTGTGTGTTTCCCTTCAGCCTCTTCACCTATTTATAGGAAAATTGGGCATCTCATTCATCCATTTTCCACCTCCAAAAACGCGTCATTTTAATTGGTGGCAAATATGGAAGAATCATTAAACCACTTTCCACCTCCAAAAACGCGTCATTTTAATTGGTGGCAAATATGGAAGAATCATTAAACCACTTTCCACCTCCAAAAACGCGTCATTTGCAAGCTGGACAAAAACGCGTCATTTGCAAGCTGGATTTACACCCCGAAAACAGCGGATATAGACCACGTGGTCTTCATATTAAATGTTGCCCTGAATGTCAGCTTTCCAACCGCGCAAACCGGACCTAATTTGGAGGTCTGTAGCTCCAGTTATGGGTCAAATACCGAACGTCATTCCAGAGTCCAGTGACAGCAGCCTGTTTCGGCTTCCAGGCCCATTTTGGCCCTCTAAACATCTGATTTGGCTTTTGGGCTCTTCATAAGATTTGTAGGGCTTCCTCTTATCTTTCTGAAAATGAAAATTGAAGATCCATTGGACTTCTAGAACTCAAGTTATACCCAAAATACCGAACAGTATTCACGACCCAATTGTAGTAAGAATGTGACTAAAGTTCAGTTTTGAATCCAAACTCAAGATGTGACCAAGATTAATGCAAATAAAGTCTAAAAACTCATTATGAAGATGAAATCACATATTTAGCTAATTTATACATTAAAGCATGACAATGATAGAGTTTTTAGCTTCTTTTTGCATTTAAAATATCATGAATTCAAAGATTATCAGTAGCTAAGTCTCAACAATCCTCAAGGAGCAAAGCTTCATCTCAAGCAACTGCTTCTGCTCAAGATCAAGAGGAGGAAGTTCCTTCATTGATTTAGAATGCTATTACCGATATCTACCGCAATCCTTCTCCACCCCAAAGGTTTTACAATTGCTTCTTCTACTATGACTAAGGAAGAAAATGATAAATTTAGGGAAGCCTACTTGCATCGTGAATTTTGTCCTGTGGTTGCTGTTAATTTGAAAGATTTTCTTCATGAATGTCATTTTGATCTGTCTCCCTGGCTGAAATAGTATGAGTCTTTTGTTTCCATATCTACTCCCTATACTCCAAACCTTGTTCGTTTGTTTTATTACAATATGGAGTATGATAATGAACTAAGCCCAGATTGTGAGTTGATTGAGGAAAGAGTGACCACAATTGTTAAGGATGTCAAATTCACCTTGTCTGCCTCTCTCCTGAATAAAATTTTGAAAATTGACAACCCTCCACCTATTCCTGAGTTCACTTACAGTAATCAGGAAATCTTTGAAACACTTAGACCCAATGAGCCCTTTCCCCAAAACCAACATCACAGGCTTACCCTTAATCCTGGCTCTATGTCTGCTGAGAATAGGGTATTGTGGTATGTCTATTCCAAGAATTTCATACACAAAGGTGGCAATTATACTCATTTCACTCAACAAGACTATCCACCCTTTACTACTTTTGTGAAACAGGTGCCTTTTAACCTTGGTCATTGGCTTCTCCAGGCTATGATCAAGTTTAAATTTTCTCGTAGAAAACTTTTGCATATACCCTCTCCTTCCTTAATTTCTATTATTCTCTACTACACAAAATCTGGTATGTGGGTGCTATTGACACACTCGAGTATCCTCCATTCTTTGGGAAGACAATGTTAAATTTGATGAAGATCAAGTTTGGGGAAGAAGGGTCTGGACAATCACGATCTCCTTCGATATCTTAGCCAAGAGCATCACAATCCCAAGCTCAATCAGCTCGTCCACCTCCTCAGTCATCACTGCCAGCTGACCTTACTTCACAGATAAAGGAAGTTGTGGATGCTGCTCTTGCTGCCATGACCATTCGCATGGGTTTGAAATGGGAAAATTAAGGGCTGAGATGACTCGTGGGCACAATGGACTCATTGAAATTCAAGATGCCATGAAGGAGCACCTTGAAGTAGTCTCTAAACAATCAGCTGAGCTTAGAGAAAAGGCTGAAGAGACTGATGCCAAGCTGTCAACATAGATTGTATCTCACATGGACCTCAATGACAAAGTGGACAAGATTGTGAAGCACTTGCACATTGGCCTTTCTTCACTTGTGGGACTACTGCTGGTCCCAGCACTTCTAGTCCTGCCTCTGGATCCTCTTCTCCTTCTTTCACATTTACCAGTCCTTAGGTTCCTACTTCCTCTCCAGAGCCATCGACTCCCATCTTCCCCTCTCCAGTTGGAGTTGCGACACCAGATACAGTCATCCTTCCATCACCATCTACCCCAGCCACTGAAATTCTTCATCTTTCCCCTCCTTCTACACCTTTGGTCAACCTTACCTTTGAAGATGACAAAGGGGGAGAGAAAAGCAAGGATTAGAATTAGAGTTTTGGAGTTTTGGAGAACTTATGTTTCTTTTCCTGTCATCTTGTATTTCATTTTGCTCATGTACTGACTTATCCTTACTGATATGAAATATAAGTTGTGATCAGTGTGTTCAATTTTGCTTCTGTTGCTCATCTCTGACATCTTTTTGTTTACTTAACTTATAACATTTACAAACTTATATTTCCAAATGCCCAAGCTTCTCAAAATAAAAATTTTAAAACATTGTCAGTTGCAAAGTTTGTTTCAAGATGAAAACTCTCTCAAATTCTCAAGGATGCTTGTTTACAAGTGTTGTCATCATCAAAAAGGGGAGAATGTTAGTTCTCTATGGTTTTTTTTTTTTTTTTTTTTTATGATTACTAACAATTGTAAACAAGATGTGAAGTTTTCCTTTCAAAAGTTGAGAAACTCACTGTCAGAGCAAAACTCGAGGTTTGCACAGAAACCTCGAGGTTTGGCCTTACAGAGAAGAACTCAGGGTTTCTGAACTGAGCAAAACTCGAGGTTTTTAGAGAAAACTCGAGGTTTCATCATACAGAGACTTCTCACTAATTTCTGGAAAATGCAAAACTCGAGGTTTCCGATAAAACCTCGAGGTTTGGCCTTACAGAGAGTCT